>CM075186.1:2577500-2990000 GCA_037577475.1 Chaunax sp. Z400
AACTTACATGTGTTTCTGATGTATGTTTACAGACAGACGGACAGATTGATTAGAATGAAAATAAAAGTTGTCTAATCCTGATCAGAGTTAAGCCCTACTGCATATATCCCAGCATGCATTGGGGAAAGAGACCACATTCATGACATGTCACCAATCTCTGGGCTGCCACTGGATTTATTTAATTTACCAGACAGCTGCTCTATTATTCCACCGCCGTGATGTCTTCATGTTTAAGGACAGAAGAACTCAAAGAATGGGTTTTATTCCATCTCTCTGAGGCAGTAATTTGACGTGCAGGTGATGCACATTCCAGCACCACCCTGGGCTGTTGGTGGTATCACCCTAATTGATGACTTCTCCGGCTGCCGGTGACGTCGCACCAATAGCATCACGCCATGAAGTAACTCCACTCCAATTCACATGCACTTTAGGAGGCTCTGCGCTGCTCACACCGCACAGCCCGCTGCAGCCACGCACAGGCAAATCCTGCATCTTCTCTGCAGGACTAACTACACTAGAAACGATGCTCCGACAAATGCAAGAAAAGTTACGTAATCAAGCACCATGTGAGGGCAAATAGTCCAGGGGGTGGCAATACTGCAACAGAATGGAGTCAAACCTCTCTGCAGTCCAAAAACCAGTCAGCAGGCCACCAGCACTGGAACCAGGAAGAAGGGGGAAGCTGAGGAACTGGATGCAAGTGTGGATGCGAATGTTGTCAAGTGATGAAAATAGCAACTTCCCTCTCTGCATGATGAAAACACATTTGATGCACGCGGACATCCGACAAACCAAACCCCGCCAAACAAGCACTTCACCAGCCTTCATCCGCCTCCAGCAGACCGCTTACCTCCGATTGTGACCCGCTCTGTCTTTCTTCCCCTTCGGCCTCCTCTTCCTGGCCTGGATGGCCATCACTGCCGGGGCGAGGTTGCGTTTATCCACGGGCATTACCGACGTCCGGGGGAAGGGTGTTGTAGGGGGGGACGGGGGAGAGAGAACAAACATCATCAGGCTCTAAAGCTGGCTGGCACCGCATGCCCCGGTTTGGCTTTCTACACGTCCGCCACCTCGCACGTTAAATAGAGCCAAGGGGAGGTGACATGCAGGCAGAGAAGAGGCTGAGGGATACGCACCTTTCCTGGAGCTCATGTTTCCTCCTCTTCCCCTCAGCAGGAGCAGCTCGATAACAGCCCAAATCTCTCTTTCTCTCTCACACACTCACCTCTACCTAAAGACGGCACGCGCTCCCTCTGCCGTCTGAGGCGGGAGCCGCGTGCGGCCATGACTGCATGTTTTAATTTGAATGTATTTATTCGTTTCAAATATGGAAATTTAAAAAAAGAAAAATCGAAAAGAGGGAGCCTGTTGCATTCACTTAAGAAAAAAATGCTCTTTTTTTCTGATTTAACAATAATTATCTCGTTGATTCAGAAAAACAGAGCAGGATTTTATTTTTTCATGAAAAGTTTTCCCAGAATTTTGAAATAATTGTCTCATTAATTCAGAAAAACTTGAACGCCCCAATCAGAGCCTACAGGTGGATGCTGGGGTGGCGGTGGTGCTGAAAGTGCAGCAGCAAATCCTGTGGAGCAGCAGCAGCATCGACAGGCAGTGGGAGAGACGAGAAAATTGTGGCACCTTAAATAGACCGCCAAATTTGGGAGAGTGTGTTGATGACGTTTGAGGACTGTCATATTCATATGTGTGTTCACAGCAGTGCAGCTTGAGTTGTCTGCCTCTACTAACTCGCAGGCTTCGCTCCATTTCTTCTATTATTGTGTCTCTCATACGAAACTTTCAGAAAATTTAAATTTAAGATCAAACAAAGTCAACCCACACTGTAAAAAATGTCCACAAAAAGTCCCTCCTTCACTGTGACAAAGACAAGCGCAGCGTTTCATCTAAAGTTGAACATTTTTCAACTTTCGCCGACCACCAAAAAACACCAGATGTTCAGCGCTCAGTGCAGAAAAGACGCTCAGCGCCTCGTCACACTACTGGCGTTTGTAGCGTAGTGTAAATACGCACCGTTCCCATTGCAAATAATTAAACCAATACGCTGGCCTCAGGAAAAAATGGTGGCCCTAACAATTATTGTGAGGATCGTTGGGCCATGGCGGAGGTTTGCACTGTCCAAGCGCTCTTGTTTTAAGATCCGACACAGTTTATTGTGAGACACATACTAAAATAGAAGAAATCAGGAACAGGTTCAATACCTTTTTACAGCACTGAGTATCATTGTGATGCTAAAAAGGCAAAAACTCCAGCATTACTTGCAGTATTGGGAACAACTTTATTGCTTGCTCATTTCTACAATATCATTATGATGCTGAAAGAGTATTTCTTGCAGTCCTAGATACCATCTGCTTAAACATGCTAAACATGTCTCTGTCTCCAGGGATTAAACCATTGTAGGACTCTTGTGAGATGCCACTGGGTGGTTTTCTCCACATCTGGAAGAAAAGGAAAGTCAACGTTAGATTTAAGTTGTGTTCAACTGAAAAACGTGGCCTTGAAAATCTGTGGCTGTCCATCTGTTGCGACCAATGCTGTCAGTCTGTGAGTCTGTCTTTGAGACGCTGGTTCTCCTCCTGCGCCTGAAACACACCTTCCTCAGCTCTATTCAGGCGAGACGTCAGTCTTTTACGATTACAACGCTCAACTATCAGGTGGGTTTTTACCGTATCCAACTCAGACTTTAGAGAGGACATCTGGTTATCGCATCCGAGCCGAGCGTCTTCAAGCTGCTTCTTCAAGGCCTCCATCTCAGTACCAAATTTGACCTGCAGGGCTTCCAGCTGCTCCTGTAAGGTATCATTCGGCAACTCCTCCTCCGTCTGGCTGGCCTGAAATGAAGCCAATGAACAAGATGAGATTGTTTTGATAGGATAGGCTGTCTTAACAGAATTTAATTCCTATAGTTAGAGTATATGTTTTGTGGCAGTCCACCAAATTATTTGGAGCTGTGTGCTGTGAGCTGGAATTCGTAGGTACGAACTAATTCCACATGGTCTCAACACAGCAGTTTAAACTGTAGATTATTTACTTTGCCGTCTCACTGACCATTAAACACATTAGTTGTTCTTTCTATGAATCAGAAATGTATTCACCTTCTCCTCAGTGGGACGTTGGTGCAACACAGATGGCCTTTTTTCCTTCTTGGGACGGTAGTTGTGGATCACATAGGCACAACTACAAGAGAGGCAAGACATTGTAAATGAATCCCACAAATTGGGAAGTTGGGATTTTCTCATGGACAGAGCTATGCTATCAGTTTCCCTCTGTTTCCACTTATTATGCTAAGGTATTTGGATGAAGTGATTTTTCAGGGAACTTGCATAAAAAATATTGTTAATTTTGCATAAGGATCATGCTGCTATAGGTGCAGCAGCCTCTCAAAAACTGTTAATTATACTAAATTATCCCTGAATTCTATGGATCAATATGGTTGAAATAAAATGGAAATATTGATCCAGCTCTGTTGCATATATAGCGGGTTTCGTACTCTCTCTCTCGTGCGTTGTGTTTTAATAATGCACCCAGTCTGTCATCTTTCGCTCCACACGCCATTTATTTCCTGGCAAAACATGGTGGTAAGTTCCAGTCTCTCACAGCACAGCAATGCAGAACCACACGGTAGCTTCAACATGGCAGACTCCTCATTTAGCACATTAAATAAAACCATATCATCTTATAACACAGTTAAACATGTACCTGGCAAAACATGGTGGTAAGTTCCAGTCTCTCACAGCACAGCAATGCAGAACCACACTAAAATGAACAAATAATTGCATTACTATTCCGATATGCAGGCAGCCGCACGAGGGGTTCGCTTCATGCTAACGCTAGATTAGCGACATACATTAACTCATAAAATAAACATTTCTCGCCCATTTTGAGACCTTTGAACGTACAATAAACATAAAATGCACACAACAGAAATGTCTCACATACGTCAGGCAAATTAAAAACCGGGTTAACCAACGAAATAAGGTCAGAAAAAGGCAGAACATAACACCATCGACCTACCGGTAGCTTCAACATGGCAGACTGCTACCTGAGAACGGGTTTCCCCGTGAAGTCTGCCGGAGTAGGGAGGCGTTCATGTGTGCCAAACAAAAGGTAGTAATTTACGGCACTTTAAAAATATATGTATAAAACAAGAAATAAGACAGTAACTGCAAGTGGAATCATTAACCATGCTACACTCCCCCCTGCTGATCTCCACTTGCTCATACAGGCTACCCCAAAATCCAACTTGAGCTGTGAGAATACCCCAAACAAAAACACACCAGGTACTAACAACGTCACATTAGGTGGTGAAATAAAAAAAAACAAAAAAACAAACACATTACCAAAGCGTGTATTTCAGTGTAGACAACTGACACTAAGCATTCCAGTCTTGTGACTATTCCTGAGGAATTAGAATGTGGAAAGGTTGCAAAGCCTTCCGGCACCCATAGGATAAACATGCCCATATACATGTTACATTAGTTAGCATCACATCTCTTAATAAAAATACACATATTTACACCTGGGCCTACACATCACATCATGGCACGCACAGGTTACCAAATCCCTGAAAAACAAAAACAAATCTCCCCCACACACAAATACGTGTTCAATTAAAGTCACACATGTACATTTAAACCTCAATGACCAGTAAGAACTTTCTGGTGCATTTGTTGAATAAACCTAACAACAGGTCTAACGACTCTTCCATATCTTGACCTTACACCCAGTGTCCTGTCACTGAAAAGAGTACGCACTGGTCCTGACGCAACTACAGAACCTGCACTAGTGGTCAGTGCATCAACCGGAGGTGCAGAGGAAACAGGTCGGGAGTCAGGCAAAGTAGCAGAACTGTCAATGTCTACAGTCGGTACACCGGTGTCCGGCTGTGCAGGTTGGTCTACAGCCATCAGGTCAGCATCAGTTGGAACCTTAGCCATAGCAGTCAACTGATCTCCACCGGTGGCTGGGAGTCGGGAAATCCATGACACAGTCCTGTCCTCAGGTCCGCAGTCGGGCAAGGCCACAGAACTCTCATCGTCCACATCCAGTACAGACTCATCCACACAACCATCTGTCAGGTAACTGACAGCGGAACCACAGTCCTCAGGGTCTGTTGGGATGGGTAGGAAATTCACAGGCATGATGAGATTTCTGTGGACCACTTTCTCCTGCTTTGTGTCACAGTTCTTAAGCTTGAAGGTGTGAGTGTTCTCATATTTCTCTACAACAGTGTAGACGTGTCCCTCCCAGCGATCAGCCAACTTCCTTCTGCCTCTCTCACCCTTGTTAGCTAAAAGGACCTTATCTCCAACATCCACTGGTTCACCCTTCAGCTTGCGGTTGTACAGGTTAGCTTGCCTCTCCTGCTGTTTTGTGGCTGAGACTTGGGCGATCTTAACAGCCTCTGCCAAATCACGTCTGAGACACTGGACATAGGTATCATAGTCCACCGCCTGGTCATCCAAGAGCACAGACTCAAACATCATGTCAACAGGCAGCCTGGGGGTCCTGCCAAACATGAGCTGAAAAGGGGCGAAGCCAGTGGTCTCGTGTACTGTGGCATTATATGCGAAGGTGAGAGATCTCAAAAGCTGGGGCCATCTGTGTTTGGCCTTAGGCGGCAGGGCTCTTATCATATTCCCAAGGGTGCGATTGAACCTTTCAACTACTCCGTTGCCCATGGGGTGGTAAGGAGTTGTATGAGATTTTTCGACACCAGCAACTTCGAGCATCTCTGCGATCAGGTTGCTTTCAAAATTCGCCCCTTGGTCTGAGTGTACCCGCTCAGGAAAGCCATAGACACAGAAGAAGTTGTTCCAGAGCTGCTGGGCAACAGCTTTAGCCGACTGGTTGGGACAGAGGTAGGCTTGAGACAGCTTAGTAAAATGGTCAGTGACTACCAGTACATCAAGAGACCTGTTGTTGGAGTCCTCCGCAGACCAGAAGTCGATGCAAACCAACTCGAGAGGTCTGGAGGTCTTAACACTCTCAAGCGGTGCTCTAGCCTCAGGTTCTGGAGACTTGCTGAATACACATCGACGGCAGCGCTGTACATACTCCTTGACATCGGCTTCCATCCTAAGCCAATAGAAACGCTGTCTAGCCAGGTAGAGAGTCCGCCTCTGTCCCTGATGACCTGCCACATCATGGACACCTCTCAGAACTTTCTCCTTTAAGGTAGAGGGCACAACATACTGGAAGGTCGTCACCCTTGTCACAACATCCTTAGAAGTGCGATACAGCACACCGTTCTTGATAGTGAGCTTGTCCCAGTGTCTAAGAAGACGCAGAGCATCGACAGGTTCATGTTGGCGTTCACGTCTTGACGGCCTTCTCTGCCGTTCCAAAAAGTGAAGCACCCGACTCAAGCAGGGATCAGCATGTTGTTTATCCCATAGCACTTCCCTAGGTAAGGGGCGGAAATCAGACATCTCTGGTGGTTGAATGGACTGAATGATTTGAGGCAAGCAGAGGGCATGAGGTGGCAGGCACTCTTGGTCTAAAGACTGCTCCAGTACAGCTGACACAGCCTTTGCAGAGATAGGTTGAACATGGGGCTTCCCTACTATATTGTTGAACACCACTGGGAAGGAAGGGTGCGCTTGTAGCCGACTCAAAGGATCACAGGACAGACGAAAAGTGTCCTGCACACAGTCAAGGTCCCAGGCATTTGCTTCCTCCAGGAGGGCACCATAGGGGACTTTTGTGAGGCGATGGAGCATGCTTGGTTGCACAAATGGCTCACGGCTGAGTGCATCCGCCACCACATTCTTAGGTCCGGGAATGTACCTGATATCAAAGTCAAATGGGGCGAGCCTCGAGACCCATCTCTGCTCGCAGGCATCAAGCTTCGGTTTACTGAGGAGGTATGTCAGGGGGTTGTTGTCAGTCCAGATGGTGAATGGGTGACCCCTAAGCCAGTGACTGAACTTATCACAGACAGCCCATTTGAGCGCGAGGAACTCCAGCCTGTGAGCGGGATATCGCGACTGGGCATAATTGAGTGATTTACTCGCAAATGCGATGGGCCTGGCAATGTCATCACCCTCACCCAGTTGCGACAATACAGCACCGAGGCCATTGGAGGAGGCATCAACAGACAGCAGGAAGGGCTTACTGAAGTCAGGATGGGCAAGGGTGACATTGTCCAACAAAGCCTGCTTCAGTTTCTTGAAAGCGTTGCTACATTCCGGAGTCCAGTCAGTGGAGGAGAGCTTCCTAGGTGCAGGTGATCCCTTTTTGTTTTTAGTCTGTCGCGGTCTCTTTCCACCAGAGGTCAGGGCAAAAAGGGGTTTGCTGATCTGAGAGTAGCCCTCAAAATATTGTTGATAGAATCCAACCATTCCAAGGAATGACCTTATCTTGGAGGGAGATGGTATGTTGGAGCCCTCATCCATCAAATCTGTCTCAGTCAGGTCCACAATAGCCTTTACTTTTTCAGGGTCCGTACAGATGCCATCCTTCCTCACAATGTGTCCTAGAAACTTGACAGACAGTCTCATGAAATGACACTTTTTGGGAGCCAGTTTCAGGTTGTGTACCTTTAGCCTCTCAAACACCATCTCCAGTCTCTGCAGCGCCAGCTGTTCACTGGGGGCAAAAACGAGGATGTCGTCCAGGTAACATAGGAGGCTCAAGAAGTTTTGATCGCCGAAGATAGTCATCATCATCCTCATGAACGTGGCTGGACTGTTGCAGAGGCCCTGCGGCAGCCTATTGTACTCATACAGTCCAAAAGGAGATGTAAATGCAGTGAACTTCTTGTCCTCCTCATGAACCTCCACATTGTAGTACCCTGAGGTTAAGTCCATCGTTGAGAAGAAGGCGTTCCCCCCAAGGGCAGCCAAGGAATCTGCTTGGTGAGGCAGAGGGTGCGCGTCTCTGATAGTACGGGCATTCAGCCACCGGAAATCTGTGCAGAGCCGCAGATCCCCATTCTTCTTCCAAACTAGTACAAGTGGTGAGGCATACTCACTTGTAGACTTCCTAATGATGTCTCTCTCCTCCATTTCATTTAAAGCCATTCTCAGCTTTTCATAGTGAGATGGAGACAGGCGACGATAGGGGAGTCTGAAGGGTTTGCTGTCACTTAGCCGGATGCGGTGGACAAAGTCTTTGGCTTTTCCGCAGTCTAAACTGTGGCGGGAGAAAATGGACTCATACCTGGCCACCAGGTCAGCAAGCTTTGACTTCCAGAATGGAGACAGTTGACTTGAGTCAATGTCAATGTCCTGCAGTCCCAAATCACGGAGAGTCGAGCTACCAGGTCTAGGTACAGAGCACTGCGAGTCAACAGTCAAGCTTTTCTCACTGCCTGTGTCAGTCAGATTCACTGTCCTGGTCACTGTACACTTCACATCGTCATGTTGGTCGTTTACATATAAGTAGTCAGTGTCAAAGTCCTCTAGCGCAACACATGAGGACACATCAGCAATCTTGCAGTTGCGTCTCAGAGTCACTGGTTTAGTGGAGGGGTTAATGGCTCTCACTGGGACCCATCCGTCACCCCATAATGGAGTGACAACTCGTCCTACCACAATTGTCCGTGGCACTGTCCGTGACTGGCTTGGCTCCACTATGACTGTGCTGCCAGCGGAAAGACAGGCGTGGCTAGGCAAACGACCCCAAATTAAGTGTTCCTTCATGGGTTCCAATGTTACAGCATGCTTCAGTTTGACAGTGCCCACTATGTCAGAGCTCTCACTGCCTCTCCATTCCTCCACATTGGCCAATAGCTGCAGCAGGTTTGCTTCCTCCTCAGAGGGCTGATCTGACAGGGACACTTTCTCCCAGAAATCGCCAGAACACTTCAGCACCCGAATGAGATGCTTTATGACATTGCTGCCCAGAATGAGATCATCACTTTGGCCATGTACAATGAGTGTGGGGACGGAGATTTGGCAGTCAAATACTTTCATTTGGAGTTCACACACTCCAACAGGGTTCGTTCTCAACCCTCCACATCCAACTAGGACAACTGAAGTGGGTGAGATGGAGTCCTGGGAAACAACTTGAGCCTGCTCCAAGACTGGAAGCATACGAGAACTCACGGAACACGCCATCGAGCCACTGTCCAACATGGCCCGCAGCTCCACAGCATCTTGAACCAAGACATTAGTGTAGAAAAGTCTGTCTGTTGTGGAAAGTCTCTGGGTGTTCTGAAATATCACTATGGAGTCATCATCTGATGAAGCACAAAACTGTGAATAAACAGACTCAAGGTCAACATTCTCTTCATCTTGTGGGGACATGTTATCTGGCCCTCCACTTGTCCCCTGCACATGTGGGCCAGTTAGTTTCCCTGCTGATTGAGCTCACCAGATTGAGTACCAGGTGAGTCAGGCACAGGGGTGGGGCACGTCACTGCCTGATGCCCAGCCGCATGGCAGCGGAAGCACAGACGCTCACTCCTACAGTGGGATTGTGTGTCATGATTGTCACTCCCACATATGACACATGGACCACGAGGCCTGTTGCGCCTGTCAGTTCCCAATCTCTGTGGTCCAGGACGTTGAGAAGCCTCTCTTTTCAGTAAGCGCTCAAGAAGAGTGATAACATGTCCGAGTGACTGACCTTCATCTGAAGATTGTCTATTGGGGGCACTTGTGTGAGGGGTCGAGGGTTTCTCTGTAGTCTGAACATGGCTTTGTAACATCACTGAAGCCTGAGTGGATTGCAAGCTGTCCGCTGGGTGTGCAGGTTGGCGCTGCCGGAGACGCCTTTTACGGTGATGTTCATCCAGCCGCACTTGAACGTCAGAGGCAGTCCACTCCTCTAGCGGCTTGCAACTGAAGACTGGTGAAAGTTCAGGGTCAGGGCAATGAGTGATGAACATGACTGTCACTTCCCGTGAAGGGTTGTCAAGGGTTTTGCCTTGTCTCTTCAGCCCATCTATGGCATTGTCAATAGCTTTGTTAAGCCGAATCCAGTAATCCACAGCAGTCTCAGTAGGGTGTGGTTTTGTGTCATAAAAGTCAGCGAGGGGCATGAAAGAGGTCACAGAGTCACCAAAGTGCTGTTTAAGTATGTCAAACACAGGTTGTGGCCCTGACTCCAAGTCTAAGGAAGGTCTACTACGGAGTCCGACACTCACAACATCCCGCGCCCTCCCTCGTAGCTTGGCCAGTACCTCGTCAACCTGGGTACACAGATCAATGCCCCGTCTACCAAGATAATTCCTCATAGCTTCTTCCCACTCAGAGACTGTAAGTCTGTCGCTCTTGTCCCCCCTAAAGGGGTGTGGTTCATAACTGTCATGGGTGACTGTCAGGTTAATCTTAGAAAGATCAGGTGTGGTTAAATGTGACATGCTAACTTCACTAGCTGGGACAGACTTAAGACATGAGACGATGTTTTCACTTATACTAGCCCCTATCTGTTTCACTAAGTCAGTGAGAACAGTCACAGGAACATGTTCAACATTTTGACTGGAAGGAGCAGGTTGTCCCTCCTTTACATCATCACATAACCGATGATCCACATTAGCATGGTAAGGAGTAGATGTGGCATGTCTACCCTCTGTGAGCCCACCCATAGTTGGAAGCTGACTAAACCACAACCTAGAACCCCTGCCAAAACCTGACACATTTGGTACATCCATTGTCAATGAAAAGAGAGGGATTTTTTTTTTTTTTTTAGTTCTCCATACGTAATGAATTAGTCCATATAAGTAATACACAGTAGGCTATAAGCCACGACAGTGACACACCAGTGAAGCAGTGTGAGGAGGAGTACTTCCCACGTCGTCGATTCCGCAGCAACCCCGGTTCGAATCCGGGTCACGGCACCATTATAGCGGGTTTCGTACTCTCTCTCTCGTGCGTTGTGTTTTAATAATGCACCCAGTCTGTCATCTTTCGCTCCACACGCCATTTATTTCCTGGCAAAACATGGTGGTAAGTTCCAGTCTCTCACAGCACAGCAATGCAGAACCACACGGTAGCTTCAACATGGCAGACTCCTCATTTAGCACATTAAATAAAACCATATCATCTTATAACACAGTTAAACATGTACCTGGCAAAACATGGTGGTAAGTTCCAGTCTCTCACAGCACAGCAATGCAGAACCACACTAAAATGAACAAATAATTGCATTACTATTCCGATATGCAGGCAGCCGCACGAGGGGTTAGCTTCATGCTAACGCTAGATTAGCGACATACATTAACTCATAAAATAAACATTTCTCGCCCATTTTGAGACCTTTGAACGTACAATAAACATAAAATGCACACAACAGAAATGTCTCACATACGTCAGGCAAATTAAAAACCGGGTTAACCAACGAAATAAGGTCAGAAAAAGGCAGAACATAACACCATCGACCTACCGGTAGCTTCAACATGGCAGACTGCTACCTGAGAACGGGTTTCCCCGTGAAGTCTGCCGGAGTAGGGAGGCGTTCATGTGTGCCAAACAAAAGGTAGTAATTTACGGCACTTTAAAAATATATGTATAAAACAAGAAATAAGACAGTAACTGCAAGTGGAATCATTAACCATGCTACACATACATGATACAGAGAAAATACCAATCTATGAACACAACTGCAAAGACAAGAAGCACAACTTACAGCGTATGCCCATTTCTTGCTGCATAGTCCTCAGCCGAATGACACCTTTTATCTTTAAGTGTGCGGTCGGCGCCAAAACTCATCAGCACGCACAGCATGGGAAGTTGACCATCGCGAGCAGCCATCATTAACGCAGATCTGCAGGTAAAACCAATCACAGCAACAGGATCAAATGTAAACAATGTATTTAGTGAGATTAAAAGAACAGTTGATCAAAACATGAAAGTTTGTTGAAAGTCAGTTGAAGTTTTTGAGTCCTAAAAACATTTCCAGAGCGTGGCAGCAAAATAGCATTAGCATTCTGCTAAATCTAAGATTATAAGACGCGTACCACTAATGTGATGTTATTGTAGTACTGACCTTTTGTATTTGTCCAGAAAGTTGGCATTAGCGCCCTTGTTGAGGAGAAACTTTACCATCTCACTGTGACCCTTACGGACTGCCACAATCAACGGGGTGAATCCATCCTGAAAAAGACATCACAAACAGACTCAGTCATTTGTGTTATCAGAGCAGCAGTGACTCATTTTACACCAAATATCAATTACATGGGCTTGGAAAAGTTGACATTGCAATGGAGGAATTTTCATCAGATGACTTGAGTACCTCTAGTTGTAAAGGACTTTTTAAGTTGAGAGCATCTCATTATCTAAATAAATCCGGTCTATATTAAGTGTTGATACATTCTGATGTTTAGCCTAAGAATAAATGAAAGAAAGAAGAAATGATCACCTTGTTTTGTGCGTTGATGTAAGCCCCTTCTTCCAGCAGCAAGGCAGCCATTGACACACATGGGAGCTCTGCTTCTAAATGGAGGGCTGTATTGCCATCGGCGTCAAAGTAGTTTCGGTCGGCGTCATTCTCCAGCAAGGTCCTCAAACTACGCTCATTCTGGATCTGAGCTGCCTGATACAGTAGAGAATTGACATGAAACAATGTGTGAGGAAAGTAACCAACAATGATCCATTTCAGCATTAAAAGAACGACTGTGCTGGAGTCTCGTCATCTAGGATTACCTCCATTAAGGCGGATCTATTTTGTTCGTCACACAGGTAATGCATAGCCCGGCTCTCAAGGAAGAATGGCCCCATTTTGGTATGTCCATTGGCGTGAGCGATATCAAGTGCAGTCCTGGAATGGTAAAGGAGATCATTTGATTATCATTAATTATATGCAAACATTCTTATTCACACTAAAACACTTAACATTTAAACTATTTGTGGAGCTATTTTGAACACAAGCCTTTGTCTGTTACACCCAAACTACTTCATTCATTAGAGATTCAGCCATTCAGCTTCTCTTTCTGCTTCGATCGGATTGTGATTCTGACTTTGGATCTGCAGGTAGCGATACTTTTGTGTGTTTTGATACAAAAAATTATCATGGCAAAAGAATAAAGGGACTTATGGATACAACTGGTAATTACTAAGTAATCTGTGTGTGCTTTAATTTTTCAGCTATGGTCTTAAAATTACATTATTACATATTTATAATTCATAAAATTCATTCAATTTAACTTGGTGCTTAAAACAACTTGTATTTAAAATACTCAACATCATTTTACCACAAAGGAGATCTACTGTACAGAGAAATATTCCATACTGTACTAAACAATATACTCGAGAGCTTCCAGTCTATATTTCTGGTATTGCAATAATATTTTTTCAAAGGCTTTGCCATTTAAAATGCATTTTCCAGTATGTTTATGTGAGTGGCTGCATTCATATGTGTGAGGACAATTTGGCATATTCGTTTTCACTATTTTGACAGTTGATGGTGGGTCTCTTACTTTTTAGAATAGCTGTTAAACTTGTTTTGATGCTGATTTCCACAAGATGTAAGATAAACCTTAAGGTTAGCACACAGAGAGACGATGCGATTCATCCTACGGGATAGAAAAACTATGAAAGACTTCTAAGGTCAGTAATCCGCTGATTCAAACCTTTTCTAGTAACTTACTTTTCCGATCCAACCCCACTGGTTTATATGGCCTTTGCCTTTGACGCCCTTGTATCTACATGCTTTAATGTAGCCGAGTCCTCTGATTGGCGGAGAACAAAGCACACGTTCTTTGTTGTTTTTTTACGTTTTTCCATACTTTACACCTGCACCATGGAGACAGCCGGGGCCCTCTGTCCGTCCGTCTCCGTCCACTCCGCCTCCACCAGTAAATTCTCCTCCTCGGACCGTCTCCTACGGAGCCCCCCTAGTGTCAGTTTAGAAAGGAGGAGTGTGGGGGAGGAGTGGGTCGCTTTAGCCGGACGTTAACCTCCATACTTGGCTCCAAACATGTGCAGCCCACAACATAGCCTGCATATAGACCCCCTTCAGTTCTCCCCTAGGCGATTGATAATCTATTTGACATACAGAATTGCTAAAAATGGGTGATTTAGATAGATAGATAAATAGATAGATATTTTTTACATTGAACATGTTTAAATTAAAATTCAATTTTACCTGTACTTGTACTTAAATGTACTTTACTTTTAAAGAGTCTTTTAAATTTGATTAGTGTTCCCCATGTTTTCATTTCTTCACTGCAGCTGTTCCATAAATTAACTCCTTAAGATGTGACACAGTGATATTTTGCAGTGGTTCTTACTTATTGTTTTTTAAATATACAAGTTCCTCTCAGGTCATGTTTACTTTCTCTCATCTGAAAAAAATCCTTGGATACTTTTAGGTAACTGTTGATGTTTTACTCGGAACATGATTTGAGCCGTTTCAAAATCAACCAGATCACTGAATTTGAATGTTTGAAGTTTGATAAAGATTGGGTTCGATGGTTCTCTGTAAACATTGATTGGGGAAAAAAACGACGTCAGATAGCCTCAAAGATTTGTGCACAAATTTAAACTTAACACAATTAATTACCAAGCCAACACGTCCTAATGTGACATGCAGCTCCAAATCCTCCTTGATAGACATCATTCTCACCAAAATGCCCCAGAGATATCCATCCAGTGGAGTTTTTCCCCAATGAATCAGCAGCAGTTTTGGTTCCTCAGTGGTTTTGTATAGTTCATAATAAGCCATATACAGAGGTAAATTATACCAGGTGTGGGGGTAAATGATTTCACACAGACCCCCCAACCACTCTCCACCCAGTTCAATGGCTTAAACCAGATCCACCGTAAAGCTAGAACTGGTGTTATTTTGAACTCTACCGTTGAAAGGTAGGGTGACATAAAACCCCCTCGTCAAATGTTCGATCCATGATGTAGGGGTGTAATGAATGAGGTAGTTCTTTTTTTTGTACATTGCTTATTTATCATTTTTTAGATCAGAGGCCTTTACCCAGCTGTTGAAAAATGGCAGAAGTTAAGATGGAAACCTTCTTTATACCCAGGAGTGTTGACTTATTAACAGGATTTATTGTGCCAAAATGAATGATCCAGTCATAGGTAGTTTCAGTCGAGCCTTCATGCTACATTCAAGCCATGACAAACGTCAAATAACTGGATGAGAGTTGGCTATAAGGATCTTAAATATATATCATATATTATCTATACTGTACATATAGATAGACAAAACATTTTCGGCATAGAGGCACAGTCAAGGTTGCTGCAGGCTGCCAAGGGTTGTTGCGACATCAGCAGAGATTTCTGTGAGGTGTGGGAACTTCCACATGCTAATGCTAACATGTTTAGCTTAAAGGCTACAGTGAAGGTTTAAGCTTTTTAAAAAAAAGTATTTTCAAATCACTACGGGATCTCAGGGCTCCATGCACCCGTACAAGCTGTATTAGAACTGTCTTTTTCTCTTTTCTCTTTCTCGTCACTCCCCAATGTATTCATATAAACATATCTGTGGGGAGTGATGAGTTCGTAGCCTAGATGCCAAACTCAAAGTCTATGTCCTGCTGCTGTAATAATAAACATTTCAAATCCATGAGTTGCCTGACTAGAATATATATATATATATATATATAGTATTTGATTCATATAAGTATTGATTAGTATTTGATTCATGTTTTTTGCCAAGTTATTACATATGGAATGTAACATCAAACGGTGCAATATCTGTCTTGGTGCTGGTCACTATTCATAATCATGGTAACAAAATCTCCACTCAACACGCAAAAGTGTTGCATTATATGTTTCTGTTGAGTATATTTAGGAGAATATTTGTGATGCCTGTATGTGACTGAAGACTAAAAGCTATGTATGTATGTATATATGTAGTGTACCAAATGTTCAGCGCTCAGTGCAGAAAAGACGCTCAGCGCCTCGTCACACTACTGGCGTTTGTAGCGTAGTGTAAATACGCACCGTTCCCATTGCAAATAATTAAACCAATACGCTGGCCTCAGGAAAAAATGGTGGACACAGGCCCTAACAATTATTGTGAGGATCGTTGGGCCATGGCGGAGGTTTGCACTGTCCAAGCGCTCTTGTTTTAAGATCCGACACAGTTTATTGTGAGACACATACTAAAATAGAAGAAATCAGGAACAGGTTCAATACCTTTTTACAGCACTGAGTATCATTGTGATGCTAAAAAGGCAAAAACTCCAGCATTACTTGCAGTATTGGGAACAACTTTATTGCTTGCTCGTTTCTACAATATCATTATGATGCTGAAAGAGTATTTCTTGCAGTCCTAGATACCATCTACTTAAACATGCTAAACATGTCTCTGTCTCCAGGGATTAAACCATTGTAGGACTCTTGTGAGATGCCACTGGGTGGTTTTCTCCACATCTGGAAGAAAAGGAAAGTCAACGTTAGATTTAAGTTGTGTTCAACTGAAAAACGTGGCCTTGAAAATCTGTGGCTGTCCATCTGTTGCGACCAATGCTAACCTGTGAGTCTGTCTTTGAGACGCTGGTTCTCCTCCTGCGCCTGAAACAGACCTTCCTCAGCTCTATTCAGGCGAGACGTCAGTCTTTTACGATTACAACGCTCAACTATCAGGTGGGTTTTTACCGTATCCAACTCAGACTTTAGAGAGGACATCTGGTTATCGCAGCCGAGCCGAGCGTCTTCAAGCTGCTTCTTCAAGGCCTCCATCTCAGTACCAAATTTGACCTGCAGGGCTTCCAGCTGCTCCTGTAAGGTATCATTCGGCAACTCCTCCTCCGTCTGGCTGGCCTGAAATGAAGCCAATGAACAAGATGAGATTGTTTTGATAGGATAGGCTGTCTTAACAGAATTTAATTCCTATAGTTAGAGTATATGTTTTGTGGCAGTCCACCAAATTATTTGGAGCTGTGTGCTGTGAGCTGGAATTCGTAGGTACGAACTAATTCCACATGGTCTCAACACAGCAGTTTAAACTGTAGATTATTTACTTTGCCGTCTCACTGACCATTAAACACATTAGTTGTTCTTTCTATGAATCAGAAATGTATTTACCTTCTCCTCACTGGACGGTGTGTTCACCTTCTCCTCAGTGGGACGTTGGTGCAACACAGATGGCCTTTTTTCCTTCTTGGGACGGTAGTTGTGGATCACATAGGCACAACTACAAGAGAGGCAAGACATTGTAAATGAATCCCACAAATTGGGAAGTTGGGATTTTCTCATGGACAGAGCTATGCTATCAGTTTCCCTCTGTTTCCACTTATTATGCTAAGGTATTTGGATGAAGTGGTTTTTCAGGGAACTTGCATAAAAAATATTGTTAATTTTGCATAAGGATCATGCTGCTATAGGTGCAGCAGCCTCTCAAAAACTGTTAATTATACTAAATTATCCCTGAATTCTATGGATCAATATGGTTGAAATAAAATGGAAATATTGATCCAGCTCTGTTGCATACATGATACAGAGAAAATACCAATCTATGAACACAACTGCAAAGACAAGAAGCACAACTTACAGCGTATACCCATTTCTTGCTGCATAGTCCTCAGCCGAATGACACCTTTTATCTTTAAGTGTGCGGTCGGCGCCAAAACTCATCAGCACGCACAGCATGGGAAGTTGACCATCGCGAGCAGCCATCATTAACGCAGATCTGCAGGTAAAACCAATCACAGCAACAGGATCAAATGTAAACAATGTATTTAGTGAGGTTAAAAGAACAGTTGATCAAAACATGAAAGTTTGTTGAAAGTCAGTTGAAGTTTTTGAGTCCTAAAAACATTTCCAGAGCGTGGCAGCAAAATAGCATTAGCATTCTGCTAAATCTAAGATTATAAGACGCGTACCACTAATGTGATGTTATTGTAGTACTGACCTTTTGTATCTGTCCAGAAAGTTGGCATTAGCGCCCTTGTTGAGGAGAAACTTTACCATCTCACTGTGACCCTTACGGACTGCCACAATCAACGGGGTGAATCCATCCTGAAAAAGACATCACAAACAGACTCAGTCATTTGTGTTATCAGAGCAGCAGTGACTCATTTTACACCAAATATCAATTACATGGGCTTGGAAAAGTTGACATTGCAATGGAGGAATTTTCATCAGATGACTTGAGTACCTCTAGTTGTAAAGGACTTTTTAAGTTGAGAGCATCTCATTATCTAAATAAATCCGGTCTATATTAAGTGTTGATACATTCTGATGTTTAGCCTAAGAATAAATGAAAGAAAGAAGAAATGATCACCTTGTTTTGTGCGTTGATGTAAGCCCCTTCTTCCAGCAGCAAGGCAGCCATTGACACACATGGGATCTCTGCTTCTAAATGGAGGGCTGTATTGCCATCGGCGTCAAAGTAGTTTCGGTCGGCGTCATTCTCCAGCAAGGTCCTCAAACTACGCTCATTCTGGATCTGAGCTGCCTGATACAGTAGAGAATTGACATGAAATAATGTGTGAGGAAAGTAACCAACAATGATCCATTTCAGCATTAAAAGAACGACTGTGCTGGAGTCTCGTCATCTAGGATTACCTCCATTAAGGCGGATCTATTTTGTTCGTCACACAGGTAATGCATAGCCCGGCTCTCAAGGAAGAATGGCCCCATTTTGGTATGTCCATTGGCGTGAGCGATATCAAGTGCAGTCCTGGAATGGTAAAGGAGATCATTTGATTATCATTAATTATATGCAAACATTCTTATTCACACTAAAACACTTAACATTTAAACTATTTGTGGAGCTATTTTGAACACAAGCCTTTGTCTGTTACACCCAAACTACTTCATTCATTAGAGATTCAGCCATTCAGCTTCTCTTTCTGCTTCGATCGGATTGTGATTCTGACTTTGGATCTGCAGGTAGCGATACTTTTGTGTGTTTTGATACAAAAAATTATCATGGCAAAAGAATAAAGGGACTTATGGATACAACTGGTAATTACTAAGTAATCTGTGTGTGCTTTAATTTTTCAGCTATGGTCTTAAAATTACATTATTACATATTTATAATTCATAAAATTCATTCAATTTAACTTGGTGCTTAAAACAACTTGTATTTAAAATACTCAACATCATTTTACCACAAAGGAGATCTACTGTACAGAGAAATATTCCATACTGTACTAAACAATATACTCGAGAGCTTCCAGTCTATATTTCTGGTATTGCAATAATATTTTTTCAAAGGCTTTGCCATTTAAAATGCATTTTCCAGTATGTTTATGTGAGTGGCTGCATTCATATGTGTGAGGACAATTTGGCATATTCGTTTTCACTATTTTGACAGTTGATGGTGGGTCTCTTACTTTTTAGAATAGCTGTTAAACTTGTTTTGATGCTGATTTCCACAAGATGTAAGATAAACCTTAAGGTTAGCACACAGAGAGACGATGCGATTCATCCTACGGGATAGAAAAACTATGAAAGACTTCTAAGGTCAGTAATCCGCTGATTCAAACCTTTTCTAGTAACTTACTTTTCCGATCCAACCCCACTGGTTTATATGGCCTTTGCCTTTGACGCCCTTGTATCTACATGCTTTAATGTAGCCGAGTCCTCTGATTGGCGGAGAACAAAGCACACGTTCTTTGTTGTTTTTTTACGTTTTTCCATACTTTACACCTGCACCATGGAGACAGCCGGGGCCCTCTGTCCGTCCGTCTCCGTCCACTCCGCCTCCACCAGTAAATTCTCCTCCTCGGACCGTCTCCTACGGAGCCCCCCTAGTGTCAGTTTAGAAAGGAGGAGTGTGGGGGAGGAGTGGGTCGCTTTAGCCGGACGTTAACCTCCATACTTGGCTCCAAACATGTGCAGCCCACAACATAGCCTGCATATAGACCCCCTTCAGTTCTCCCCTAGGCGATTGATAATCTATTTGACATACAGAATTGCTAAAAATGGGTGATTTAGATAGATAGATAAATAGATAGATATTTTTTACATTGAACATGTTTAAATTAAAATTCAATTTTACCTGTACTTGTACTTAAATGTACTTTACTTTTAAAGAGTCTTTTAAATTTGATTAGTGTTCCCCATGTTTTCATTTCTTCACTGCAGCTGTTCCATAAATTAACTCCTTAAGATGTGACACAGTGATATTTTGCAGTGGTTCTTACTTATTGTTTTTTAAATATACAAGTTCCTCTCAGGTCATGTTTACTTTCTCTCATCTGAAAAAAATCCTTGGATACTTTTAGGTAACTGTTGATGTTTTACTCGGAACATGATTTGAGCCGTTTCAAAATCAACCAGATCACTGAATTTGAATGTTTGAAGTTTGATAAAGATTGGGTTCGATGGTTCTCTGTAAACATTGATTGGGGAAAAAAACGACGTCAGATAGCCTCAAAGATTTGTGCACAAATTTAAACTTAACACAATTAATTACCAAGCCAACACGTCCTAATGTGACATGCAGCTCCAAATCCTCCTTGATAGACATCATTCTCACCAAAATG
This sequence comes from Chaunax sp. Z400, assembly GCA_037577475.1. NCBI lineage: Eukaryota > Metazoa > Chordata > Actinopteri > Lophiiformes > Chaunacidae > Chaunax > Chaunax sp. Z400. The sequence goes on from CM075186.1 coordinate 2,597,860, forward strand.
CCCCAGAGATATCCATCCAGTGGAGTTTTTCCCCAATGAATCAGCAGCAGTTTTGGTTCCTCAGTGGTTTTGTATAGTTCATAATAAGCCATATACAGAGGTAAATTATACCAGGTGTGGGGGTAAATGATTTCACACAGACCCCCCAACCACTCTCCACCCAGTTCAATGGCTTAAACCAGATCCACCGTAAAGCTAGAACTGGTGTTATTTTGAACTCTACCGTTGAAAGGTAGGGTGACATAAAACCCCCTCGTCAAATGTTCGATCCATGATGTAGGGGTGTAATGAATGAGGTAGTTCTTTTTTTTGTACATTGCTTATTTATCATTTTTTAGATCAGAGGCCTTTACCCAGCTGTTGAAAAATGGCAGAAGTTAAGATGGAAACCTTCTTTATACCCAGGAGTGTTGACTTATTAACAGGATTTATTGTGCCAAAATGAATGATCCAGTCATAGGTAGTTTCAGTCGAGCCTTCATGCTACATTCAAGCCATGACAAACGTCAAATAACTGGATGAGAGTTGGCTATAAGGATCTTAAATATATATCATATATTATCTATACTGTACATATAGATAGACAAAACATTTTCGGCATAGAGGCACAGTCAAGGTTGCTGCAGGCTGCCAAGGGTTGTTGCGACATCAGCAGAGATTTCTGTGAGGTGTGGGAACTTCCACATGCTAATGCTAACATGTTTAGCTTAAAGGCTACAGTGAAGGTTTAAGCTTTTTAAAAAAAAGTATTTTCAAATCACTACGGGATCTCAGGGCTCCATGCACCCGTACAAGCTGTATTAGAACTGTCTTTTTCTCTTTTCTCTTTCTCGTCACTCCCCAATGTATTCATATAAACATATCTGTGGGGAGTGATGAGTTCGTAGCCTAGATGCCAAACTCAAAGTCTATGTCCTGCTGCTGTAATAATAAACATTTCAAATCCATGAGTTGCCTGACTAGAATATATATATATATATATATATAGTATTTGATTCATATAAGTATTGATTAGTATTTGATTCATGTTTTTTGCCAAGTTATTACATATGGAATGTAACATCAAACGGTGCAATATCTGTCTTGGTGCTGGTCACTATTCATAATCATGGTAACAAAATCTCCACTCAACACGCAAAAGTGTTGCATTATATGTTTCTGTTGAGTATATTTAGGAGAATATTTGTGATGCCTGTATGTGACTGAAGACTAAAAGCTATGTATGTATGTATATATGTAGTGTACCAAATGTTCAGCGCTCAGTGCAGAAAAGACGCTCAGCGCCTCGTCACACTACTGGCGTTTGTAGCGTAGTGTAAATACGCACCGTTCCCATTGCAAATAATTAAACCAATACGCTGGCCTCAGGAAAAAATGGTGGACACAGGCCCTAACAATTATTGTGAGGATCGTTGGGCCATGGCGGAGGTTTGCACTGTCCAAGCGCTCTTGTTTTAAGATCCGACACAGTTTATTGTGAGACACATACTAAAATAGAAGAAATCAGGAACAGGTTCAATACCTTTTTACAGCACTGAGTATCATTGTGATGCTAAAAAGGCAAAAACTCCAGCATTACTTGCAGTATTGGGAACAACTTTATTGCTTGCTCGTTTCTACAATATCATTATGATGCTGAAAGAGTATTTCTTGCAGTCCTAGATACCATCTACTTAAACATGCTAAACATGTCTCTGTCTCCAGGGATTAAACCATTGTAGGACTCTTGTGAGATGCCACTGGGTGGTTTTCTCCACATCTGGAAGAAAAGGAAAGTCAACGTTAGATTTAAGTTGTGTTCAACTGAAAAACGTGGCCTTGAAAATCTGTGGCTGTCCATCTGTTGCGACCAATGCTAACCTGTGAGTCTGTCTTTGAGACGCTGGTTCTCCTCCTGCGCCTGAAACAGACCTTCCTCAGCTCTATTCAGGCGAGACGTCAGTCTTTTACGATTACAACGCTCAACTATCAGGTGGGTTTTTACCGTATCCAACTCAGACTTTAGAGAGGACATCTGGTTATCGCAGCCGAGCCGAGCGTCTTCAAGCTGCTTCTTCAAGGCCTCCATCTCAGTACCAAATTTGACCTGCAGGGCTTCCAGCTGCTCCTGTAAGGTATCATTCGGCAACTCCTCCTCCGTCTGGCTGGCCTGAAATGAAGCCAATGAACAAGATGAGATTGTTTTGATAGGATAGGCTGTCTTAACAGAATTTAATTCCTATAGTTAGAGTATATGTTTTGTGGCAGTCCACCAAATTATTTGGAGCTGTGTGCTGTGAGCTGGAATTCGTAGGTACGAACTAATTCCACATGGTCTCAACACAGCAGTTTAAACTGTAGATTATTTACTTTGCCGTCTCACTGACCATTAAACACATTAGTTGTTCTTTCTATGAATCAGAAATGTATTTACCTTCTCCTCACTGGACGGTGTGTTCACCTTCTCCTCAGTGGGACGTTGGTGCAACACAGATGGCCTTTTTTCCTTCTTGGGACGGTAGTTGTGGATCACATAGGCACAACTACAAGAGAGGCAAGACATTGTAAATGAATCCCACAAATTGGGAAGTTGGGATTTTCTCATGGACAGAGCTATGCTATCAGTTTCCCTCTGTTTCCACTTATTATGCTAAGGTATTTGGATGAAGTGGTTTTTCAGGGAACTTGCATAAAAAATATTGTTAATTTTGCATAAGGATCATGCTGCTATAGGTGCAGCAGCCTCTCAAAAACTGTTAATTATACTAAATTATCCCTGAATTCTATGGATCAATATGGTTGAAATAAAATGGAAATATTGATCCAGCTCTGTTGCATACATGATACAGAGAAAATACCAATCTATGAACACAACTGCAAAGACAAGAAGCACAACTTACAGCGTATGCCCATTTCTTGCTGCATAGTCCTCAGCCGAATGACACCTTTTATCTTTAAGTGTGCGGTCGGCGCCAAAACTCATCAGCACGCACAGCATGGGAAGTTGACCATCGCGAGCAGCCATCATTAACGCAGATCTGCAGGTAAAACCAATCACAGCAACAGGATCAAATGTAAACAATGTATTTAGTGAGGTTAAAAGAACAGTTGATCAAAACATGAAAGTTTGTTGAAAGTCAGTTGAAGTTTTTGAGTCCTAAAAACATTTCCAGAGCGTGGCAGCAAAATAGCATTAGCATTCTGCTAAATCTAAGATTATAAGACGCGTACCACTAATGTGATGTTATTGTAGTACTGACCTTTTGTATCTGTCCAGAAAGTTGGCATTAGCGCCCTTGTTGAGGAGAAACTTTACCATCTCACTGTGACCCTTACGGACTGCCACAATCAACGGGGTGAATCCATCCTGAAAAAGACATCACAAACAGACTCAGTCATTTGTGTTATCAGAGCAGCAGTGACTCATTTTACACCAAATATCAATTACATGGGCTTGGAAAAGTTGACATTGCAATGGAGGAATTTTCATCAGATGACTTGAGTACCTCTAGTTGTAAAGGACTTTTTAAGTTGAGAGCATCTCATTATCTAAATAAATCCGGTCTATATTAAGTGTTGATACATTCTGATGTTTAGCCTAAGAATAAATGAAAGAAAGAAGAAATGATCACCTTGTTTTGTGCGTTGATGTAAGCCCCTTCTTCCAGCAGCAAGGCAGCCATTGACACACATGGGATCTCTGCTTCTAAATGGAGGGCTGTATTGCCATCGGCGTCAAAGTAGTTTCGGTCGGCGTCATTCTCCAGCAAGGTCCTCAAACTACGCTCATTCTGGATCTGAGCTGCCTGATACAGTAGAGAATTGACATGAAATAATGTGTGAGGAAAGTAACCAACAATGATCCATTTCAGCATTAAAAGAACGACTGTGCTGGAGTCTCGTCATCTAGGATTACCTCCATTAAGGCGGATCTATTTTGTTCGTCACACAGGTAATGCATAGCCCGGCTCTCAAGGAAGAATGGCCCCATTTTGGTATGTCCATTGGCGTGAGCGATATCAAGTGCAGTCCTGGAATGGTAAAGGAGATCATTTGATTATCATTAATTATATGCAAACATTCTTATTCACACTAAAACACTTAACATTTAAACTATTTGTGGAGCTATTTTGAACACAAGCCTTTGTCTGTTACACCCAAACTACTTCATTCATTAGAGATTCAGCCATTCAGCTTCTCTTTCTGCTTCGATCGGATTGTGATTCTGACTTTGGATCTGCAGGTAGCGATACTTTTGTGTGTTTTGATACAAAAAATTATCATGGCAAAAGAATAAAGGGACTTATGGATACAACTGGTAATTACTAAGTAATCTGTGTGTGCTTTAATTTTTCAGCTATGGTCTTAAAATTACATTATTACATATTTATAATTCATAAAATTCATTCAATTTAACTTGGTGCTTAAAACAACTTGTATTTAAAATACTCAACATCATTTTACCACAAAGGAGATCTACTGTACAGAGAAATATTCCATACTGTACTAAACAATATACTCGAGAGCTTCCAGTCTATATTTCTGGTATTGCAATAATATTTTTTCAAAGGCTTTGCCATTTAAAATGCATTTTCCAGTATGTTTATGTGAGTGGCTGCATTCATATGTGTGAGGACAATTTGGCATATTCGTTTTCACTATTTTGACAGTTGATGGTGGGTCTCTTACTTTTTAGAATAGCTGTTAAACTTGTTTTGATGCTGATTTCCACAAGATGTAAGATAAACCTTAAGGTTAGCACACAGAGAGACGATGCGATTCATCCTACGGGATAGAAAAACTATGAAAGACTTCTAAGGTCAGTAATCCGCTGATTCAAACCTTTTCTAGTAACTTACTTTTCCGATCCAACCCCACTGGTTTATATGGCCTTTGCCTTTGACGCCCTTGTATCTACATGCTTTAATGTAGCCGAGTCCTCTGATTGGCGGAGAACAAAGCACACGTTCTTTGTTGTTTTTTTACGTTTTTCCATACTTTACACCTGCACCATGGAGACAGCCGGGGCCCTCTGTCCGTCCGTCTCCGTCCACTCCGCCTCCACCAGTAAATTCTCCTCCTCGGACCGTCTCCTACGGAGCCCCCCTAGTGTCAGTTTAGAAAGGAGGAGTGTGGGGGAGGAGTGGGTCGCTTTAGCCGGACGTTAACCTCCATACTTGGCTCCAAACATGTGCAGCCCACAACATAGCCTGCATATAGACCCCCTTCAGTTCTCCCCTAGGCGATTGATAATCTATTTGACATACAGAATTGCTAAAAATGGGTGATTTAGATAGATAGATAAATAGATAGATATTTTTTACATTGAACATGTTTAAATTAAAATTCAATTTTACTTGTACTTGTCCAAATCCTCCTTGATAGACATCATTCTCACCAAAATGCCCCAGAGATATCCATCCAGTGGAGTTTTTCCCCAATGAATCAGCAGCAGTTTCGGTTCCTCAGTGGTTTTGTTCAGTTCATAATAAGCCATATACAGAGGTAAATTATACCAGGTGTGGGGGTAAATGATTTCACACAGACCCCCCAACCACTCTCCACCCAGTTCAATGGCTTAAACCAGATCCACCGTAAAGCTAGAACTGGTGTTATTTTGAACTCTACCGTTGAAAGGTAGGGTGACATAAAACCCCTCGTCAAATGTTCGATCCATGATGTAGGGGTGTAATGAATGAGGTAGTTCTTTTTTTTGTACATTTCTTATTTATCATTTTTTAGATCAGAGGCCTTTACCCAGCTGTTGAAAAATGGCAGAAGTTAAGATGGAAACCTTCTTTATACCCAGGAGTGTTGACTTATTAACAGGATTTATTGTGCCAAAATGAATGATCCAGTCATAGGTAGTTTCAGTCGAGCCTTCATGCTACATTCAAGCCATGACAAACGTCAAATAACTGGATGAGAGTTGGCTATAAGGATCTTAAATATATATCATATATTATCTATACTGTACATATAGATAGACAAAACATTTTCGGCATAGAGGCACAGTCAAGGTTGCTGCAGGCTGCCAAGGGTTGTTGCGACATCAGCAGAGATTTCTGTGAGGTGTGGGAACTTCCACATGCTAATGCTAACATGTTTAGCTTAAAGGCTACAGTGAAGGTTTAAGCTTTTAAAAAAAAAGTATTTTCAAATCACTACGGGATCTCAGGGCTCCATGCACCCGTACAAGCTGTATTAGAACTGTCTTTTTCTCTTTTCTCTTTCTCGTCACTCCCCAATGTATTCATATAAACATATCTGTGGGGAGTGATGAGTTCGTAGCCTAGATGCCAAACTCAAAGTCTATGTCCTGCTGCTGTAATAATAAACATTTCAAATCCATGAGTTGCCTGACTAGAATATATATATATATATATATATAGTATTTGATTCATATAAGTATTGATTAGTATTTGATTCATGTTTTTTGCCAAGTTATTACATATGGAATGTAACATCAAACGGTGCAATATCTGTCTTGGTGCTGGTCACTATTCATAATCATGGTAACAAAATCTCCACTCAACACGCAAAAGTGTTGCATTATATGTTTCTGTTGAGTATATTTAGGAGAATATTTGTGATGCCTGTATGTGACTGAAGACTAAAAGCTATGTATGTATGTATATATGTAGTGTACCAAATGTTCAGCGCTCAGTGCAGAAAAGACGCTCAGCGCCTCGTCACACTACTGGCGTTTGTAGCGTAGTGTAAATACGCACCGTTCCCATTGCAAATAATTAAACCAATACGCTGGCCTCAGGAAAAAATGGTGGACACAGGCCCTAACAATTATTGTGAGGATCGTTGGGCCATGGCGGAGGTTTGCACTGTCCAAGCGCTCTTGTTTTAAGATCCGACACAGTTTATTGTGAGAACCATACTAAAATAGAAGAAATCAGGAACAGGTTCAATACCTTTTTACAGCACTGAGTATCATTGTGATGCTAAAAAGGCAAAAACTCCAGCATTACTTGCAGTATTGGGAACAACTTTATTGCTTGCTCGTTTCTACAATATCATTATGATGCTGAAAGAGTATTTCTTGCAGTCCTAGATACCATCTACTTAAACATGCTAAACATGTCTCTGTCTCCAGGGATTAAACCATTGTAGGACTCTTGTGAGATGCCACTGGGTGGTTTTCTCCACATCTGGAAGAAAAGGAAAGTCAACGTTAGATTTAAGTTGTGTTCAACTGAAAAACGTGGCCTTGAAAATCTGTGGCTGTCCATCTGTTGCGACCAATGCTAACCTGTGAGTCTGTCTTTGAGACGCTGGTTCTCCTCCTGCGCCTGAAACAGACCTTCCTCAGCTCTATTCAGGCGAGACGTCAGTCTTTTACGATTACAACGCTCAACTATCAGGTGGGTTTTTACCGTATCCAACTCAGACTTTAGAGAGGACATCTGGTTATCGCAGCCGAGCCGAGCGTCTTCAAGCTGCTTCTTCAAGGCCTCCATCTCAGTACCAAATTTGACCTGCAGGGCTTCCAGCTGCTCCTGTAAGGTATCATTCGGCAACTCCTCCTCCGTCTGGCTGGCCTGAAATGAAGCCAATGAACAAGATGAGATTGTTTTGATAGGATAGGCTGTCTTAACAGAATTTAATTCCTATAGTTAGAGTATATGTTTTGTGGCAGTCCACCAAATTATTTGGAGCTGTGTGCTGTGAGCTGGAATTCGTAGGTACGAACTAATTCCACATGGTCTCAACACAGCAGTTTAAACTGTAGATTATTTACTTTGCCGTCTCACTGACCATTAAACACATTAGTTGTTCTTTCTATGAATCAGAAATGTATTTACCTTCTCCTCACTGGACGGTGTGTTCACCTTCTCCTCAGTGGGACGTTGGTGCAACACAGATGGCCTTTTTTCCTTCTTGGGACGGTAGTTGTGGATCACATAGGCACAACTACAAGAGAGGCAAGACATTGTAAATGAATCCCACAAATTGGGAAGTTGGGATTTTCTCATGGACAGAGCTATGCTATCAGTTTCCCTCTGTTTCCACTTATTATGCTAAGGTATTTGGATGAAGTGGTTTTTCAGGGAACTTGCATAAAAAATATTGTTAATTTTGCATAAGGATCATGCTGCTATAGGTGCAGCAGCCTCTCAAAAACTGTTAATTATACTAAATTATCCCTGAATTCTATGGATCAATATGGTTGAAATAAAATGGAAATATTGATCCAGCTCTGTTGCATACATGATACAGAGAAAATACCAATCTATGAACACAACTGCAAAGACAAGAAGCACAACTTACAGCGTATGCCCATTTCTTGCTGCATAGTCCTCAGCCGAATGACACCTTTTATCTTTAAGTGTGCGGTCGGCGCCAAAACTCATCAGCACGCACAGCATGGGAAGTTGACCATCGCGAGCAGCCATCATTAACGCAGATCTGCAGGTAAAACCAATCACAGCAACAGGATCAAATGTAAACAATGTATTTAGTGAGATTAAAAGAACAGTTGATCAAAACATGAAAGTTTGTTGAAAGTCAGTTGAAGTTTTTGAGTCCTAAAAACATTTCCAGAGCGTGGCAGCAAAATAGCATTAGCATTCTGCTAAATCTAAGATTATAAGACGCGTACCACTAATGTGATGTTATTGTAGTACTGACCTTTTGTATCTGTCCAGAAAGTTGGCATTAGCGCCCTTGTTGAGGAGAAACTTTACCATCTCACTGTGACCCTTACGGACTGCCACAATCAACGGGGTGAATCCATCCTGAAAAAGACATCACAAACAGACTCAGTCATTTGTGTTATCAGAGCAGCAGTGACTCATTTTACACCAAATATCAATTACATGGGCTTGGAAAAGTTGACATTGCAATGGAGGAATTTTCATCAGATGACTTGAGTACCTCTAGTTGTAAAGGACTTTTTAAGTTGAGAGCATCTCATTATCTAAATAAATCCGGTCTATATTAAGTGTTGATACATTCTGATGTTTAGCCTAAGAATAAATGAAAGAAAGAAGAAATGATCACCTTGTTTTGTGCGTTGATGTAAGCCCCTTCTTCCAGCAGCAAGGCAGCCATTGACACACATGGGATCTCTGCTTCTAAATGGAGGGCTGTATTGCCATCGGCGTCAAAGTAGTTTCGGTCGGCGTCATTCTCCAGCAAGGTCCTCAAACTACGCTCATTCTGGATCTGAGCTGCCTGATACAGTAGAGAATTGACATGAAATAATGTGTGAGGAAAGTAACCAACAATGATCCATTTCAGCATTAAAAGAACGACTGTGCTGGAGTCTCGTCATCTAGGATTACCTCCATTAAGGCGGATCTATTTTGTTCGTCACACAGGTAATGCATAGCCCGGCTCTCAAGGAAGAATGGCCCCATTTTGGTATGTCCATTGGCGTGAGCGATATCAAGTGCAGTCCTGGAATGGTAAAGGAGATCATTTGATTATCATTAATTATATGCAAACATTCTTATTCACACTAAAACACTTAACATTTAAACTATTTGTGGAGCTATTTTGAACACAAGCCTTTGTCTGTTACACCCAAACTACTTCATTCATTAGAGATTCAGCCATTCAGCTTCTCTTTCTGCTTCGATCGGATTGTGATTCTGACTTTGGATCTGCAGGTAGCGATACTTTTGTGTGTTTTGATACAAAAAATTATCATGGCAAAAGAATAAAGGGACTTATGGATACAACTGGTAATTACTAAGTAATCTGTGTGTGCTTTAATTTTTCAGCTATGGTCTTAAAATTACATTATTACATATTTATAATTCATAAAATTCATTCAATTTAACTTGGTGCTTAAAACAACTTGTATTTAAAATACTCAACATCATTTTACCACAAAGGAGATCTACTGTACAGAGAAATATTCCATACTGTACTAAACAATATACTCGAGAGCTTCCAGTCTATATTTCTGGTATTGCAATAATATTTTTTCAAAGGCTTTGCCATTTAAAATGCATTTTCCAGTATGTTTATGTGAGTGGCTGCATTCATATGTGTGAGGACAATTTGGCATATTCGTTTTCACTATTTTGACAGTTGATGGTGGGTCTCTTACTTTTTAGAATAGCTGTTAAACTTGTTTTGATGCTGATTTCCACAAGATGTAAGATAAACCTTAAGGTTAGCACACAGAGAGACGATGCGATTCATCCTACGGGATAGAAAAACTATGAAAGACTTCTAAGGTCAGTAATCCGCTGATTCAAACCTTTTCTAGTAACTTACTTTTCCGATCCAACCCCACTGGTTTATATGGCCTTTGCCTTTGACGCCCTTGTATCTACATGCTTTAATGTAGCCGAGTCCTCTGATTGGCGGAGAACAAAGCACACGTTCTTTGTTGTTTTTTTACGTTTTTCCATACTTTACACCTGCACCATGGAGACAGCCGGGGCCCTCTGTCCGTCCGTCTCCGTCCACTCCGCCTCCACCAGTAAATTCTCCTCCTCGGACCGTCTCCTACGGAGCCCCCCTAGTGTCAGTTTAGAAAGGAGGAGTGTGGGGGAGGAGTGGGTCGCTTTAGCCGGACGTTAACCTCCATACTTGGCTCCAAACATGTGCAGCCCACAACATAGCCTGCATATAGACCCCCTTCAGTTCTCCCCTAGGCGATTGATAATCTATTTGACATACAGAATTGCTAAAAATGGGTGATTTAGATAGATAGATAAATAGATAGATATTTTTTACATTGAACATGTTTAAATTAAAATTCAATTTTACCTGTACTTGTACTTAAATGTACTTTACTTTTAAAGAGTCTTTTAAATTTGATTAGTGTTCCCCATGTTTTCATTTCTTCACTGCAGCTGTTCCATAAATTAACTCCTTAAGATGTGACACAGTGATATTTTGCAGTGGTTCTTACTTATTGTTTTTTAAATATACAAGTTCCTCTCAGGTCATGTTTACTTTCTCTCATCTGAAAAAAATCCTTGGATACTTTTAGGTAACTGTTGATGTTTTACTCGGAACATGATTTGAGCCGTTTCAAAATCAACCAGATCACTGAATTTGAATGTTTGAAGTTTGATAAAGATTGGGTTCGATGGTTCTCTGTAAACATTGATTGGGGAAAAAAACGACGTCAGATAGCCTCAAAGATTTGTGCACAAATTTAAACTTAACACAATTAATTACCAAGCCAACACGTCCTAATGTGACATGCAGCTCCAAATCCTCCTTGATAGACATCATTCTCACCAAAATGCCCCAGAGATATCCATCCAGTGGAGTTTTTCCCCAATGAATCAGCAGCAGTTTTGGTTCCTCAGTGGTTTTGTATAGTTCATAATAAGCCATATACAGAGGTAAATTATACCAGGTGTGGGGGTAAATGATTTCACACAGACCCCCCAACCACTCTCCACCCAGTTCAATGGCTTAAACCAGATCCACCGTAAAGCTAGAACTGGTGTTATTTTGAACTCTACCGTTGAAAGGTAGGGTGACATAAAACCCCCTCGTCAAATGTTCGATCCATGATGTAGGGGTGTAATGAATGAGGTAGTTCTTTTTTTTGTACATTGCTTATTTATCATTTTTTAGATCAGAGGCCTTTACCCAGCTGTTGAAAAATGGCAGAAGTTAAGATGGAAACCTTCTTTATACCCAGGAGTGTTGACTTATTAACAGGATTTATTGTGCCAAAATGAATGATCCAGTCATAGGTAGTTTCAGTCGAGCCTTCATGCTACATTCAAGCCATGACAAACGTCAAATAACTGGATGAGAGTTGGCTATAAGGATCTTAAATATATATCATATATTATCTATACTGTACATATAGATAGACAAAACATTTTCGGCATAGAGGCACAGTCAAGGTTGCTGCAGGCTGCCAAGGGTTGTTGCGACATCAGCAGAGATTTCTGTGAGGTGTGGGAACTTCCACATGCTAATGCTAACATGTTTAGCTTAAAGGCTACAGTGAAGGTTTAAGCTTTTTAAAAAAAAGTATTTTCAAATCACTACGGGATCTCAGGGCTCCATGCACCCGTACAAGCTGTATTAGAACTGTCTTTTTCTCTTTTCTCTTTCTCGTCACTCCCCAATGTATTCATATAAACATATCTGTGGGGAGTGATGAGTTCGTAGCCTAGATGCCAAACTCAAAGTCTATGTCCTGCTGCTGTAATAATAAACATTTCAAATCCATGAGTTGCCTGACTAGAATATATATATATATATATATATAGTATTTGATTCATATAAGTATTGATTAGTATTTGATTCATGTTTTTTGCCAAGTTATTACATATGGAATGTAACATCAAACGGTGCAATATCTGTCTTGGTGCTGGTCACTATTCATAATCATGGTAACAAAATCTCCACTCAACACGCAAAAGTGTTGCATTATATGTTTCTGTTGAGTATATTTAGGAGAATATTTGTGATGCCTGTATGTGACTGAAGACTAAAAGCTATGTATGTATGTATATATGTAGTGTACCAAATGTTCAGCGCTCAGTGCAGAAAAGACGCTCAGCGCCTCGTCACACTACTGGCGTTTGTAGCGTAGTGTAAATACGCACCGTTCCCATTGCAAATAATTAAACCAATACGCTGGCCTCAGGAAAAAATGGTGGACACAGGCCCTAACAATTATTGTGAGGATCGTTGGGCCATGGCGGAGGTTTGCACTGTCCAAGCGCTCTTGTTTTAAGATCCGACACAGTTTATTGTGAGAACCATACTAAAATAGAAGAAATCAGGAACAGGTTCAATACCTTTTTACAGCACTGAGTATCATTGTGATGCTAAAAAGGCAAAAACTCCAGCATTACTTGCAGTATTGGGAACAACTTTATTGCTTGCTCGTTTCTACAATATCATTATGATGCTGAAAGAGTATTTCTTGCAGTCCTAGATACCATCTACTTAAACATGCTAAACATGTCTCTGTCTCCAGGGATTAAACCATTGTAGGACTCTTGTGAGATGCCACTGGGTGGTTTTCTCCACATCTGGAAGAAAAGGAAAGTCAACGTTAGATTTAAGTTGTGTTCAACTGAAAAACGTGGCCTTGAAAATCTGTGGCTGTCCATCTGTTGCGACCAATGCTAACCTGTGAGTCTGTCTTTGAGACGCTGGTTCTCCTCCTGCGCCTGAAACAGACCTTCCTCAGCTCTATTCAGGCGAGACGTCAGTCTTTTACGATTACAACGCTCAACTATCAGGTGGGTTTTTACCGTATCCAACTCAGACTTTAGAGAGGACATCTGGTTATCGCAGCCGAGCCGAGCGTCTTCAAGCTGCTTCTTCAAGGCCTCCATCTCAGTACCAAATTTGACCTGCAGGGCTTCCAGCTGCTCCTGTAAGGTATCATTCGGCAACTCCTCCTCCGTCTGGCTGGCCTGAAATGAAGCCAATGAACAAGATGAGATTGTTTTGATAGGATAGGCTGTCTTAACAGAATTTAATTCCTATAGTTAGAGTATATGTTTTGTGGCAGTCCACCAAATTATTTGGAGCTGTGTGCTGTGAGCTGGAATTCGTAGGTACGAACTAATTCCACATGGTCTCAACACAGCAGTTTAAACTGTAGATTATTTACTTTGCCGTCTCACTGACCATTAAACACATTAGTTGTTCTTTCTATGAATCAGAAATGTATTTACCTTCTCCTCACTGGACGGTGTGTTCACCTTCTCCTCAGTGGGACGTTGGTGCAACACAGATGGCCTTTTTTCCTTCTTGGGACGGTAGTTGTGGATCACATAGGCACAACTACAAGAGAGGCAAGACATTGTAAATGAATCCCACAAATTGGGAAGTTGGGATTTTCTCATGGACAGAGCTATGCTATCAGTTTCCCTCTGTTTCCACTTATTATGCTAAGGTATTTGGATGAAGTGGTTTTTCAGGGAACTTGCATAAAAAATATTGTTAATTTTGCATAAGGATCATGCTGCTATAGGTGCAGCAGCCTCTCAAAAACTGTTAATTATACTAAATTATCCCTGAATTCTATGGATCAATATGGTTGAAATAAAATGGAAATATTGATCCAGCTCTGTTGCATACATGATACAGAGAAAATACCAATCTATGAACACAACTGCAAAGACAAGAAGCACAACTTACAGCGTATGCCCATTTCTTGCTGCATAGTCCTCAGCCGAATGACACCTTTTATCTTTAAGTGTGCGGTCGGCGCCAAAACTCATCAGCACGCACAGCATGGGAAGTTGACCATCGCGAGCAGCCATCATTAACGCAGATCTGCAGGTAAAACCAATCACAGCAACAGGATCAAATGTAAACAATGTATTTAGTGAGGTTAAAAGAACAGTTGATCAAAACATGAAAGTTTGTTGAAAGTCAGTTGAAGTTTTTGAGTCCTAAAAACATTTCCAGAGCGTGGCAGCAAAATAGCATTAGCATTCTGCTAAATCTAAGATTATAAGACGCGTACCACTAATGTGATGTTATTGTAGTACTGACCTTTTGTATCTGTCCAGAAAGTTGGCATTAGCGCCCTTGTTGAGGAGAAACTTTACCATCTCACTGTGACCCTTACGGACTGCCACAATCAACGGGGTGAATCCATCCTGAAAAAGACATCACAAACAGACTCAGTCATTTGTGTTATCAGAGCAGCAGTGACTCATTTTACACCAAATATCAATTACATGGGCTTGGAAAAGTTGACATTGCAATGGAGGAATTTTCATCAGATGACTTGAGTACCTCTAGTTGTAAAGGACTTTTTAAGTTGAGAGCATCTCATTATCTAAATAAATCCGGTCTATATTAAGTGTTGATACATTCTGATGTTTAGCCTAAGAATAAATGAAAGAAAGAAGAAATGATCACCTTGTTTTGTGCGTTGATGTAAGCCCCTTCTTCCAGCAGCAAGGCAGCCATTGACACACATGGGAGCTCTGCTTCTAAATGGAGGGCTGTATTGCCATCGGCGTCAAAGTAGTTTCGGTCGGCGTCATTCTCCAGCAAGGTCCTCAAACTACGCTCATTCTGGATCTGAGCTGCCTGATACAGTAGAGAATTGACATGAAATAATGTGTGAGGAAAGTAACCAACAATGATCCATTTCAGCATTAAAAGAACGACTGTGCTGGAGTCTCGTCATCTAGGATTACCTCCATTAAGGCGGATCTATTTTGTTCGTCACACAGGTAATGCATAGCCCGGCTCTCAAGGAAGAATGGCCCCATTTTGGTATGTCCATTGGCGTGAGCGATATCAAGTGCAGTCCTGGAATGGTAAAGGAGATCATTTGATTATCATTAATTATATGCAAACATTCTTATTCACACTAAAACACTTAACATTTAAACTATTTGTGGAGCTATTTTGAACACAAGCCTTTGTCTGTTACACCCAAACTACTTCATTCATTAGAGATTCAGCCATTCAGCTTCTCTTTCTGCTTCGATCGGATTGTGATTCTGACTTTGGATCTGCAGGTAGCGATACTTTTGTGTGTTTTGATACAAAAAATTATCATGGCAAAAGAATAAAGGGACTTATGGATACAACTGGTAATTACTAAGTAATCTGTGTGTGCTTTAATTTTTCAGCTATGGTCTTAAAATTACATTATTACATATTTATAATTCATAAAATTCATTCAATTTAACTTGGTGCTTAAAACAACTTGTATTTAAAATACTCAACATCATTTTACCACAAAGGAGATCTACTGTACAGAGAAATATTCCATACTGTACTAAACAATATATTCGAGAGCTTCCAGTCTATATTTCTGGTACTGCAATAATATTTTTTCAAAGGCTTTGCCATTTAAAATGCATTTTCCAGTATGTTTATGTGAGTGGCTGCATTCATATGTGTGAGGACAATTTGGCATATTCGTTTTCACTATTTTGACAGTTGATGGTGGGTCTCTTACTTTTTAGAATCGCTGTTAAACTTGTTTTGATGCTGATTTCCACAAGATGTAAGATAAACCTTAAGGTTAGCACACAGAGAGACGATGCGATTCATCCTACGGGATAGAAAAACTATGAAAGACTTCTAAGGTCAGTAATCCGCTGATTCAAACCTTTTCTAGTAACTTACTTTTCCGATCCAACCCCACTGGTTTATATGGCCTTTGCCTTTGACGCCCTTGTATCTACATGCTTTAATGTAGCCGAGTCCTCTGATTGGCGGAGAACAAAGCACACGTTCTTTGTTGTTTTTTTACGTTTTTCCATACTTTACACCTGCACCATGGAGACAGCCGGGGCCCTCTGTCCGTCCGTCTCCGTCCACTCCGCCTCCACCAGTAAATTCTCCTCCTCGGACCGTCTCCTACGGAGCCCCCCTAGTGTCAGTTTAGAAAGGAGGAGTGTGGGGGAGGAGTGGGTCGCTTTAGCCGGACGTTAACCTCCATACTTGGCTCCAAACATGTGCAGCCCACAACATAGCCTGCATATAGACCCCCTTCAGTTCTCCCCTAGGCGATTGATAATCTATTTGACATACAGAATTGCTAAAAATGGGTGATTTAGATAGATAGATAAATAGATAGATATTTTTTACATTGAACATGTTTAAATTAAAATTCAATTTTACTTGTACTTGTCCAAATCCTCCTTGATAGACATCATTCTCACCAAAATGCCCCAGAGATATCCATCCAGTGGAGTTTTTCCCCAATGAATCAGCAGCAGTTTCGGTTCCTCAGTGGTTTTGTTCAGTTCATAATAAGCCATATACAGAGGTAAATTATACCAGGTGTGGGGGTAAATGATTTCACACAGACCCCCCAACCACTCTCCACCCAGTTCAATGGCTTAAACCAGATCCACCGTAAAGCTAGAACTGGTGTTATTTTGAACTCTACCGTTGAAAGGTAGGGTGACATAAAACCCCTCGTCAAATGTTCGATCCATGATGTAGGGGTGTAATGAATGAGGTAGTTCTTTTTTTTGTACATTTCTTATTTATCATTTTTTAGATCAGAGGCCTTTACCCAGCTGTTGAAAAATGGCAGAAGTTAAGATGGAAACCTTCTTTATACCCAGGAGTGTTGACTTATTAACAGGATTTATTGTGCCAAAATGAATGATCCAGTCATAGGTAGTTTCAGTCGAGCCTTCATGCTACATTCAAGCCATGACAAACGTCAAATAACTGGATGAGAGTTGGCTATAAGGATCTTAAATATATATCATATATTATCTATACTGTACATATAGATAGACAAAACATTTTCGGCATAGAGGCACAGTCAAGGTTGCTGCAGGCTGCCAAGGGTTGTTGCGACATCAGCAGAGATTTCTGTGAGGTGTGGGAACTTCCACATGCTAATGCTAACATGTTTAGCTTAAAGGCTACAGTGAAGGTTTAAGCTTTTTAAAAAAAAGTATTTTCAAATCACTACGGGATCTCAGGGCTCCATGCACCCGTACAAGCTGTATTAGAACTGTCTTTTTCTCTTTTCTCTTTCTCGTCACTCCCCAATGTATTCATATAAACATATCTGTGGGGAGTGATGAGTTCGTAGCCTAGATGCCAAACTCAAAGTCTATGTCCTGCTGCTGTAATAATAAACATTTCAAATCCATGAGTTGCCTGACTAGAATATATATATATATATATATATAGTATTTGATTCATATAAGTATTGATTAGTATTTGATTCATGTTTTTTGCCAAGTTATTACATATGGAATGTAACATCAAACGGTGCAATATCTGTCTTGGTGCTGGTCACTATTCATAATCATGGTAACAAAATCTCCACTCAACACGCAAAAGTGTTGCATTATATGTTTCTGTTGAGTATATTTAGGAGAATATTTGTGATGCCTGTATGTGACTGAAGACTAAAAGCTATGTATGTATGTATATATGTAGTGTACCAAATGTTCAGCGCTCAGTGCAGAAAAGACGCTCAGCGCCTCGTCACACTACTGGCGTTTGTAGCGTAGTGTAAATACGCACCGTTCCCATTGCAAATAATTAAACCAATACGCTGGCCTCAGGAAAAAATGGTGGACACAGGCCCTAACAATTATTGTGAGGATCGTTGGGCCATGGCGGAGGTTTGCACTGTCCAAGCGCTCTTGTTTTAAGATCCGACACAGTTTATTGTGAGACACATACTAAAATAGAAGAAATCAGGAACAGGTTCAATACCTTTTTACAGCACTGAGTATCATTGTGATGCTAAAAAGGCAAAAACTCCAGCATTACTTGCAGTATTGGGAACAACTTTATTGCTTGCTCGTTTCTACAATATCATTATGATGCTGAAAGAGTATTTCTTGCAGTCCTAGATACCATCTACTTAAACATGCTAAACATGTCTCTGTCTCCAGGGATTAAACCATTGTAGGACTCTTGTGAGATGCCACTGGGTGGTTTTCTCCACATCTGGAAGAAAAGGAAAGTCAACGTTAGATTTAAGTTGTGTTCAACTGAAAAACGTGGCCTTGAAAATCTGTGGCTGTCCATCTGTTGCGACCAATGCTAACCTGTGAGTCTGTCTTTGAGACGCTGGTTCTCCTCCTGCGCCTGAAACAGACCTTCCTCAGCTCTATTCAGGCGAGACGTCAGTCTTTTACGATTACAACGCTCAACTATCAGGTGGGTTTTTACCGTATCCAACTCAGACTTTAGAGAGGACATCTGGTTATCGCAGCCGAGCCGAGCGTCTTCAAGCTGCTTCTTCAAGGCCTCCATCTCAGTACCAAATTTGACCTGCAGGGCTTCCAGCTGCTCCTGTAAGGTATCATTCGGCAACTCCTCCTCCGTCTGGCTGGCCTGAAATGAAGCCAATGAACAAGATGAGATTGTTTTGATAGGATAGGCTGTCTTAACAGAATTTAATTCCTATAGTTAGAGTATATGTTTTGTGGCAGTCCACCAAATTATTTGGAGCTGTGTGCTGTGAGCTGGAATTCGTAGGTACGAACTAATTCCACATGGTCTCAACACAGCAGTTTAAACTGTAGATTATTTACTTTGCCGTCTCACTGACCATTAAACACATTAGTTGTTCTTTCTATGAATCAGAAATGTATTTACCTTCTCCTCACTGGACGGTGTGTTCACCTTCTCCTCAGTGGGACGTTGGTGCAACACAGATGGCCTTTTTTCCTTCTTGGGACGGTAGTTGTGGATCACATAGGCACAACTACAAGAGAGGCAAGACATTGTAAATGAATCCCACAAATTGGGAAGTTGGGATTTTCTCATGGACAGAGCTATGCTATCAGTTTCCCTCTGTTTCCACTTATTATGCTAAGGTATTTGGATGAAGTGGTTTTTCAGGGAACTTGCATAAAAAATATTGTTAATTTTGCATAAGGATCATGCTGCTATAGGTGCAGCAGCCTCTCAAAAACTGTTAATTATACTAAATTATCCCTGAATTCTATGGATCAATATGGTTGAAATAAAATGGAAATATTGATCCAGCTCTGTTGCATACATGATACAGAGAAAATACCAATCTATGAACACAACTGCAAAGACAAGAAGCACAACTTACAGCGTATGCCCATTTCTTGCTGCATAGTCCTCAGCCGAATGACACCTTTTATCTTTAAGTGTGCGGTCGGCGCCAAAACTCATCAGCACGCACAGCATGGGAAGTTGACCATCGCGAGCAGCCATCATTAACGCAGATCTGCAGGTAAAACCAATCACAGCAACAGGATCAAATGTAAACAATGTATTTAGTGAGGTTAAAAGAACAGTTGATCAAAACATGAAAGTTTGTTGAAAGTCAGTTGAAGTTTTTGAGTCCTAAAAACATTTCCAGAGCGTGGCAGCAAAATAGCATTAGCATTCTGCTAAATCTAAGATTATAAGACGCGTACCACTAATGTGATGTTATTGTAGTACTGACCTTTTGTATCTGTCCAGAAAGTTGGCATTAGCGCCCTTGTTGAGGAGAAACTTTACCATCTCACTGTGACCCTTACGGACTGCCACAATCAACGGGGTGAATCCATCCTGAAAAAGACATCACAAACAGACTCAGTCATTTGTGTTATCAGAGCAGCAGTGACTCATTTTACACCAAATATCAATTACATGGGCTTGGAAAAGTTGACATTGCAATGGAGGAATTTTCATCAGATGACTTGAGTACCTCTAGTTGTAAAGGACTTTTTAAGTTGAGAGCATCTCATTATCTAAATAAATCCGGTCTATATTAAGTGTTGATACATTCTGATGTTTAGCCTAAGAATAAATGAAAGAAAGAAGAAATGATCACCTTGTTTTGTGCGTTGATGTAAGCCCCTTCTTCCAGCAGCAAGGCAGCCATTGACACACATGGGAGCTCTGCTTCTAAATGGAGGGCTGTATTGCCATCGGCGTCAAAGTAGTTTCGGTCGGCGTCATTCTCCAGCAAGGTCCTCAAACTACGCTCATTCTGGATCTGAGCTGCCTGATACAGTAGAGAATTGACATGAAATAATGTGTGAGGAAAGTAACCAACAATGATCCATTTCAGCATTAAAAGAACGACTGTGCTGGAGTCTCGTCATCTAGGATTACCTCCATTAAGGCGGATCTATTTTGTTCGTCACACAGGTAATGCATAGCCCGGCTCTCAAGGAAGAATGGCCCCATTTTGGTATGTCCATTGGCGTGAGCGATATCAAGTGCAGTCCTGGAATGGTAAAGGAGATCATTTGATTATCATTAATTATATGCAAACATTCTTATTCACACTAAAACACTTAACATTTAAACTATTTGTGGAGCTATTTTGAACACAAGCCTTTGTCTGTTACACCCAAACTACTTCATTCATTAGAGATTCAGCCATTCAGCTTCTCTTTCTGCTTCGATCGGATTGTGATTCTGACTTTGGATCTGCAGGTAGCGATACTTTTGTGTGTTTTGATACAAAAAATTATCATGGCAAAAGAATAAAGGGACTTATGGATACAACTGGTAATTACTAAGTAATCTGTGTGTGCTTTAATTTTTCAGCTATGGTCTTAAAATTACATTATTACATATTTATAATTCATAAAATTCATTCAATTTAACTTGGTGCTTAAAACAACTTGTATTTAAAATACTCAACATCATTTTACCACAAAGGAGATCTACTGTACAGAGAAATATTCCATACTGTACTAAACAATATATTCGAGAGCTTCCAGTCTATATTTCTGGTACTGCAATAATATTTTTTCAAAGGCTTTGCCATTTAAAATGCATTTTCCAGTATGTTTATGTGAGTGGCTGCATTCATATGTGTGAGGACAATTTGGCATATTCGTTTTCACTATTTTGACAGTTGATGGTGGGTCTCTTACTTTTTAGAATCGCTGTTAAACTTGTTTTGATGCTGATTTCCACAAGATGTAAGATAAACCTTAAGGTTAGCACACAGAGAGACGATGCGATTCATCCTACGGGATAGAAAAACTATGAAAGACTTCTAAGGTCAGTAATCCGCTGATTCAAACCTTTTCTAGTAACTTACTTTTCCGATCCAACCCCACTGGTTTATATGGCCTTTGCCTTTGACGCCCTTGTATCTACATGCTTTAATGTAGCCGAGTCCTCTGATTGGCGGAGAACAAAGCACACGTTCTTTGTTGTTTTTTTACGTTTTTCCATACTTTACACCTGCACCATGGAGACAGCCGGGGCCCTCTGTCCGTCCGTCTCCGTCCACTCCGCCTCCACCAGTAAATTCTCCTCCTCGGACCGTCTCCTACGGAGCCCCCCTAGTGTCAGTTTAGAAAGGAGGAGTGTGGGGGAGGAGTGGGTCGCTTTAGCCGGACGTTAACCTCCATACTTGGCTCCAAACATGTGCAGCCCACAACATAGCCTGCATATAGACCCCCTTCAGTTCTCCCCTAGGCGATTGATAATCTATTTGACATACAGAATTGCTAAAAATGGGTGATTTAGATAGATAGATAAATAGATAGATATTTTTTACATTGAACATGTTTAAATTAAAATTCAATTTTACTTGTACTTGTCCAAATCCTCCTTGATAGACATCATTCTCACCAAAATGCCCCAGAGATATCCATCCAGTGGAGTTTTTCCCCAATGAATCAGCAGCAGTTTCGGTTCCTCAGTGGTTTTGTTCAGTTCATAATAAGCCATATACAGAGGTAAATTATACCAGGTGTGGGGGTAAATGATTTCACACAGACCCCCCAACCACTCTCCACCCAGTTCAATGGCTTAAACCAGATCCACCGTAAAGCTAGAACTGGTGTTATTTTGAACTCTACCGTTGAAAGGTAGGGTGACATAAAACCCCTCGTCAAATGTTCGATCCATGATGTAGGGGTGTAATGAATGAGGTAGTTCTTTTTTTTGTACATTTCTTATTTATCATTTTTTAGATCAGAGGCCTTTACCCAGCTGTTGAAAAATGGCAGAAGTTAAGATGGAAACCTTCTTTATACCCAGGAGTGTTGACTTATTAACAGGATTTATTGTGCCAAAATGAATGATCCAGTCATAGGTAGTTTCAGTCGAGCCTTCATGCTACATTCAAGCCATGACAAACGTCAAATAACTGGATGAGAGTTGGCTATAAGGATCTTAAATATATATCATATATTATCTATACTGTACATATAGATAGACAAAACATTTTCGGCATAGAGGCACAGTCAAGGTTGCTGCAGGCTGCCAAGGGTTGTTGCGACATCAGCAGAGATTTCTGTGAGGTGTGGGAACTTCCACATGCTAATGCTAACATGTTTAGCTTAAAGGCTACAGTGAAGGTTTAAGCTTTTTAAAAAAAAGTATTTTCAAATCACTACGGGATCTCAGGGCTCCATGCACCCGTACAAGCTGTATTAGAACTGTCTTTTTCTCTTTTCTCTTTCTCGTCACTCCCCAATGTATTCATATAAAGATATCTGTGGGGAGTGATGAGTTCGTAGCCTAGATGCCAAACTCAAAGTCTATGTCCTGCTGCTGTAATAATAAACATTTCAAATCCATGAGTTGCCTGACTAGAATATATATATATATATATATATAGTATTTGATTCATATAAGTATTGATTAGTATTTGATTCATGTTTTTTGCCAAGTTATTACATATGGAATGTAACATCAAACGGTGCAATATCTGTCTTGGTGCTGGTCACTATTCATAATCATGGTAACAAAATCTCCACTCAACACGCAAAAGTGTTGCATTATATGTTTCTGTTGAGTATATTTAGGAGAATATTTGTGATGCCTGTATGTGACTGAAGACTAAAAGCTATGTATGTATGTATATATGTAGTGTACCAAATGTTCAGCGCTCAGTGCAGAAAAGACGCTCAGCGCCTCGTCACACTACTGGCGTTTGTAGCGTAGTGTAAATACGCACCGTTCCCATTGCAAATAATTAAACCAATACGCTGGCCTCAGGAAAAAATGGTGGACACAGGCCCTAACAATTATTGTGAGGATCGTTGGGCCATGGCGGAGGTTTGCACTGTCCAAGCGCTCTTGTTTTAAGATCCGACACAGTTTATTGTGAGACACATACTAAAATAGAAGAAATCAGGAACAGGTTCAATACCTTTTTACAGCACTGAGTATCATTGTGATGCTAAAAAGGCAAAAACTCCAGCATTACTTGCAGTATTGGGAACAACTTTATTGCTTGCTCGTTTCTACAATATCATTATGATGCTGAAAGAGTATTTCTTGCAGTCCTAGATACCATCTACTTAAACATGCTAAACATGTCTCTGTCTCCAGGGATTAAACCATTGTAGGACTCTTGTGAGATGCCACTGGGTGGTTTTCTCCACATCTGGAAGAAAAGGAAAGTCAACGTTAGATTTAAGTTGTGTTCAACTGAAAAACGTGGCCTTGAAAATCTGTGGCTGTCCATCTGTTGCGACCAATGCTAACCTGTGAGTCTGTCTTTGAGACGCTGGTTCTCCTCCTGCGCCTGAAACAGACCTTCCTCAGCTCTATTCAGGCGAGACGTCAGTCTTTTACGATTACAACGCTCAACTATCAGGTGGGTTTTTACCGTATCCAACTCAGACTTTAGAGAGGACATCTGGTTATCGCAGCCGAGCCGAGCGTCTTCAAGCTGCTTCTTCAAGGCCTCCATCTCAGTACCAAATTTGACCTGCAGGGCTTCCAGCTGCTCCTGTAAGGTATCATTCGGCAACTCCTCCTCCGTCTGGCTGGCCTGAAATGAAGCCAATGAACAAGATGAGATTGTTTTGATAGGATAGGCTGTCTTAACAGAATTTAATTCCTATAGTTAGAGTATATGTTTTGTGGCAGTCCACCAAATTATTTGGAGCTGTGTGCTGTGAGCTGGAATTCGTAGGTACGAACTAATTCCACATGGTCTCAACACAGCAGTTTAAACTGTAGATTATTTACTTTGCCGTCTCACTGACCATTAAACACATTAGTTGTTCTTTCTATGAATCAGAAATGTATTTACCTTCTCCTCACTGGACGGTGTGTTCACCTTCTCCTCAGTGGGACGTTGGTGCAACACAGATGGCCTTTTTTCCTTCTTGGGACGGTAGTTGTGGATCACATAGGCACAACTACAAGAGAGGCAAGACATTGTAAATGAATCCCACAAATTGGGAAGTTGGGATTTTCTCATGGACAGAGCTATGCTATCAGTTTCCCTCTGTTTCCACTTATTATGCTAAGGTATTTGGATGAAGTGGTTTTTCAGGGAACTTGCATAAAAAATATTGTTAATTTTGCATAAGGATCATGCTGCTATAGGTGCAGCAGCCTCTCAAAAACTGTTAATTATACTAAATTATCCCTGAATTCTATGGATCAATATGGTTGAAATAAAATGGAAATATTGATCCAGCTCTGTTGCATACATGATACAGAGAAAATACCAATCTATGAACACAACTGCAAAGACAAGAAGCACAACTTACAGCGTATGCCCATTTCTTGCTGCATAGTCCTCAGCCGAATGACACCTTTTATCTTTAAGTGTGCGGTCGGCGCCAAAACTCATCAGCACGCACAGCATGGGAAGTTGACCATCGCGAGCAGCCATCATTAACGCAGATCTGCAGGTAAAACCAATCACAGCAACAGGATCAAATGTAAACAATGTATTTAGTGAGATTAAAAGAACAGTTGATCAAAACATGAAAGTTTGTTGAAAGTCAGTTGAAGTTTTTGAGTCCTAAAAACATTTCCAGAGCGTGGCAGCAAAATAGCATTAGCATTCTGCTAAATCTAAGATTATAAGACGCGTACCACTAATGTGATGTTATTGTAGTACTGACCTTTTGTATTTGTCCAGAAAGTTGGCATTAGCGCCCTTGTTGAGGAGAAACTTTACCATCTCACTGTGACCCTTACGGACTGCCACAATCAACGGGGTGAATCCATCCTGAAAAAGACATCACAAACAGACTCAGTCATTTGTGTTATCAGAGCAGCAGTGACTCATTTTACACCAAATATCAATTACATGGGCTTGGAAAAGTTGACATTGCAATGGAGGAATTTTCATCAGATGACTTGAGTACCTCTAGTTGTAAAGGACTTTTTAAGTTGAGAGCATCTCATTATCTAAATAAATCCGGTCTATATTAAGTGTTGATACATTCTGATGTTTAGCCTAAGAATAAATGAAAGAAAGAAGAAATGATCACCTTGTTTTGTGCGTTGATGTAAGCCCCTTCTTCCAGCAGCAAGGCAGCCATTGACACACATGGGAGCTCTGCTTCTAAATGGAGGGCTGTATTGCCATCGGCGTCAAAGTAGTTTCGGTCGGCGTCATTCTCCAGCAAGGTCCTCAAACTACGCTCATTCTGGATCTGAGCTGCCTGATACAGTAGAGAATTGACATGAAATAATGTGTGAGGAAAGTAACCAACAATGATCCATTTCAGCATTAAAAGAACGACTGTGCTGGAGTCTCGTCATCTAGGATTACCTCCATTAAGGCGGATCTATTTTGTTCGTCACACAGGTAATGCATAGCCCGGCTCTCAAGGAAGAATGGCCCCATTTTGGTATGTCCATTGGCATGAGCGATATCAAGTGCAGTCCTGGAATGGTAAAGGAGATCATTTGATTATCATTAATTATATGCAAACATTCTTATTCACACTAAAACACTTAACATTTAAACTATTTGTGGAGCTATTTTGAACACAAGCCTTTGTCTGTTACACCCAAACTACTTCATTCATTAGAGATTCAGCCATTCAGCTTCTCTTTCTGCTTCGATCGGATTGTGATTCTGACTTTGGATCTGCAGGTAGCGATACTTTTGTGTGTTTTGATACAAAAAATTATCATGGCAAAAGAATAAAGGGACTTATGGATACAACTGGTAATTACTAAGTAATCTGTGTGTGCTTTAATTTTTCAGCTATGGTCTTAAAATTACATTATTACATATTTATAATTCATAAAATTCATTCAATTTAACTTGGTGCTTAAAACAACTTGTATTTAAAATACTCAACATCATTTTACCACAAAGGAGATCTACTGTACAGAGAAATATTCCATACTGTACTAAACAATATACTCGAGAGCTTCCAGTCTATATTTCTGGTATTGCAATAATATTTTTTCAAAGGCTTTGCCATTTAAAATGCATTTTCCAGTATGTTTATGTGAGTGGCTGCATTCATATGTGTGAGGACAATTTGGCATATTCGTTTTCACTATTTTGACAGTTGATGGTGGGTCTCTTACTTTTTAGAATCGCTGTTAAACTTGTTTTGATGCTGATTTCCACAAGATGTAAGATAAACCTTAAGGTTAGCACACAGAGAGACGATGCGATTCATCCTACGGGATAGAAAAACTATGAAAGACTTCTAAGGTCAGTAATCCGCTGATTCAAACCTTTTCTAGTAACTTACTTTTCCGATCCAACCCCACTGGTTTATATGGCCTTTGCCTTTGACGCCCTTGTATCTACATGCTTTAATGTAGCCGAGTCCTCTGATTGGCGGAGAACAAAGCACACGTTCTTTGTTGTTTTTTTACGTTTTTCCATACTTTACACCTGCACCATGGAGACAGCCGGGGCCCTCTGTCCGTCCGTCTCCGTCCACTCCGCCTCCACCAGTAAATTCTCCTCCTCGGACCGTCTCCTACGGAGCCCCCCTAGTGTCAGTTTGAAAGGAGGAGTGTGGGGGAGGAGTGGGTCGCTTTAGCCGGACGTTAACCTCCATACTTGGCTCCAAACATGTGCAGCCCACAACATAGCCTGCATATAGACCCCCTTCAGTTCTCCCCTAGGCGATTGATAATCTATTTGACATACAGAATTGCTAAAAATGGGTGATTTAGATAGATAGATAAATAGATAGATATTTTTTACATTGAACATGTTTAAATTAAAATTCAATTTTACCTGTACTTGTACTTAAATGTACTTTACTTTTAAAGAGTCTTTTAAATTTGATTAGTGTTCCCCATGTTTTCATTTCTTCACTGCAGCTGTTCCATAAATTAACTCCTTAAGATGTGACACAGTGATATTTTGCAGTGGTTCTTACTTATTGTTTTTTAAATATACAAGTTCCTCTCAGGTCATGTTTACTTTCTCTCATCTGAAAAAAATCCTTGGATACTTTTAGGTAACTGTTGATGTTTTACTCGGAACATGATTTGAGCCGTTTCAAAATCAACCAGATCACTGAATTTGAATGTTTGAAGTTTGATAAAGATTGGGTTCGATGGTTCTCTGTAAACATTGATTGGGGAAAAAAACGACGTCAGATAGCCTCAAAGATTTGTGCACAAATTTAAACTTAACACAATTAATTACCAAGCCAACACGTCCTAATGTGACATGCAGCTCCAAATCCTCCTTGATAGACATCATTCTCACCAAAATGCCCCAGAGATATCCATCCAGTGGAGTTTTTCCCCAATGAATCAGCAGCAGTTTCGGTTCCTCAGTGGTTTTGTTCAGTTCATAATAAGCCATATACAGAGGTAAATTATACCAGGTGTGGGGGTAAATGATTTCACACAGACCCCCCAACCACTCTCCACCCAGTTCAATGGCTTAAACCAGATCCACCGTAAAGCTAGAACTGGTGTTATTTTGAACTCTACCGTTGAAAGGTAGGGTGACATAAAACCCCCTCGTCAAATGTTCGATCCATGATGTAGGGGTGTAATGAATGAGGTAGTTCTTTTTTTTGTACATTGCTTATTTATCATTTTTTAAATCAGAGGCCTTTACCCAGCTGTTGAAAAATGGCAGAAGTTAAGATGGAAACCTTCTTTATACCCAGGAGTGTTGACTTATTAACAGGATTTATTGTGCCAAAATGAATGATCCAGTCATAGGTAGTTTCAGTCGAGCCTTCATGCTACATTCAAGCCATGACAAACGTCAAATAACTGGATGAGAGTTGGCTATAAGGATCTTAAATATATATCATATATTATCTATACTGTACATATAGATAGACAAAACATTTTCGGCATAGAGGCACAGTCAAGGTTGCTGCAGGCTGCCAAGGGTTGTTGCGACATCAGCAGAGATTTCTGTGAGGTGTGGGAACTTCCACATGCTAATGCTAACATGTTTAGCTTAAAGGCTACAGTGAAGGTTTAAGCTTTTTAAAAAAAAGTATTTTCAAATCACTACGGGATCTCAGGGCTCCATGCACCCGTACAAGCTGTATTAGAACTGTCTTTTTCTCTTTTCTCTTTCTCGTCACTCCCCAATGTATTCATATAAACATATCTGTGGGGAGTGATGAGTTCGTAGCCTAGATGCCAAACTCAAAGTCTATGTCCTGCTGCTGTAATAATAAACATTTCAAATCCATGAGTTGCCTGACTAGAATATATATATATATATATATATATATATAGTATTTGATTCATATAAGTATTGATTAGTATTTGATTCATGTTTTTTGCCAAGTTATTACATATGGAATGTAACATCAAACGGTGCAATATCTGTCTTGGTGCTGGTCACTATTCATAATCATGGTAACAAAATCTCCACTCAACACGCAAAAGTGTTGCATTATATGTTTCTGTTGAGTATATTTAGGAGAATATTTGTGATGCCTGTATGTGACTGAAGACTAAAAGCTATGTATGTATGTATATATGTAGTGTACCAAATGTTCAGCGCTCGGTGCAGAAAAGACGCTCAGCGCCTCGTCACACTACTGGCGTTTGTAGCGTAGTGTAAATACGCACCGTTCCCATTGCAAATAATTAAACCAATACGCTGGCCTCAGGAAAAAATGGTGGACACAGGCCCTAACAATTATTGTGAGGATCGTTGGGCCATGGCGGAGGTTTGCACTGTCCAAGCGCTCTTGTTTTAAGATCCGACACAGTTTATTGTGAGACACATACTAAAATAGAAGAAATCAGGAACAGGTTCAATACCTTTTTACAGCACTGAGTATCATTGTGATGCTAAAAAGGCAAAAACTCCAGCATTACTTGCAGTATTGGGAACAACTTTATTGCTTGCTCGTTTCTACAATATCATTATGATGCTGAAAGAGTATTTCTTGCAGTCCTAGATACCATCTACTTAAACATGCTAAACATGTCTCTGTCTCCAGGGATTAAACCATTGTAGGACTCTTGTGAGATGCCACTGGGTGGTTTTCTCCACATCTGGAAGAAAAGGAAAGTCAACGTTAGATTTAAGTTGTGTTCAACTGAAAAACGTGGCCTTGAAAATCTGTGGCTGTCCATCTGTTGCGACCAATGCTAACCTGTGAGTCTGTCTTTGAGACGCTGGTTCTCCTCCTGCGCCTGAAACAGACCTTCCTCAGCTCTATTCAGGCGAGACGTCAGTCTTTTACGATTACAACGCTCAACTATCAGGTGGGTTTTTACCGTATCCAACTCAGACTTTAGAGAGGACATCTGGTTATCGCATCCGAGCCGAGCGTCTTCAAGCTGCTTCTTCAAGGCCTCCATCTCAGTACCAAATTTGACCTGCAGGGCTTCCAGCTGCTCCTGTAAGGTATCATTCGGCAACTCCTCCTCCGTCTGGCTGGCCTGAAATGAAGCCAATGAACAAGATGAGATTGTTTTGATAGGATAGGCTGTCTTAACAGAATTTAATTCCTATAGTTAGAGTATATGTTTTGTGGCAGTCCACCAAATTATTTGGAGCTGTGTGCTGTGAGCTGGAATTCGTAGGTACGAACTAATTCCACATGGTCTCAACACAGCAGTTTAAACTGTAGATTATTTACTTTGCCGTCTCACTGACCATTAAACACATTAGTTGTTCTTTCTATGAATCAGAAATGTATTTACCTTCTCCTCACTGGACGGTGTGTTCACCTTCTCCTCAGTGGGACGTTGGTGCAACACAGATGGCCTTTTTTCCTTCTTGGGACGGTAGTTGTGGATCACATAGGCACAACTACAAGAGAGGCAAGACATTGTAAATGAATCCCACAAATTGGGAAGTTGGGATTTTCTCATGGACAGAGCTATGCTATCAGTTTCCCTCTGTTTCCACTTATTATGCTAAGGTATTTGGATGAAGTGGTTTTTCAGGGAACTTGCATAAAAAATATTGTTAATTTTGCATAAGGATCATGCTGCTATAGGTGCAGCAGCCTCTCAAAAACTGTTAATTATACTAAATTATCCCTGAATTCTATGGATCAATATGGTTGAAATAAAATGGAAATATTGATCCAGCTCTGTTGCATACATGATACAGAGAAAATACCAATCTATGAACACAACTGCAAAGACAAGAAGCACAACTTACAGCGTATGCCCATTTCTTGCTGCATAGTCCTCAGCCGAATGACACCTTTTATCTTTAAGTGTGCGGTCGGCGCCAAAACTCATCAGCACGCACAGCATGGGAAGTTGACCATCGCGAGCAGCCATCATTAACGCAGATCTGCAGGTAAAACCAATCACAGCAACAGGATCAAATGTAAACAATGTATTTAGTGAGATTAAAAGAACAGTTGATCAAAACATGAAAGTTTGTTGAAAGTCAGTTGAAGTTTTTGAGTCCTAAAAACATTTCCAGAGCGTGGCAGCAAAATAGCATTAGCATTCTGCTAAATCTAAGATTATAAGACGCGTACCACTAATGTGATGTTATTGTAGTACTGACCTTTTGTATTTGTCCAGAAAGTTGGCATTAGCGCCCTTGTTGAGGAGAAACTTTACCATCTCACTGTGACCCTTACGGACTGCCACAATCAACGGGGTGAATCCATCCTGAAAAAGACATCACAAACAGACTCAGTCATTTGTGTTATCAGAGCAGCAGTGACTCATTTTACACCAAATATCAATTACATGGGCTTGGAAAAGTTGACATTGCAATGGAGGAATTTTCATCAGATGACTTGAGTACCTCTAGTTGTAAAGGACTTTTTAAGTTGAGAGCATCTCATTATCTAAATAAATCCGGTCTATATTAAGTGTTGATACATTCTGATGTTTAGCCTAAGAATAAATGAAAGAAAGAAGAAATGATCACCTTGTTTTGTGCGTTGATGTAAGCCCCTTCTTCCAGCAGCAAGGCAGCCATTGACACACATGGGATCTCTGCTTCTAAATGGAGGGCTGTATTGCCATCGGCGTCAAAGTAGTTTCGGTCGGCGTCATTCTCCAGCAAGGTCCTCAAACTACGCTCATTCTGGATCTGAGCTGCCTGATACAGTAGAGAATTGACATGAAATAATGTGTGAGGAAAGTAACCAACAATGATCCATTTCAGCATTAAAAGAACGACTGTGCTGGAGTCTCGTCATCTAGGATTACCTCCATTAAGGCGGATCTATTTTGTTCGTCACACAGGTAATGCATAGCCCGGCTCTCAAGGAAGAATGGCCCCATTTTGGTATGTCCATTGGCATGAGCGATATCAAGTGCAGTCCTGGAATGGTAAAGGAGATCATTTGATTATCATTAATTATATGCAAACATTCTTATTCACACTAAAACACTTAACATTTAAACTATTTGTGGAGCTATTTTGAACACAAGCCTTTGTCTGTTACACCCAAACTACTTCATTCATTAGAGATTCAGCCATTCAGCTTCTCTTTCTGCTTCGATCGGATTGTGATTCTGACTTTGGATCTGCAGGTAGCGATACTTTTGTGTGTTTTGATACAAAAAATTATCATGGCAAAAGAATAAAGGGACTTATGGATACAACTGGTAATTACTAAGTAATCTGTGTGTGCTTTAATTTTTCAGCTATGGTCTTAAAATTACATTATTACATATTTATAATTCATAAAATTCATTCAATTTAACTTGGTGCTTAAAACAACTTGTATTTAAAATACTCAACATCATTTTACCACAAAGGAGATCTACTGTACAGAGAAATATTCCATACTGTACTAAACAATATACTCGAGAGCTTCCAGTCTATATTTCTGGTATTGCAATAATATTTTTTCAAAGGCTTTGCCATTTAAAATGCATTTTCCAGTATGTTTATGTGAGTGGCTGCATTCATATGTGTGAGGACAATTTGGCATATTCGTTTTCACTATTTTGACAGTTGATGGTGGGTCTCTTACTTTTTAGAATCGCTGTTAAACTTGTTTTGATGCTGATTTCCACAAGATGTAATATAAACCTTAGGGTTAGCACACAGAGAGACGATGCGATTCATCCTACGGGATAGAAAAACTATGAAAGACTTCTAAGGTCAGTAATCCGCTGATTCAAACCTTTTCTAGTAACTTACTTTTCCGATCCAACCCCACTGGTTTATATGGCCTTTGCCTTTGACGCCCTTGTATCTACATGCTTTAATGTAGCCGAGTCCTCTGATTGGCGGAGAACAAAGCACACGTTCTTTGTTGTTTTTTTACGTTTTTCCATACTTTACACCTGCACCATGGAGACAGCCGGGGCCCTCTGTCCGTCCGTCTCCGTCCACTCCGCCTCCACCAGTAAATTCTCCTCCTCGGACCGTCTCCTACGGAGCCCCCCTAGTGTCAGTTTAGAAAGGAGGAGTGTGGGGGAGGAGTGGGTCGCTTTAGCCGGACGTTAACCTCCATACTTGGCTCCAAACATGTGCAGCCCACAACATAGCCTGCATATAGACCCCCTTCAGTTCTCCCCTAGGCGATTGATAATCTATTTGACATACAGAATTGCTAAAAATGGGTGATTTAGATAGATAGATAAATAGATAGATATTTTTTACATTGAACATGTTTAAATTAAAATTCAATTTTACCTGTACTTGTACTTAAATGTACTTTACTTTTAAAGAGTCTTTTAAATTTGATTAGTGTTCCCCATGTTTTCATTTCTTCACTGCAGCTGTTCCATAAATTAACTCCTTAAGATGTGACACAGTGATATTTTGCAGTGGTTCTTACTTATTGTTTTTTAAATATACAAGTTCCTCTCAGGTCATGTTTACTTTCTCTCATCTGAAAAAAATCCTTGGATACTTTTAGGTAACTGTTGATGTTTTACTCGGAACATGATTTGAGCCGTTTCAAAATCAACCAGATCACTGAATTTGAATGTTTGAAGTTTGATAAAGATTGGGTTCGATGGTTCTCTGTAAACATTGATTGGGGAAAAAAACGACGTCAGATAGCCTCAAAGATTTGTGCACAAATTTAAACTTAACACAATTAATTACCAAGCCAACACGTCCTAATGTGACATGCAGCTCCAAATCCTCCTTGATAGACATCATTCTCACCAAAATGCCCCAGAGATATCCATCCAGTGGAGTTTTTCCCCAATGAATCAGCAGCAGTTTCGGTTCCTCAGTGGTTTTGTATAGTTCATAATAAGCCATATACAGAGGTAAATTATACCAGGTGTGGGGGTAAATGATTTCACACAGACCCCCCAACCACTCTCCACCCAGTTCAATGGCTTAAACCAGATCCACCGTAAAGCTAGAACTGGTGTTATTTTGAACTCTACCGTTGAAAGGTAGGGTGACATAAAACCCCCTCGTCAAATGTTCGATCCATGATGTAGGGGTGTAATGAATGAGGTAGTTCTTTTTTTTGTACATTGCTTATTTATCATTTTTTAGATCAGAGGCCTTTACCCAGCTGTTGAAAAATGGCAGAAGTTAAGATGGAAACCTTCTTTATACCCAGGAGTGTTGACTTATTAACAGGATTTATTGTGCCAAAATGAATGATCCAGTCATAGGTAGTTTCAGTCGAGCCTTCATGCTACATTCAAGCCATGACAAACGTCAAATAACTGGATGAGAGTTGGCTATAAGGATCTTAAATATATATCATATATTATCTATACTGTACATATAGATAGACAAAACATTTTCGGCATAGAGGCACA
Organism: Chaunax sp. Z400; assembly: GCA_037577475.1. Classification (NCBI taxonomy): domain Eukaryota; kingdom Metazoa; phylum Chordata; class Actinopteri; order Lophiiformes; family Chaunacidae; genus Chaunax; species Chaunax sp. Z400. The sequence continues at coordinate 2,632,093 of CM075186.1, forward strand.
GTCAAGGTTGCTGCAGGCTGCCAAGGGTTGTTGCGACATCAGCAGAGATTTCTGTGAGGTGTGGGAACTTCCACATGCTAATGCTAACATGTTTAGCTTAAAGGCTACAGTGAAGGTTTAAGCTTTTAAAAAAAAAGTATTTTCAAATCACTACGGGATCTCAGGGCTCCATGCACCCGTACAAGCTGTATTAGAACTGTCTTTTTCTCTTTTCTCTTTCTCGTCACTCCCCAATGTATTCATATAAACATATCTGTGGGGAGTGATGAGTTCGTAGCCTAGATGCCAAACTCAAAGTCTATGTCCTGCTGCTGTAATAATAAACATTTCAAATCCATGAGTTGCCTGACTAGAATATATATATATATATATATATATATATATATATATATATATATATATATATATATATATAGTATTTGATTCATATAAGTATTGATTAGTATTTGATTCATGTTTTTTGCCAAGTTATTACATATGGAATGTAACATCAAACGGTGCAATATCTGTCTTGGTGCTGGTCACTATTCATAATCATGGTAACAAAATCTCCACTCAACACGCAAAAGTGTTGCATTATATGTTTCTGTTGAGTATATTTAGGAGAATATTTGTGATGCCTGTATGTGACTGAAGACTAAAAGCTATGTATGTATGTATATATGTAGTGTACCAAATGTTCAGCGCTCAGTGCAGAAAAGACGCTCAGCGCCTCGTCACACTACTGGCGTTTGTAGCGTAGTGTAAATACGCACCGTTCCCATTGCAAATAATTAAACCAATACGCTGGCCTCAGGAAAAAATGGTGGACACAGGCCCTAACAATTATTGTGAGGATCATTGGGCCATGGCGGAGGTTTGCACTGTCCAAGCGCTCTTGTTTTAAGATCCGACACAGTTTATTGTGAGACACATACTAAAATAGAAGAAATCAGGAACAGGTTCAATACCTTTTTACAGCACTGAGTATCATTGTGATGCTAAAAAGGCAAAAACTCCAGCATTACTTGCAGTATTGGGAACAACTTTATTGCTTGCTCGTTTCTACAATATCATTATGATGCTGAAAGAGTATTTCTTGCAGTCCTAGATACCATCTGCTTAAACATGCTAAACATGTCTCTGTCTCCAGGGATTAAACCATTGTAGGACTCTTGTGAGATGCCACTGGGTGGTTTTCTCCACATCTGGAAGAAAAGGAAAGTCAACGTTAGATTTAAGTTGTGTTCAACTGAAAAACGTGGCCTTGAAAATCTGTGGCTGTCCATCTGTTGCGACCAATGCTAACCTGTGAGTCTGTCTTTGAGACGCTGGTTCTCCTCCTGCGCCTGAAACAGACCTTCCTCAGCTCTATTCAGGCGAGACGTCAGTCTTTTACGATTACAACGCTCAACTATCAGGTGGGTTTTTACCGTATCCAACTCAGACTTTAGAGAGGACATCTGGTTATCGCATCCGAGCCGAGCGTCTTCAAGCTGCTTCTTCAAGGCCTCCATCTCAGTACCAAATTTGACCTGCAGGGCTTCCAGCTGCACCTGTAAGGTATCATTCGGCAACTCCTCCTCCGTCTGGCTGGCCTGAAATGAAGCCAATGAACAAGATGAGATTGTTTTGATAGGATAGGCTGTCTTAACAGAATTTAATTCCTATAGTTAGAGTATATGTTTTGTGGCAGTCCACCAAATTATTTGGAGCTGTGTGCTGTGAGCTGGAATTCGTAGGTACGAACTAATTCCACATGGTCTCAACACAGCAGTTTAAACTGTAGATTATTTACTTTGCCGTCTCACTGACCATTAAACACATTAGTTGTTCTTTCTATGAATCAGAAATGTATTTACCTTCTCCTCACTGGACGGTGTGTTCACCTTCTCCTCAGTGGGACGTTGGTGCAACACAGATGGCCTTTTTTCCTTCTTGGGACGGTAGTTGTGGATCACATAGGCACAACTACAAGAGAGGCAAGACATTGTAAATGAATCCCACAAATTGGGAAGTTGGGATTTTCTCATGGACAGAGCTATGCTATCAGTTTCCCTCTGTTTCCACTTATTATGCTAAGGTATTTGGATGAAGTGGTTTTTCAGGGAACTTGCATAAAAAATATTGTTAATTTTGCATAAGGATCATGCTGCTATAGGTGCAGCAGCCTCTCAAAAACTGTTAATTATACTAAATTATCCCTGAATTCTATGGATCAATATGGTTGAAATAAAATGGAAATATTGATCCAGCTCTGTTGCATACATGATACAGAGAAAATACCAATCTATGAACACAACTGCAAAGACAAGAAGCACAACTTACAGCGTATGCCCATTTCTTGCTGCATAGTCCTCAGCCGAATGACACCTTTTATCTTTAAGTGTGCGGTCGGCGCCAAAACTCATCAGCACGCACAGCATGGGAAGTTGACCATCGCGAGCAGCCATCATTAACGCAGATCTGCAGGTAAAACCAATCACAGCAACAGGATCAAATGTAAACAATGTATTTAGTGAGGTTAAAAGAACAGTTGATCAAAACATGAAAGTTTGTTGAAAGTCAGTTGAAGTTTTTGAGTCCTAAAAACATTTCCAGAGCGTGGCAGCAAAATAGCATTAGCATTCTGCTAAATCTAAGATTATAAGACGCGTACCACTAATGTGATGTTATTGTAGTACTGACCTTTTGTATCTGTCCAGAAAGTTGGCATTAGCGCCCTTGTTGAGGAGAAACTTTACCATCTCACTGTGACCCTTACGGACTGCCACAATCAACGGGGTGAATCCATCCTGAAAAAGACATCACAAACAGACTCAGTCATTTGTGTTATCAGAGCAGCAGTGACTCATTTTACACCAAATATCAATTACATGGGCTTGGAAAAGTTGACATTGCAATGGAGGAATTTTCATCAGATGACTTGAGTACCTCTAGTTGTAAAGGACTTTTTAAGTTGAGAGCATCTCATTATCTAAATAAATCCGGTCTATATTAAGTGTTGATACATTCTGATGTTTAGCCTAAGAATAAATGAAAGAAAGAAGAAATGATCACCTTGTTTTGTGCGTTGATGTAAGCCCCTTCTTCCAGCAGCAAGGCAGCCATTGACACACATGGGAGCTCTGCTTCTAAATGGAGGGCTGTATTGCCATCGGCGTCAAAGTAGTTTCGGTCGGCGTCATTCTCCAGCAAGGTCCTCAAACTACGCTCATTCTGGATCTGAGCTGCCTGATACAGTAGAGAATTGACATGAAATAATGTGTGAGGAAAGTAACCAACAATGATCCATTTCAGCATTAAAAGAACGACTGTGCTGGAGTCTCGTCATCTAGGATTACCTCCATTAAGGCGGATCTATTTTGTTCGTCACACAGGTAATGCATAGCCCGGCTCTCAAGGAAGAATGGCCCCATTTTGGTATGTCCATTGGCATGAGCGATATCAAGTGCAGTCCTGGAATGGTAAAGGAGATCATTTGATTATCATTAATTATATGCAAACATTCTTATTCACACTAAAACACTTAACATTTAAACTATTTGTGGAGCTATTTTGAACACAAGCCTTTGTCTGTTACACCCAAACTACTTCATTCATTAGAGATTCAGCCATTCAGCTTCTCTTTCTGCTTCGATCGGATTGTGATTCTGACTTTGGATCTGCAGGTAGCGATACTTTTGTGTGTTTTGATACAAAAAATTATCATGGCAAAAGAATAAAGGGACTTATGGATACAACTGGTAATTACTAAGTAATCTGTGTGTGCTTTAATTTTTCAGCTATGGTCTTAAAATTACATTATTACATATTTATAATTCATAAAATTCATTCAATTTAACTTGGTGCTTAAAACAACTTGTATTTAAAATACTCAACATCATTTTACCACAAAGGAGATCTACTGTACAGAGAAATATTCCATACTGTACTAAACAATATACTCGAGAGCTTCCAGTCTATATTTCTGGTATTGCAATAATATTTTTTCAAAGGCTTTGCCATTTAAAATGCATTTTCCAGTATGTTTATGTGAGTGGCTGCATTCATATGTGTGAGGACAATTTGGCATATTCGTTTTCACTATTTTGACAGTTGATGGTGGGTCTCTTACTTTTTAGAATCGCTGTTAAACTTGTTTTGATGCTGATTTCCACAAGATGTAAGATAAACCTTAAGGTTAGCACACAGAGAGACGATGCGATTCATCCTACGGGATAGAAAAACTATGAAAGACTTCTAAGGTCAGTAATCCGCTGATTCAAACCTTTTCTAGTAACTTACTTTTCCGATCCAACCCCACTGGTTTATATGGCCTTTGCCTTTGACGCCCTTGTATCTACATGCTTTAATGTAGCCGAGTCCTCTGATTGGCGGAGAACAAAGCACACGTTCTTTGTTGTTTTTTTACGTTTTTCCATACTTTACACCTGCACCATGGAGACAGCCGGGGCCCTCTGTCCGTCCGTCTCCGTCCACTCCGCCTCCACCAGTAAATTCTCCTCCTCGGACCGTCTCCTACGGAGCCCCCCTAGTGTCAGTTTGAAAGGAGGAGTGTGGGGGAGGAGTGGGTCGCTTTAGCCGGACGTTAACCTCCATACTTGGCTCCAAACATGTGCAGCCCACAACATAGCCTGCATATAGACCCCCTTCAGTTCTCCCCTAGGCGATTGATAATCTATTTGACATACAGAATTGCTAAAAATGGGTGATTTAGATAGATAGATAAATAGATAGATATTTTTTACATTGAACATGTTTAAATTAAAATTCAATTTTACCTGTACTTGTACTTAAATGTACTTTACTTTTAAAGAGTCTTTTAAATTTGATTAGTGTTCCCCATGTTTTCATTTCTTCACTGCAGCTGTTCCATAAATTAACTCCTTAAGATGTGACACAGTGATATTTTGCAGTGGTTCTTACTTATTGTTTTTTAAATATACAAGTTCCTCTCAGGTCATGTTTACTTTCTCTCATCTGAAAAAAATCCTTGGATACTTTTAGGTAACTGTTGATGTTTTACTCGGAACATGATTTGAGCCGTTTCAAAATCAACCAGATCACTGAATTTGAATGTTTGAAGTTTGATAAAGATTGGGTTCGATGGTTCTCTGTAAACATTGATTGGGGAAAAAAACGACGTCAGATAGCCTCAAAGATTTGTGCACAAATTTAAACTTAACACAATTAATTACCAAGCCAACACGTCCTAATGTGACATGCAGCTCCAAATCCTCCTTGATAGACATCATTCTCACCAAAATGCCCCAGAGATATCCATCCAGTGGAGTTTTTCCCCAATGAATCAGCAGCAGTTTCGGTTCCTCAGTGGTTTTGTTCAGTTCATAATAAGCCATATACAGAGGTAAATTATACCAGGTGTGGGGGTAAATGATTTCACACAGACCCCCCAACCACTCTCCACCCAGTTCAATGGCTTAAACCAGATCCACCGTAAAGCTAGAACTGGTGTTATTTTGAACTCTACCGTTGAAAGGTAGGGTGACATAAAACCCCCTCGTCAAATGTTCGATCCATGATGTAGGGGTGTAATGAATGAGGTAGTTCTTTTTTTTGTACATTGCTTATTTATCATTTTTTAAATCAGAGGCCTTTACCCAGCTGTTGAAAAATGGCAGAAGTTAAGATGGAAACCTTCTTTATACCCAGGAGTGTTGACTTATTAACAGGATTTATTGTGCCAAAATGAATGATCCAGTCATAGGTAGTTTCAGTCGAGCCTTCATGCTACATTCAAGCCATGACAAACGTCAAATAACTGGATGAGAGTTGGCTATAAGGATCTTAAATATATATCATATATTATCTATACTGTACATATAGATAGACAAAACATTTTCGGCATAGAGGCACAGTCAAGGTTGCTGCAGGCTGCCAAGGGTTGTTGCGACATCAGCAGAGATTTCTGTGAGGTGTGGGAACTTCCACATGCTAATGCTAACATGTTTAGCTTAAAGGCTACAGTGAAGGTTTAAGCTTTTTAAAAAAAAGTATTTTCAAATCACTACGGGATCTCAGGGCTCCATGCACCCGTACAAGCTGTATTAGAACTGTCTTTTTCTCTTTTCTCTTTCTCGTCACTCCCCAATGTATTCATATAAACATATCTGTGGGGAGTGATGAGTTCGTAGCCTAGATGCCAAACTCAAAGTCTATGTCCTGCTGCTGTAATAATAAACATTTCAAATCCATGAGTTGCCTGACTAGAATATATATATATATATATATAGTATTTGATTCATATAAGTATTGATTAGTATTTGATTCATGTTTTTTGCCAAGTTATTACATATGGAATGTAACATCAAACGGTGCAATATCTGTCTTGGTGCTGGTCACTATTCATAATCATGGTAACAAAATCTCCACTCAACACGCAAAAGTGTTGCATTATATATTCTGTTGAGTATATTTAGGAGAATATTTGTGATGCCTGTATGTGACTGAAGACTAAAAGCTATGTATGTATGTATATATGTAGTGTACCAAATGTTCAGCGCTCAGTGCAGAAAAGACGCTCAGCGCCTCGTCACACTACTGCCGTTTGTAGCGTAGTGTAAATACGCACCGTTCCCATTGCAAATAATTAAACCAATACGCTGGCCTCAGGAAAAAATGGTGGACACAGGCCCTAACAATTATTGTGAGGATCGTTGGGCCATGGCGGAGGTTTGCACTGTCCAAGCGCTCTTGTTTTAAGATCCGACACAGTTTATTGTGAGACACATACTAAAATAGAAGAAATCAGGAACAGGTTCAATACCTTTTTACAGCACTGAGTATCATTGTGATGCTAAAAAGGCAAAAACTCCAGCATTACTTGCAGTATTGGGAACAACTTTATTGCTTGCTCGTTTCTACAATATCATTATGATGCTGAAAGAGTATTTCTTGCAGTCCTAGATACCATCTGCTTAAACATGCTAAACATGTCTCTGTCTCCAGGGATTAAACCATTGTAGGACTCTTGTGAGATGCCACTGGGTGGTTTTCTCCACATCTGGAAGAAAAGGAAAGTCAACGTTAGATTTAAGTTGTGTTCAACTGAAAAACGTGGCCTTGAAAATCTGTGGCTGTCCATCTGTTGCGACCAATGCTAACCTGTGAGTCTGTCTTTGAGACGCTGGTTCTCCTCCTGCGCCTGAAACAGACCTTCCTCAGCTCTATTCAGGCGAGACGTCAGTCTTTTACGATTACAACGCTCAACTATCAGGTGGGTTTTTACCGTATCCAACTCAGACTTTAGAGAGGACATCTGGTTATCGCATCCGAGCCGAGCGTCTTCAAGCTGCTTCTTCAAGGCCTCCATCTCAGTACCAAATTTGACCTGCAGGGCTTCCAGCTGCTCCTGTAAGGTATCATTCGGCAACTCCTCCTCCGTCTGGCTGGCCTGAAATGAAACCAATGAACAAGATGAGATTGTTTTGATAGGATAGGCTGTCTTAACAGAATTTAATTCCTATAGTTAGAGTATATGTTTTGTGGCAGTCCACCAAATTATTTGGAGCTGTGTGCTGTGAGCTGGAATTCGTAGGTACGAACTAATTCCACATGGTCTCAACACAGCAGTTTAAACTGTAGATTATTTACTTTGCCGTCTCACTGACCATTAAACACATTAGTTGTTCTTTCTATGAATCAGAAATGTATTCACCTTCTCCTCAGTGGGACGTTGGTGCAACACAGATGGCCTTTTTTCCTTCTTGGGACGGTAGTTGTGGATCACATAGGCACAACTACAAGAGACGCAAGACATTGTAAATGAATCCCACAAATTGGGAAGTTGGGATTTTCTCATGGACAGAGCTATGCTATCAGTTTCCCTCTGTTTCCACTTATTATGCTAAGGTATTTGGATGAAGTGGTTTTTCAGGGAACTTGCATAAAAAATATTGTTAATTTTGCATAAGGATCATGCTGCTATAGGTGCAGCAGCCTCTCAAAAACTGTTAATTATACTAAATTATCCCTGAATTCTATGGATCAATATGGTTGAAATAAAATGGAAATATTGATCCAGCTCTGTTGCATACATGATACAGAGAAAATACCAATCTATGAACACAACTGCAAAGACAAGAAGCACAACTTACAGCGTATGCCCATTTCTTGCTGCATAGTCCTCAGCCGAATGACACCTTTTATCTTTAAGTGTGCGGTCGGCGCCAAAACTCATCAGCACGCACAGCATGGGAAGTTGACCATCGCGAGCAGCCATCATTAACGCAGATCTGCAGGTAAAACCAATCACAGCAACAGGATCAAATGTAAACAATGTATTTAGTGAGATTAAAAGAACAGTTGATCAAAACATGAAAGTTTGTTGAAAGTCAGTTGAAGTTTTTGAGTCCTAAAAACATTTCCAGAGCGTGGCAGCAAAATAGCATTAGCATTCTGCTAAATCTAAGATTATAAGACGCGTACCACTAATGTGATGTTATTGTAGTACTGACCTTTTGTATTTGTCCAGAAAGTTGGCATTAGCGCCCTTGTTGAGGAGAAACTTTACCATCTCACTGTGACCCTTACGGACTGCCACAATCAACGGGGTGAATCCATCCTGAAAAAGACATCACAAACAGACTCAGTCATTTGTGTTATCAGAGCAGCAGTGACTCATTTTACACCAAATATCAATTACATGGGCTTGGAAAAGTTGACATTGCAATGGAGGAATTTTCATCAGATGACTTGAGTACCTCTAGTTGTAAAGGACTTTTTAAGTTGAGAGCATCTCATTATCTAAATAAATCCGGTCTATATTAAGTGTTGATACATTCTGATGTTTAGCCTAAGAATAAATGAAAGAAAGAAGAAATGATCACCTTGTTTTGTGCGTTGATGTAAGCCCCTTCTTCCAGCAGCAAGGCAGCCATTGACACACATGGGATCTCTGCTTCTAAATGGAGGGCTGTATTGCCATCGGCGTCAAAGTAGTTTCGGTCGGCGTCATTCTCCAGCAAGGTCCTCAAACTACGCTCATTCTGGATCTGAGCTGCCTGATACAGTAGAGAATTGACATGAAATAATGTGTGAGGAAAGTAACCAACAATGATCCATTTCAGCATTAAAAGAACGACTGTGCTGGAGTCTCGTCATCTAGGATTACCTCCATTAAGGCGGATCTATTTTGTTCGTCACACAGGTAATGCATAGCCCGGCTCTCAAGGAAGAATGGCCCCATTTTGGTATGTCCATTGGCATGAGCGATATCAAGTGCAGTCCTGGAATGGTAAAGGAGATCATTTGATTATCATTAATTATATGCAAACATTCTTATTCACACTAAAACACTTAACATTTAAACTATTTGTGGAGCTATTTTGAACACAAGCCTTTGTCTGTTACACCCAAACTACTTCATTCATTAGAGATTCAGCCATTCAGCTTCTCTTTCTGCTTCGATCGGATTGTGATTCTGACTTTGGATCTGCAGGTAGCGATACTTTTGTGTGTTTTGATACAAAAAATTATCATGGCAAAAGAATAAAGGGACTTATGGATACAACTGGTAATTACTAAGTAATCTGTGTGTGCTTTAATTTTTCAGCTATGGTCTTAAAATTACATTATTACATATTTATAATTCATAAAATTCATTCAATTTAACTTGGTGCTTAAAACAACTTGTATTTAAAATACTCAACATCATTTTACCACAAAGGAGATCTACTGTACAGAGAAATATTCCATACTGTACTAAACAATATACTCGAGAGCTTCCAGTCTATATTTCTGGTATTGCAATAATATTTTTTCAAAGGCTTTGCCATTTAAAATGCATTTTCCAGTATGTTTATGTGAGTGGCTGCATTCATATGTGTGAGGACAATTTGGCATATTCGTTTTCACTATTTTGACAGTTGATGGTGGGTCTCTTACTTTTTAGAATCGCTGTTAAACTTGTTTTGATGCTGATTTCCACAAGATGTAATATAAACCTTAGGGTTAGCACACAGAGAGACGATGCGATTCATCCTACGGGATAGAAAAACTATGAAAGACTTCTAAGGTCAGTAATCCGCTGATTCAAACCTTTTCTAGTAACTTACTTTTCCGATCCAACCCCACTGGTTTATATGGCCTTTGCCTTTGACGCCCTTGTATCTACATGCTTTAATGTAGCCGAGTCCTCTGATTGGCGGAGAACAAAGCACACGTTCTTTGTTGTTTTTTTACGTTTTTCCATACTTTACACCTGCACCATGGAGACAGCCGGGGCCCTCTGTCCGTCCGTCTCCGTCCACTCCGCCTCCACCAGTAAATTCTCCTCCTCGGACCGTCTCCTACGGAGCCCCCCTAGTGTCAGTTTAGAAAGGAGGAGTGTGGGGGAGGAGTGGGTCGCTTTAGCCGGACGTTAACCTCCATACTTGGCTCCAAACATGTGCAGCCCACAACATAGCCTGCATATAGACCCCCTTCAGTTCTCCCCTAGGCGATTGATAATCTATTTGACATACAGAATTGCTAAAAATGGGTGATTTAGATAGATAGATAAATAGATAGATATTTTTTACATTGAACATGTTTAAATTAAAATTCAATTTTACCTGTACTTGTACTTAAATGTACTTTACTTTTAAAGAGTCTTTTAAATTTGATTAGTGTTCCCCATGTTTTCATTTCTTCACTGCAGCTGTTCCATAAATTAACTCCTTAAGATGTGACACAGTGATATTTTGCAGTGGTTCTTACTTATTGTTTTTTAAATATACAAGTTCCTCTCAGGTCATGTTTACTTTCTCTCATCTGAAAAAAATCCTTGGATACTTTTAGGTAACTGTTGATGTTTTACTCGGAACATGATTTGAGCCGTTTCAAAATCAACCAGATCACTGAATTTGAATGTTTGAAGTTTGATAAAGATTGGGTTCGATGGTTCTCTGTAAACATTGATTGGGGAAAAAAACGACGTCAGATAGCCTCAAAGATTTGTGCACAAATTTAAACTTAACACAATTAATTACCAAGCCAACACGTCCTAATGTGACATGCAGCTCCAAATCCTCCTTGATAGACATCATTCTCACCAAAATGCCCCAGAGATATCCATCCAGTGGAGTTTTTCCCCAATGAATCAGCAGCAGTTTCGGTTCCTCAGTGGTTTTGTATAGTTCATAATAAGCCATATACAGAGGTAAATTATACCAGGTGTGGGGGTAAATGATTTCACACAGACCCCCCAACCACTCTCCACCCAGTTCAATGGCTTAAACCAGATCCACCGTAAAGCTAGAACTGGTGTTATTTTGAACTCTACCGTTGAAAGGTAGGGTGACATAAAACCCCCTCGTCAAATGTTCGATCCATGATGTAGGGGTGTAATGAATGAGGTAGTTCTTTTTTTTGTACATTGCTTATTTATCATTTTTTAGATCAGAGGCCTTTACCCAGCTGTTGAAAAATGGCAGAAGTTAAGATGGAAACCTTCTTTATACCCAGGAGTGTTGACTTATTAACAGGATTTATTGTGCCAAAATGAATGATCCAGTCATAGGTAGTTTCAGTCGAGCCTTCATGCTACATTCAAGCCATGACAAACGTCAAATAACTGGATGAGAGTTGGCTATAAGGATCTTAAATATATATCATATATTATCTATACTGTACATATAGATAGACAAAACATTTTCGGCATAGAGGCACAGTCAAGGTTGCTGCAGGCTGCCAAGGGTTGTTGCGACATCAGCAGAGATTTCTGTGAGGTGTGGGAACTTCCACATGCTAATGCTAACATGTTTAGCTTAAAGGCTACAGTGAAGGTTTAAGCTTTTAAAAAAAAAGTATTTTCAAATCACTACGGGATCTCAGGGCTCCATGCACCCGTACAAGCTGTATTAGAACTGTCTTTTTCTCTTTTCTCTTTCTCGTCACTCCCCAATGTATTCATATAAACATATCTGTGGGGAGTGATGAGTTCGTAGCCTAGATGCCAAACTCAAAGTCTATGTCCTGCTGCTGTAATAATAAACATTTCAAATCCATGAGTTGCCTGACTAGAATATATATATATATATATATATATATATATATATATATATATATATATATATATATATATATATATAGTATTTGATTCATATAAGTATTGATTAGTATTTGATTCATGTTTTTTGCCAAGTTATTACATATGGAATGTAACATCAAACGGTGCAATATCTGTCTTGGTGCTGGTCACTATTCATAATCATGGTAACAAAATCTCCACTCAACACGCAAAAGTGTTGCATTATATGTTTCTGTTGAGTATATTTAGGAGAATATTTGTGATGCCTGTATGTGACTGAAGACTAAAAGCTATGTATGTATGTATATATGTAGTGTACCAAATGTTCAGCGCTCAGTGCAGAAAAGACGCTCAGCGCCTCGTCACACTACTGGCGTTTGTAGCGTAGTGTAAATACGCACCGTTCCCATTGCAAATAATTAAACCAATACGCTGGCCTCAGGAAAAAATGGTGGACACAGGCCCTAACAATTATTGTGAGGATCATTGGGCCATGGCGGAGGTTTGCACTGTCCAAGCGCTCTTGTTTTAAGATCCGACACAGTTTATTGTGAGACACATACTAAAATAGAAGAAATCAGGAACAGGTTCAATACCTTTTTACAGCACTGAGTATCATTGTGATGCTAAAAAGGCAAAAACTCCAGCATTACTTGCAGTATTGGGAACAACTTTATTGCTTGCTCGTTTCTACAATATCATTATGATGCTGAAAGAGTATTTCTTGCAGTCCTAGATACCATCTGCTTAAACATGCTAAACATGTCTCTGTCTCCAGGGATTAAACCATTGTAGGACTCTTGTGAGATGCCACTGGGTGGTTTTCTCCACATCTGGAAGAAAAGGAAAGTCAACGTTAGATTTAAGTTGTGTTCAACTGAAAAACGTGGCCTTGAAAATCTGTGGCTGTCCATCTGTTGCGACCAATGCTAACCTGTGAGTCTGTCTTTGAGACGCTGGTTCTCCTCCTGCGCCTGAAACAGACCTTCCTCAGCTCTATTCAGGCGAGACGTCAGTCTTTTACGATTACAACGCTCAACTATCAGGTGGGTTTTTACCGTATCCAACTCAGACTTTAGAGAGGACATCTGGTTATCGCATCCGAGCCGAGCGTCTTCAAGCTGCTTCTTCAAGGCCTCCATCTCAGTACCAAATTTGACCTGCAGGGCTTCCAGCTGCACCTGTAAGGTATCATTCGGCAACTCCTCCTCCGTCTGGCTGGCCTGAAATGAAGCCAATGAACAAGATGAGATTGTTTTGATAGGATAGGCTGTCTTAACAGAATTTAATTCCTATAGTTAGAGTATATGTTTTGTGGCAGTCCACCAAATTATTTGGAGCTGTGTGCTGTGAGCTGGAATTCGTAGGTACGAACTAATTCCACATGGTCTCAACACAGCAGTTTAAACTGTAGATTATTTACTTTGCCGTCTCACTGACCATTAAACACATTAGTTGTTCTTTCTATGAATCAGAAATGTATTTACCTTCTCCTCACTGGACGGTGTGTTCACCTTCTCCTCAGTGGGACGTTGGTGCAACACAGATGGCCTTTTTTCCTTCTTGGGACGGTAGTTGTGGATCACATAGGCACAACTACAAGAGAGGCAAGACATTGTAAATGAATCCCACAAATTGGGAAGTTGGGATTTTCTCATGGACAGAGCTATGCTATCAGTTTCCCTCTGTTTCCACTTATTATGCTAAGGTATTTGGATGAAGTGGTTTTTCAGGGAACTTGCATAAAAAATATTGTTAATTTTGCATAAGGATCATGCTGCTATAGGTGCAGCAGCCTCTCAAAAACTGTTAATTATACTAAATTATCCCTGAATTCTATGGATCAATATGGTTGAAATAAAATGGAAATATTGATCCAGCTCTGTTGCATACATGATACAGAGAAAATACCAATCTATGAACACAACTGCAAAGACAAGAAGCACAACTTACAGCGTATGCCCATTTCTTGCTGCATAGTCCTCAGCCGAATGACACCTTTTATCTTTAAGTGTGCGGTCGGCGCCAAAACTCATCAGCACGCACAGCATGGGAAGTTGACCATCGCGAGCAGCCATCATTAACGCAGATCTGCAGGTAAAACCAATCACAGCAACAGGATCAAATGTAAACAATGTATTTAGTGAGGTTAAAAGAACAGTTGATCAAAACATGAAAGTTTGTTGAAAGTCAGTTGAAGTTTTTGAGTCCTAAAAACATTTCCAGAGCGTGGCAGCAAAATAGCATTAGCATTCTGCTAAATCTAAGATTATAAGACGCGTACCACTAATGTGATGTTATTGTAGTACTGACCTTTTGTATCTGTCCAGAAAGTTGGCATTAGCGCCCTTGTTGAGGAGAAACTTTACCATCTCACTGTGACCCTTACGGACTGCCACAATCAACGGGGTGAATCCATCCTGAAAAAGACATCACAAACAGACTCAGTCATTTGTGTTATCAGAGCAGCAGTGACTCATTTTACACCAAATATCAATTACATGGGCTTGGAAAAGTTGACATTGCAATGGAGGAATTTTCATCAGATGACTTGAGTACCTCTAGTTGTAAAGGACTTTTTAAGTTGAGAGCATCTCATTATCTAAATAAATCCGGTCTATATTAAGTGTTGATACATTCTGATGTTTAGCCTAAGAATAAATGAAAGAAAGAAGAAATGATCACCTTGTTTTGTGCGTTGATGTAAGCCCCTTCTTCCAGCAGCAAGGCAGCCATTGACACACATGGGAGCTCTGCTTCTAAATGGAGGGCTGTATTGCCATCGGCGTCAAAGTAGTTTCGGTCGGCGTCATTCTCCAGCAAGGTCCTCAAACTACGCTCATTCTGGATCTGAGCTGCCTGATACAGTAGAGAATTGACATGAAATAATGTGTGAGGAAAGTAACCAACAATGATCCATTTCAGCATTAAAAGAACGACTGTGCTGGAGTCTCGTCATCTAGGATTACCTCCATTAAGGCGGATCTATTTTGTTCGTCACACAGGTAATGCATAGCCCGGCTCTCAAGGAAGAATGGCCCCATTTTGGTATGTCCATTGGCATGAGCGATATCAAGTGCAGTCCTGGAATGGTAAAGGAGATCATTTGATTATCATTAATTATATGCAAACATTCTTATTCACACTAAAACACTTAACATTTAAACTATTTGTGGAGCTATTTTGAACACAAGCCTTTGTCTGTTACACCCAAACTACTTCATTCATTAGAGATTCAGCCATTCAGCTTCTCTTTCTGCTTCGATCGGATTGTGATTCTGACTTTGGATCTGCAGGTAGCGATACTTTTGTGTGTTTTGATACAAAAAATTATCATGGCAAAAGAATAAAGGGACTTATGGATACAACTGGTAATTACTAAGTAATCTGTGTGTGCTTTAATTTTTCAGCTATGGTCTTAAAATTACATTATTACATATTTATAATTCATAAAATTCATTCAATTTAACTTGGTGCTTAAAACAACTTGTATTTAAAATACTCAACATCATTTTACCACAAAGGAGATCTACTGTACAGAGAAATATTCCATACTGTACTAAACAATATACTCGAGAGCTTCCAGTCTATATTTCTGGTATTGCAATAATATTTTTTCAAAGGCTTTGCCATTTAAAATGCATTTTCCAGTATGTTTATGTGAGTGGCTGCATTCATATGTGTGAGGACAATTTGGCATATTCGTTTTCACTATTTTGACAGTTGATGGTGGGTCTCTTACTTTTTAGAATCGCTGTTAAACTTGTTTTGATGCTGATTTCCACAAGATGTAAGATAAACCTTAAGGTTAGCACACAGAGAGACGATGCGATTCATCCTACGGGATAGAAAAACTATGAAAGACTTCTAAGGTCAGTAATCCGCTGATTCAAACCTTTTCTAGTAACTTACTTTTCCGATCCAACCCCACTGGTTTATATGGCCTTTGCCTTTGACGCCCTTGTATCTACATGCTTTAATGTAGCCGAGTCCTCTGATTGGCGGAGAACAAAGCACACGTTCTTTGTTGTTTTTTTACGTTTTTCCATACTTTACACCTGCACCATGGAGACAGCCGGGGCCCTCTGTCCGTCCGTCTCCGTCCACTCCGCCTCCACCAGTAAATTCTCCTCCTCGGACCGTCTCCTACGGAGCCCCCCTAGTGTCAGTTTGAAAGGAGGAGTGTGGGGGAGGAGTGGGTCGCTTTAGCCGGACGTTAACCTCCATACTTGGCTCCAAACATGTGCAGCCCACAACATAGCCTGCATATAGACCCCCTTCAGTTCTCCCCTAGGCGATTGATAATCTATTTGACATACAGAATTGCTAAAAATGGGTGATTTAGATAGATAGATAAATAGATAGATATTTTTTACATTGAACATGTTTAAATTAAAATTCAATTTTACCTGTACTTGTACTTAAATGTACTTTACTTTTAAAGAGTCTTTTAAATTTGATTAGTGTTCCCCATGTTTTCATTTCTTCACTGCAGCTGTTCCATAAATTAACTCCTTAAGATGTGACACAGTGATATTTTGCAGTGGTTCTTACTTATTGTTTTTTAAATATACAAGTTCCTCTCAGGTCATGTTTACTTTCTCTCATCTGAAAAAAATCCTTGGATACTTTTAGGTAACTGTTGATGTTTTACTCGGAACATGATTTGAGCCGTTTCAAAATCAACCAGATCACTGAATTTGAATGTTTGAAGTTTGATAAAGATTGGGTTCGATGGTTCTCTGTAAACATTGATTGGGGAAAAAAACGACGTCAGATAGCCTCAAAGATTTGTGCACAAATTTAAACTTAACACAATTAATTACCAAGCCAACACGTCCTAATGTGACATGCAGCTCCAAATCCTCCTTGATAGACATCATTCTCACCAAAATGCCCCAGAGATATCCATCCAGTGGAGTTTTTCCCCAATGAATCAGCAGCAGTTTCGGTTCCTCAGTGGTTTTGTTCAGTTCATAATAAGCCATATACAGAGGTAAATTATACCAGGTGTGGGGGTAAATGATTTCACACAGACCCCCCAACCACTCTCCACCCAGTTCAATGGCTTAAACCAGATCCACCGTAAAGCTAGAACTGGTGTTATTTTGAACTCTACCGTTGAAAGGTAGGGTGACATAAAACCCCCTCGTCAAATGTTCGATCCATGATGTAGGGGTGTAATGAATGAGGTAGTTCTTTTTTTTGTACATTGCTTATTTATCATTTTTTAAATCAGAGGCCTTTACCCAGCTGTTGAAAAATGGCAGAAGTTAAGATGGAAACCTTCTTTATACCCAGGAGTGTTGACTTATTAACAGGATTTATTGTGCCAAAATGAATGATCCAGTCATAGGTAGTTTCAGTCGAGCCTTCATGCTACATTCAAGCCATGACAAACGTCAAATAACTGGATGAGAGTTGGCTATAAGGATCTTAAATATATATCATATATTATCTATACTGTACATATAGATAGACAAAACATTTTCGGCATAGAGGCACAGTCAAGGTTGCTGCAGGCTGCCAAGGGTTGTTGCGACATCAGCAGAGATTTCTGTGAGGTGTGGGAACTTCCACATGCTAATGCTAACATGTTTAGCTTAAAGGCTACAGTGAAGGTTTAAGCTTTTTAAAAAAAAGTATTTTCAAATCACTACGGGATCTCAGGGCTCCATGCACCCGTACAAGCTGTATTAGAACTGTCTTTTTCTCTTTTCTCTTTCTCGTCACTCCCCAATGTATTCATATAAACATATCTGTGGGGAGTGATGAGTTCGTAGCCTAGATGCCAAACTCAAAGTCTATGTCCTGCTGCTGTAATAATAAACATTTCAAATCCATGAGTTGCCTGACTAGAATATATATATATATATATATAGTATTTGATTCATATAAGTATTGATTAGTATTTGATTCATGTTTTTTGCCAAGTTATTACATATGGAATGTAACATCAAACGGTGCAATATCTGTCTTGGTGCTGGTCACTATTCATAATCATGGTAACAAAATCTCCACTCAACACGCAAAAGTGTTGCATTATATATTCTGTTGAGTATATTTAGGAGAATATTTGTGATGCCTGTATGTGACTGAAGACTAAAAGCTATGTATGTATGTATATATGTAGTGTACCAAATGTTCAGCGCTCAGTGCAGAAAAGACGCTCAGCGCCTCGTCACACTACTGCCGTTTGTAGCGTAGTGTAAATACGCACCGTTCCCATTGCAAATAATTAAACCAATACGCTGGCCTCAGGAAAAAATGGTGGACACAGGCCCTAACAATTATTGTGAGGATCGTTGGGCCATGGCGGAGGTTTGCACTGTCCAAGCGCTCTTGTTTTAAGATCCGACACAGTTTATTGTGAGACACATACTAAAATAGAAGAAATCAGGAACAGGTTCAATACCTTTTTACAGCACTGAGTATCATTGTGATGCTAAAAAGGCAAAAACTCCAGCATTACTTGCAGTATTGGGAACAACTTTATTGCTTGCTCGTTTCTACAATATCATTATGATGCTGAAAGAGTATTTCTTGCAGTCCTAGATACCATCTGCTTAAACATGCTAAACATGTCTCTGTCTCCAGGGATTAAACCATTGTAGGACTCTTGTGAGATGCCACTGGGTGGTTTTCTCCACATCTGGAAGAAAAGGAAAGTCAACGTTAGATTTAAGTTGTGTTCAACTGAAAAACGTGGCCTTGAAAATCTGTGGCTGTCCATCTGTTGCGACCAATGCTAACCTGTGAGTCTGTCTTTGAGACGCTGGTTCTCCTCCTGCGCCTGAAACAGACCTTCCTCAGCTCTATTCAGGCGAGACGTCAGTCTTTTACGATTACAACGCTCAACTATCAGGTGGGTTTTTACCGTATCCAACTCAGACTTTAGAGAGGACATCTGGTTATCGCATCCGAGCCGAGCGTCTTCAAGCTGCTTCTTCAAGGCCTCCATCTCAGTACCAAATTTGACCTGCAGGGCTTCCAGCTGCTCCTGTAAGGTATCATTCGGCAACTCCTCCTCCGTCTGGCTGGCCTGAAATGAAACCAATGAACAAGATGAGATTGTTTTGATAGGATAGGCTGTCTTAACAGAATTTAATTCCTATAGTTAGAGTATATGTTTTGTGGCAGTCCACCAAATTATTTGGAGCTGTGTGCTGTGAGCTGGAATTCGTAGGTACGAACTAATTCCACATGGTCTCAACACAGCAGTTTAAACTGTAGATTATTTACTTTGCCGTCTCACTGACCATTAAACACATTAGTTGTTCTTTCTATGAATCAGAAATGTATTCACCTTCTCCTCAGTGGGACGTTGGTGCAACACAGATGGCCTTTTTTCCTTCTTGGGACGGTAGTTGTGGATCACATAGGCACAACTACAAGAGACGCAAGACATTGTAAATGAATCCCACAAATTGGGAAGTTGGGATTTTCTCATGGACAGAGCTATGCTATCAGTTTCCCTCTGTTTCCACTTATTATGCTAAGGTATTTGGATGAAGTGGTTTTTCAGGGAACTTGCATAAAAAATATTGTTAATTTTGCATAAGGATCATGCTGCTATAGGTGCAGCAGCCTCTCAAAAACTGTTAATTATACTAAATTATCCCTGAATTCTATGGATCAATATGGTTGAAATAAAATGGAAATATTGATCCAGCTCTGTTGCATACATGATACAGAGAAAATACCAATCTATGAACACAACTGCAAAGACAAGAAGCACAACTTACAGCGTATGCCCATTTCTTGCTGCATAGTCCTCAGCCGAATGACACCTTTTATCTTTAAGTGTGCGGTCGGCGCCAAAACTCATCAGCACGCACAGCATGGGAAGTTGACCATCGCGAGCAGCCATCATTAACGCAGATCTGCAGGTAAAACCAATCACAGCAACAGGATCAAATGTAAACAATGTATTTAGTGAGGTTAAAAGAACAGTTGATCAAAACATGAAAGTTTGTTGAAAGTCAGTTGAAGTTTTTGAGTCCTAAAAACATTTCCAGAGCGTGGCAGCAAAATAGCATTAGCATTCTGCTAAATCTAAGATTATAAGACGCGTACCACTAATGTGATGTTATTGTAGTACTGACCTTTTGTATCTGTCCAGAAAGTTGGCATTAGCGCCCTTGTTGAGGAGAAACTTTACCATCTCACTGTGACCCTTACGGACTGCCACAATCAACGGGGTGAATCCATCCTGAAAAAGACATCACAAACAGACTCAGTCATTTGTGTTATCAGAGCAGCAGTGACTCATTTTACACCAAATATCAATTACATGGGCTTGGAAAAGTTGACATTGCAATGGAGGAATTTTCATCAGATGACTTGAGTACCTCTAGTTGTAAAGGACTTTTTAAGTTGAGAGCATCTCATTATCTAAATAAATCCGGTCTATATTAAGTGTTGATACATTCTGATGTTTAGCCTAAGAATAAATGAAAGAAAGAAGAAATGATCACCTTGTTTTGTGCGTTGATGTAAGCCCCTTCTTCCAGCAGCAAGGCAGCCATTGACACACATGGGAGCTCTGCTTCTAAATGGAGGGCTGTATTGCCATCGGCGTCAAAGTAGTTTCGGTCGGCGTCATTCTCCAGCAAGGTCCTCAAACTACGCTCATTCTGGATCTGAGCTGCCTGATACAGTAGAGAATTGACATGAAATAATGTGTGAGGAAAGTAACCAACAATGATCCATTTCAGCATTAAAAGAACGACTGTGCTGGAGTCTCGTCATCTAGGATTACCTCCATTAAGGCGGATCTATTTTGTTCGTCACACAGGTAATGCATAGCCCGGCTCTCAAGGAAGAATGGCCCCATTTTGGTATGTCCATTGGCATGAGCGATATCAAGTGCAGTCCTGGAATGGTAAAGGAGATCATTTGATTATCATTAATTATATGCAAACATTCTTATTCACACTAAAACACTTAACATTTAAACTATTTGTGGAGCTATTTTGAACACAAGCCTTTGTCTGTTACACCCAAACTACTTCATTCATTAGAGATTCAGCCATTCAGCTTCTCTTTCTGCTTCGATCGGATTGTGATTCTGACTTTGGATCTGCAGGTAGCGATACTTTTGTGTGTTTTGATACAAAAAATTATCATGGCAAAAGAATAAAGGGACTTATGGATACAACTGGTAATTACTAAGTAATCTGTGTGTGCTTTAATTTTTCAGCTATGGTCTTAAAATTACATTATTACATATTTATAATTCATAAAATTCATTCAATTTAACTTGGTGCTTAAAACAACTTGTATTTAAAATACTCAACATCATTTTACCACAAAGGAGATCTACTGTACAGAGAAATATTCCATACTGTACTAAACAATATACTCGAGAGCTTCCAGTCTATATTTCTGGTATTGCAATAATATTTTTTCAAAGGCTTTGCCATTTAAAATGCATTTTCCAGTATGTTTATGTGAGTGGCTGCATTCATATGTGTGAGGACAATTTGGCATATTCGTTTTCACTATTTTGACAGTTGATGGTGGGTCTCTTACTTTTTAGAATCGCTGTTAAACTTGTTTTGATGCTGATTTCCACAAGATGTAATATAAACCTTAGGGTTAGCACACAGAGAGACGATGCGATTCATCCTACGGGATAGAAAAACTATGAAAGACTTCTAAGGTCAGTAATCCGCTGATTCAAACCTTTTCTAGTAACTTACTTTTCCGATCCAACCCCACTGGTTTATATGGCCTTTGCCTTTGACGCCCTTGTATCTATATGCTTTAATGTAGCCGAGTCCTCTGATTGGCGGAGAACAAAGCACACGTTCTTTGTTGTTTTTTTACGTTTTTCCATACTTTACACCTGCACCATGGAGACAGCCGGGGCCCTCTGTCCGTCCGTCTCCGTCCACTCCGCCTCCACCAGTAAATTCTCCTCCTCGGACCGTCTCCTACGGAGCCCCCTTAGTGTCAGTTTGAAAGGAGGAGTGTGGGGGAGGAGTGGGTCGCTTTAGCCGGACGTTAACCTCCATACTTGGCTCCAAACATGTGCAGCCCACAACATAGCCTGCATATAGACCCCCTTCAGTTCTCCCCTAGGCGATTGATAATCTATTTGACATACAGAATTGCTAAAAATGGGTGATTTAGATAGATAGATAAATAGATAGATATTTTTTACATTGAACATGTTTAAATTAAAATTCAATTTTACCTGTACTTGTACTTAAATGTACTTTACTTTTAAAGAGTCTTTTAAATTTGATTAGTGTTCCCCATGTTTTCATTTCTTCACTGCAGCTGTTCCATAAATTAACTCCTTAAGATGTGACACAGTGATATTTTGCAGTGGTTCTTACTTATTGTTTTTTAAATATACAAGTTCCTCTCAGGTCATGTTTACTTTCTCTCATCTGAAAAAAATCCTTGGATACTTTTAGGTAACTGTTGATGTTTTACTCGGAACATGATTTGAGCCGTTTCAAAATCAACCAGATCACTGAATTTGAATGTTTGAAGTTTGATAAAGATTGGGTTCGATGGTTCTCTGTAAACATTGATTGGGGGAAAAAACGACGTCAGATAGCCTCAAAGATTTGTGCACAAATTTAAACTTAACACAATTAATTACCAAGCCAACACGTCCTAATGTGACATGCAGCTCCAAATCCTCCTTGATAGACATCATTCTCACCAAAATGCCCCAGAGATATCCATCCAGTGGAGTTTTTCCCCAATGAATCAGCAGCAGTTTCGGTTCCTCAGTGGTTTTGTTCAGTTCATAATAAGCCATATACAGAGGTAAATTATACCAGGTGTGGGGGTAAATGATTTCACACAGACCCCCCAACCACTCTCCACCCAGTTCAATGGCTTAAACCAGATCCACCGTAAAGCTAGAACTGGTGTTATTTTGAACTCTACCGTTGAAAGGTAGGGTGACATAAAACCCCCTCGTCAAATGTTCGATCCATGATGTAGGGGTGTAATGAATGAGGTAGTTCTTTTTTTTGTACATTGCTTATTTATCATTTTTTAGATCAGAGGCCTTTACCCAGCTGTTGAAAAATGGCAGAAGTTAAGATGGAAACCTTCTTTATACCCAGGAGTGTTGACTTATTAACAGGATTTATTGTGCCAAAATGAATGATCCAGTCATAGGTAGTTTCAGTCGAGCCTTCATGCTACATTCAAGCCATGACAAACGTCAAATAACTGGATGAGAGTTGGCTATAAGGATCTTAAATATATATCATATATTATCTATACTGTACATATAGATAGACAAAACATTTTCGGCATAGAGGCACAGTCAAGGTTGCTGCAGGCTGCCAAGGGTTGTTGCGACATCAGCAGAGATTTCTGTGAGGTGTGGGAACTTCCACATGCTAATGCTAACATGTTTAGCTTAAAGGCTACAGTGAAGGTTTAAGCTTTTTAAAAAAAAGTATTTTCAAATCACTACGGGATCTCAGGGCTCCATGCACCCGTACAAGCTGTATTAGAACTGTCTTTTTCTCTTTTCTCTTTCTCGTCACTCCCCAATGTATTCATATAAACATATCTGTGGGGAGTGATGAGTTCGTAGCCTAGATGCCAAACTCAAAGTCTATGTCCTGCTGCTGTAATAATAAACATTTCAAATCCATGAGTTGCCTGACTAGAATATATATATATATATATAGTATTTGATTCATATAAGTATTGATTAGTATTTGATTCATGTTTTTTGCCAAGTTATTACATATGGAATGTAACATCAAACGGTGCAATATCTGTCTTGGTGCTGGTCACTATTCATAATCATGGTAACAAAATCTCCACTCAACACGCAAAAGTGTTGCATTATATATTCTGTTGAGTATATTTAGGAGAATATTTGTGATGCCTGTATGTGACTGAAGACTAAAAGCTATGTATGTATGTATATATGTAGTGTACCAAATGTTCAGCGCTCAGTGCAGAAAAGACGCTCAGCGCCTCGTCACACTACTGCCGTTTGTAGCGTAGTGTAAATACGCACCGTTCCCATTGCAAATAATTAAACCAATACGCTGGCCTCAGGAAAAAATGGTGGACACAGGCCCTAACAATTATTGTGAGGATCGTTGGGCCATGGCGGAGGTTTGCACTGTCCAAGCGCTCTTGTTTTAAGATCCGACACAGTTTATTGTGAGACACATACTAAAATAGAAGAAATCAGGAACAGGTTCAATACCTTTTTACAGCACTGAGTATCATTGTGATGCTAAAAAGGCAAAAACTCCAGCATTACTTGCAGTATTGGGAACAACTTTATTGCTTGCTCGTTTCTACAATATCATTATGATGCTGAAAGAGTATTTCTTGCAGTCCTAGATACCATCTGCTTAAACATGCTAAACATGTCTCTGTCTCCAGGGATTAAACCATTGTAGGACTCTTGTGAGATGCCACTGGGTGGTTTTCTCCACATCTGGAAGAAAAGGAAAGTCAACGTTAGATTTAAGTTGTGTTCAACTGAAAAACGTGGCCTTGAAAATCTGTGGCTGTCCATCTGTTGCGACCAATGCTAACCTGTGAGTCTGTCTTTGAGACGCTGGTTCTCCTCCTGCGCCTGAAACAGACCTTCCTCAGCTCTATTCAGGCGAGACGTCAGTCTTTTACGATTACAACGCTCAACTATCAGGTGGGTTTTTACCGTATCCAACTCAGACTTTAGAGAGGACATCTGGTTATCGCATCCGAGCCGAGCGTCTTCAAGCTGCTTCTTCAAGGCCTCCATCTCAGTACCAAATTTGACCTGCAGGGCTTCCAGCTGCTCCTGTAAGGTATCATTCGGCAACTCCTCCTCCGTCTGGCTGGCCTGAAATGAAGCCAATGAACAAGATGAGATTGTTTTGATAGGATAGGCTGTCTTAACAGAATTTAATTCCTATAGTTAGAGTATATGTTTTGTGGCAGTCCACCAAATTATTTGGAGCTGTGTGCTGTGAGCTGGAATTCGTAGGTACGAACTAATTCCACATGGTCTCACCACAGCAGTTTAAACTGTAGATTATTTACTTTGCCGTCTCACTGACCATTAAACACATTAGTTGTTCTTTCTATGAATCAGAAATGTATTTACCTTCTCCTCAGTGGGACGTTGGTGCAACACAGATGGCCTTTTTTCCTTCTTGGGACGGTAGTTGTGGATCACATAGGCACAACTACAAGAGAGGCAAGACATTGTAAATGAATCCCACAAATTGGGAAGTTGGGATTTTCTCATGGACAGAGCTATGCTATCAGTTTCCCTCTGTTTCCACTTATTATGCTAAGGTATTTGGATGAAGTGGTTTTTCAGGGAACTTGCATAAAAAATATTGTTAATTTTGCATAAGGATCATGCTGCTATAGGTGCAGCAGCCTCTCAAAAACTGTTAATTATACTAAATTATCCCTGAATTCTATGGATCAATATGGTTGAAATAAAATGGAAATATTGATCCAGCTCTGTTGCATACATGATACAGAGAAAATACCAATCTATGAACACAACTGCAAAGACAAGAAGCACAACTTACAGCGTATGCCCATTTCTTGCTGCATAGTCCTCAGCCGAATGACACCTTTTATCTTTAAGTGTGCGGTCGGCGCCAAAACTCATCAGCACGCACAGCATGGGAAGTTGACCATCGCGAGCAGCCATCATTAACGCAGATCTGCAGGTAAAACCAATCACAGCAACAGGATCAAATGTAAACAATGTATTTAGTGAGGTTAAAAGAACAGTTGATCAAAACATGAAAGTTTGTTGAAAGTCAGTTGAAGTTTTTGAGTCCTAAAAACATTTCCAGAGCGTGGCAGCAAAATAGCATTAGCATTCTGCTAAATCTAAGATTATAAGACGCGTACCACTAATGTGATGTTATTGTAGTACTGACCTTTTGTATTTGTCCAGAAAGTTGGCATTAGCGCCCTTGTTGAGGAGAAACTTTACCATCTCACTGTGACCCTTACGGACTGCCACAATCAACGGGGTGAATCCATCCTGAAAAAGACATCACAAACAGACTCAGTCATTTGTGTTATCAGAGCAGCAGTGACTCATTTTACACCAAATATCAATTACATGGGCTTGGAAAAGTTGACATTGCAATGGAGGAATTTTCATCAGATGACTTGAGTACCTCTAGTTGTAAAGGACTTTTTAAGTTGAGAGCATCTCATTATCTAAATAAATCCGGTCTATATTAAGTGTTGATACATTCTGATGTTTAGCCTAAGAATAAATGAAAGAAAGAAGAAATGATCACCTTGTTTTGTGCGTTGATGTAAGCCCCTTCTTCCAGCAGCAAGGCAGCCATTGACACACATGGGAGCTCTGCTTCTAAATGGAGGGCTGTATTGCCATCGGCGTCAAAGTAGTTTCGGTCGGCGTCATTCTCCAGCAAGGTCCTCAAACTACGCTCATTCTGGATCTGAGCTGCCTGATACAGTAGAGAATTGACATGAAATAATGTGTGAGGAAAGTAACCAACAATGATCCATTTCAGCATTAAAAGAACGACTGTGCTGGAGTCTCGTCATCTAGGATTACCTCCATTAAGGCGGATCTATTTTGTTCGTCACACAGGTAATGCATAGCCCGGCTCTCAAGGAAGAATGGCCCCATTTTGGTATGTCCATTGGCGTGAGCGATATCAAGTGCAGTCCTGGAATGGTAAAGGAGATCATTTGATTATCATTAATTATATGCAAACATTCTTATTCACACTAAAACACTTAACATTTAAACTATTTGTGGAGCTATTTTGAACACAAGCCTTTGTCTGTTACACCCAAACTACTTCATTCATTAGAGATTCAGCCATTCAGCTTCTCTTTCTGCTTCGATCGGATTGTGATTCTGACTTTGGATCTGCAGGTAGCGATACTTTTGTGTGTTTTGATACAAAAAATTATCATGGCAAAAGAATAAAGGGACTTATGGATACAACTGGTAATTACTAAGTAATCTGTGTGTGCTTTAATTTTTCAGCTATGGTCTTAAAATTACATTATTACATATTTATAATTCATAAAATTCATTCAATTTAACTTGGTGCTTAAAACAACTTGTATTTAAAATACTCAACATCATTTTACCACAAAGGAGATCTACTGTACAGAGAAATATTCCATACTGTACTAAACAATATACTCGAGAGCTTCCAGTCTATATTTCTGGTATTGCAATAATATTTTTTCAAAGGCTTTGCCATTTAAAATGCATTTTCCAGTATGTTTATGTGAGTGGCTGCATTCATATGTGTGAGGACAATTTGGCATATTCGTTTTCACTATTTTGACAGTTGATGGTGGGTCTCTTACTTTTTAGAATAGCTGTTAAACTTGTTTTGATGCTGATTTCCACAAGATGTAAGATAAACCTTAAGGTTAGCACACAGAGAGACGATGCGATTCATCCTACGGGATAGAAAAACTATGAAAGACTTCTAAGGTAAGTAATCCGCTGATTCAAACCTTTTCTAGTAACTTACTTTTCCGATCCAACCCCACTGGTTTATATGGCCTTTGCCTTTGACGCCCTTGTATCTACATGCTTTAATGTAGCCGAGTCCTCTGATTGGCGGAGAACAAAGCACACGTTCTTTGTTGTTTTTTTACGTTTTTCCATACTTTACACCTGCACCATGGAGACAGCCGGGGCCCTCTGTCCGTCCGTCTCCGTCCACTCCGCCTCCACCAGTAAATTCTCCTCCTCGGACCGTCTCCTACGGAGCCCCCCTAGTGTCAGTTTAGAAAGGAGGAGTGTGGGGGAGGAGTGGGTCGCTTTAGCCGGACGTTAACCTCCATACTTGGCTCCAAACGTGCAGCCCACAACATAGCCTGCATATAGACCCCCTTCAGTTCTCCCCTAGGCGATTGATAATCTATTTGACATACAGAATTGCTAAAAATGGGTGATTTAGATAGATAGATAAATAGATAGATATTTTTTACATTGAACATGTTTAAATTAAAATTCAATTTTACTTGTACTTGTACTTAAATGTACTTTACTTTTAAAGAGTCTTTTAAATTTGATTAGTGTTCCCCATGTTTTCATTTCTTCACTGCAGCTGTTCCATAAATTAACTCCTTAAGATGTGACACAGTGATATTTTGCAGTGGTTCTTACTTATTGTTTTTTAAATATACAAGTTCCTCTCAGGTCATGTTTACTTTCTCTCATCTGAAAAAAATCCTTGGATACTTTTAGGTAACTGTTGATGTTTTACTCGGAACATGATTTGAGCCGTTTCAAAATCAACCAGATCACTGAATTTGAATGTTTGAAGTTTGATAAAGATTGGGTTCGATGGTTCTCTGTAAACATTGATTGGGGGAAAAAACGACGTCAGATAGCCTCAAAGATTTGTGCACAAATTTAAACTTAACACAATTAATTACCAAGCCAACACGTCCTAATGTGACATGCAGCTCCAAATCCTCCTTGATAGACATCATTCTCACCAAAATGCCCCAGAGATATCCATCCAGTGGAGTTTTTCCCCAATGAATCAGCAGCAGTTTCGGTTCCTCAGTGGTTTTGTTCAGTTCATAATAAGCCATATACAGAGGTAAATTATACCAGGTGTGGGGGTAAATGATTTCACACAGACCCCCCAACCACTCTCCACCCAGTTCAATGGCTTAAACCAGATCCACCGTAAAGCTAGAACTGGTGTTATTTTGAACTCTACCGTTGAAAGGTAGGGTGACATAAAACCCCCTCGTCAAATGTTCGATCCATGATGTAGGGGTGTAATGAATGAGGTAGTTCTTTTTTTTGTACATTTCTTATTTATCATTTTTTAGATCAGAGGCCTTTACCCAGCTGTTGAAAAATGGCAGAAGTTAAGATGGAAACCTTCTTTATACCCAGGAGTGTTGACTTATTAACAGGATTTATTGTGCCAAAATGAATGATCCAGTCATAGGTAGTTTCAGTCGAGCCTTCATGCTACATTCAAGCCATGACAAACGTCAAATAACTGGATGAGAGTTGGCTATAAGGATCTTAAATATATATCATATATTATCTATACTGTACATATAGATAGACAAAACATTTTCGGCATAGAGGCACAGTCAAGGTTGCTGCAGGCTGCCAAGGGTTGTTGCGACATCAGCAGAGATTTCTGTGAGGTGTGGGAACTTCCACATGCTAATGCTAACATGTTTAGCTTAAAGGCTACAGTGAAGGTTTAAGCTTTTAAAAAAAAAGTATTTTCAAATCACTACGGGATCTCAGGGCTCCATGCACCCGTACAAGCTGTATTAGAACTGTCTTTTTCTCTTTTCTCTTTCTCGTCACTCCCCAATGTATTCATATAAACATATCTGTGGGGAGTGATGAGTTCGTAGCCTAGATGCCAAACTCAAAGTCTATGTCCTGCTGCTGTAATAATAAACATTTCAAATCCATGAGTTGTCTGACTAGAATATATATATATGTATATGTTATATAGTATTTGATTCATATAAGTATTGATTAGTATTTGATTCGTGTTTTTTGCCAAGTTATTACATATGGAATGTACTATTCCATATGTATCTATTCATAATCATGGTAACAAAATCTCCACTCAACACGCAAAAGTGTTGCATTATATGTTTCTGTTGAGTATATTTAGGAGAATATTTGTGATGCCTGTATGTGACTGAAGACTAAAGCTATGTATGTATGTATATATGTAGTGTGTACATGTAAACACATGTATGTATGCATGTATATAGTGCATACACACATGCATACATACATACATACAGACACACACATACATACATGTTTACATGTACACACTACATACATACATACACACACATTTATAAACTTATCTTCGGGAATTATATTTATTGTCTCTACCCATTACAGTATATTGAAAACGTAATGTGAATTGGCATAATTCTTTTCCCCTTAAACGTTACATTTTGGGACTTAATCTCCGTACGAAGACTTTGGAGAGCGGACCGTTTTTAAACAGTACATGTGGAATATCACTGGAATTTGTTGCCAGGATCTTTGTTCATCGTCCTACTGTACCCATAAGTATAGAGATGGTCCTACCCTGGTCCTACCCAGAATCAGTCAGAGTGCGTGATAACGTCACTGACGCAGACGAAACCGATATTCGATGCTTTAATGGACAATGTTTTTTTGTGGGTTGTTGTTCTTGTTTCAAAACAAGCAAGAAAATAAGTAAAAAGGAGTCAGAATGGTTCAGCTGATTTTGAAAGATTCTGAATCTGATTATGTGATGTGTTTAGAAATGAGAAAAATTGTAAGTCCTTCATTCATTTTTGAATGATAGTACAGTATTTATAATCCCAATAGAAGTGATTTGCGAAACTTAGAATAGACAGTTTTCCTTTAGCCCCTGAATGCAGCACTTAAACATAACTCCTCCTACTTCCCTTAAGATCCGCTATGTGTTGGGTTCATGATTAGGTTAGGATCCAGAGTTGAAATCCGCTACACGGACGGACTTTTACTGCTACTGAAGTTGTTTGATAGTCCTTTATTTTGGGGGTTTCTCCGGACGCACAGACAGAACATGGCCGGAGGCAGGTAACCTTCCCGGTGCTGCCGCTGCCTCCTCAGACTGGCTGAAGGACGGAGAAGGACGGTTAGTCGCAGATGGAGAGGCCGAGCAGGCAGCTGCTGCTGTCCGAGCTCCGCATCAGAAACACCGCGTACGATGTGAGCCTGAGCCGGTCCCTGCTCACATGGAAGAGACGGATCTCCAGTCCTGTGTACCACCCGTTTAGACCCAGTAAGACCCATCTAACATGTCTACATATCTTTAAATCTGCCCCTGACTCTGTGTGTGTCCCGTCGGCCTAAAAACACGACGCGACATCCTGTGTGATAAACAAAGGACGTGAAGGACGTAGAGAGGACGTATTAGACGCTCAAACACTGTTTGGACCTGAAGATGACATTAATATACATTAATACACAAAACAGTATTACAAAGAGGCTGTAATAATAAGTGATACATGATATATCCAGTTATATAATACACAACATCCAATCTGAGTGGAGGTCAGTGGGGCTGCAGGCAGGAGGAGTCAATACAGAACAAACCTCATACTAATTCTACTGTGTTATAAAACATGGGACAATATGGAGAAATACATGAGATCAAGTGTTTGAAGAACTAATCTGCAACATAGGTTTATTTCCATTGCATAGATTCATGCATTATTTCCAAAGAAAATAAATAACATTTGGGGGAAATGCCTTGTCTTGCAAACTTAAAGAAAGTGAAGGGAAAAAAAGTCTTGCATCCACACCAAATTTTATTGGGGTCTATTCAGGCCCGAAACCCATCCTGTCACCATGTTTTATGTGAATCCATCCAGTAGTCTTTGCGTAATCCTGCTGACAAACCAACAAACAAACAGACTGTAATCATAACCTCAGCCAAAGTAGTAATGCATGGATCTGGATTAAAAACAGACATATTTAGGGTGTTGGTATCCATAAATCATTTGGTGCAGATCCACCAGATTTAAATGGTCGGTTGTCATAAATTAATGCGTACAGGGCAAGGAGCTTAATTAAAGGGGACTTGAAATGCCGATGAACAGCTCAGTAATAATAATTATATTAATCCTTATTTATAAGTGTTTCTCACTTATTGGCATCATTTTCATCAGAAGACCTCCCTTCTCCATCTACTCCTGTCGTTTGTCGGCCTGGTGAGCTGCGTTCAGGAAAACGGATTATTTGAGCATTCAAAGCAGCAGGAAGTGTTTCGATCAGACTGAGCTATAACTGACCACAAGCAGCGTAAACTGATCCAGAATCAGGTAGAAATGCCACTGTAGAAACAATAACATCTGATGCGATTGGATGTGTCCCTGAAATGCACCTTGGGAGTTTTAGTTCAGTCCAAATGTTTGTTGCCTCTTTGACTTTCTCATCAGAGAATGAGATGTTTTGAGACTCGGTGGTTCATCTGTCATGAAACAGGAGAGAAATATGAACCCGACTGTTACCTCATGAGCCTGAGGCAACGGTGATGGTGTTTTGTTGTCAGCAGGTTGGAGCTCCTTTCTGTCTCCTCAGCTGTTTGTTTTTTGTTTTTTTTACCCACATTGCTTTGTGTTTCATGCTGACAACAGAAATACCCGCTGGGCGCGTAAACCTGAAACGGACAGCGGAGCGTTTTTAATATTGGACCTGCTTTCTGTTTGGTGATGCTAAGAGCATCAGAAGTTTAGAAGGTCATTGTACGTACGTATACATACATGTACATGTGTATCATCACGGTTACTTTATTTGTTCATTAAGGTTGTGTGATTTCCCCACATGTGTTTGTCTATTTGTTGATTGTTTTTTTGTGGTTTTTTTGGTATCTCAAATTGTCAATGGATTTTGATGAAAGTTTGTATTAAGGTGTGTTTTGGGAAGAGTTGATAAAATTTTGAGGCAGAGTTCTGGGTCATTTCTTCACTTTCTCCTACATTGTGACATATAATGACGTAATAATCATAATAATTATAATAGACCAATCAAAAAAAAAACACCAAAGCATGAACAACTCATGATTCCACCGCTCTGCGCAGTTGGATCCAGATCTGAATCATAATCCAGATCATGATCTGGGTCTTCATGATTAAAGATATGCATTTGGATGGGGGGGGGGGGGGGGGGGGGGTATGTATTGGGTCACAGTGCAGTAGAGGTGGTAGAAATGTGGCACTGCCACCAGTATGTAGCTGAAAGAATGCAGATTTAGAAGAATTCAAATAGATTTCATGTATCTTTGAAACTCAGGTCCATCATAAGGGAAAATCCTATTATTATTGATAACTTATTGATAAGTTACAGGGTGACAGATCTGGTGACATCACCACAGTGTGAGGCTGTGGCCCAGATGATGATCGATGGATTCATACCTGTCTCCTGGCTGATGTTTGGTAACTGTGTGGTTCTCCTGCAGGTTTTTGTGTTGCTTCGTTCCCTCGTCGGCCAGACTCAGGTAGGAGATTTTGTCCCATAATGCAGTGGGCCTGTCCCCCGCCTGCCGACCGCAGGTTTAGCGATTGTGGTGCTGCTGCTGTTAGAGCTTGTTTCTGGGTTTGATGGCTGAGAAGCGGCAGCTGTGTTCCAAAATGATGCAAAAAATTCATGTCCTTAGAAACTGAACTTACTATCTCAATTAAACACATTTAACATTAAATGTCAATGAAAGTCACGTTGTTTTCCGTCAGCATCAAACCCAGCAGAAACATGCTACCCTCTCCCAGCTGATCCTGGTTCAGTGTTTGACGTGTAGGTCGGCTGAATAGATTTAGAAACTCTGCGGTGGTTTGTTCAGTTTATCAGTTACCGTGCTGCTGCTGCTGTTTTCAGAAACACAAAGGAATAATTCAACACTAATATTCACTTCCTGTCTGTGTGTCACACACACACACAGCTGGAGTCAGGACGGCGTTAATGAATCTAAGCATAGCTCCAGCA
Source organism: Chaunax sp. Z400 (assembly GCA_037577475.1). Classification (NCBI taxonomy): domain Eukaryota; kingdom Metazoa; phylum Chordata; class Actinopteri; order Lophiiformes; family Chaunacidae; genus Chaunax; species Chaunax sp. Z400. The sequence continues at coordinate 2,665,578 of CM075186.1, forward strand.
AATAAATCCCATTAAAACCACAAACTGTTCAGGACCCAGGCTGGAAAACTCGACCCGAGCCGATGAATCTGCAGCTCAAGTTAACAATTAAACAATTTGGCACTGAAGTGATGAATAACGTAAATCTTTGATACCCATCAAACATTTGTCATATCGTCTTATTTATTCCTGACAGTCTTGGTTCATATTTCCTTTATTGTGTTGTCAAATCTATTAATAAAGGTAACAGTGGTAGTTTGAATAGAGAAAAAGATGCATTAAAGGGAGTGTCAAAGAGGAACAGAACGTTCTGCTTCCAGTTCTGGTTTCAGTTCTGGTTTCAGTTCTGCTTCCAGTTCTGCTTCCAGTTCTGGTTTCAGTTCTGGTTCCAGTTCTGGTTTCAGTTCTGCTTCCAGTTCTGGTTTCAGTTCTGGTTTCAGTTCTGCTTCCAGTTCTGGTTTCAGTTCTGCTTCCAGTTCTGGTTCCAGTTCTGCTTCCAGTTCTGGTTTCAGTTCTGGTTTCAGTTCTGCTTCCAGTTCTGGTTTCAGTTCTGGTTTCAGTTCTGCTTCCAGTTCTGGTTTCAGTTCTGCTTCCAGTTCTGGTTTCAGTTCTGGTTTCAGTTCTGCTTCCAGTTCTGCTTCCAGTTCTGGTTCCAGTTCTGGTTTCAGTTCTGCTTCCAGTTCTGGTTCCAGTTCTGGTTTCAGTTCTGGTTCCAGTTCTGGTTCCAGTTCTGGTTCCAGTTCTGCCCTGTGTAAGACCCCAGATAATATTTCAGACATTTATTCTATTTTGAGTGTTGCCCTCATTTGGTTCTAGATTAACTTCTTATTTTACAGGAAATGTTGGATTCTGTTAATGTCTTTAAAAATCATGTTAAATATTCACAACTCAGTGGAAATGTGGTTTTATTTGAACTGCAGTGACCTCATTCCTGTTATGAAAGTTAAAGTCAGCCAGCTGTCTGATGGTGCATTTATGCAATGCAGAGACGCTCTGAAATTCCTGATGTACAACTAACAAACCGTGTGTGTCTGTATGTGTGTGTGTGTGTGTGTGTGTGTGTGTGTGTGCGGGTGTAGGTGTGTGTCACAGCGTATCGGTGTCAGAGATCATCTCTGTAAGAGAGGAAGAGGGGCAGAACAGCAGCAGACGAAGAGACAATGGCCGCTGGAAAAAGATCGAGAAACAAGCGAAGGACTGCAGGCATGCCTTCACAGGTAAATACACCTGAAAACAACACAGGAAACACACCTGGAAACACAGTAAAAACACCTGGAAACACAGGAAACACACCTGGAAACACAGTAAACGTGACAGAGCTGGAAAAGGACCTGGAATCACATTAAAAATACAGATAAAACCAAAGTTAAAACTCCAGGAAAAGTACCCATAGACACACTTAAGATAACTGGAAATACATTTTATAAGAATACATATGCTGTGTCTCTAAGCCCCTCCCCTTTCTGCTAAGTGAAGAAGATGGCGACTATTGAGGGTGAGAAGTGTCCATCATTCCACACTCGTAACGTTTGTGCCGTTTGGAGTGTGTCATCTGGGTTCTCATAGTGTACAGCATTTGACATACTTAGTCGTGTGAATGCACTCATACATGCAAAGCAAACCTTTCTGGAGAAACACCGCAGGAGTCAATAAACGATCAATGGTAAAATGATCGGCTATGATTTGTCTGTGTCTGGTGTGTTCCAGTGATGTACGTGGAGAGGTGTCGGCGGCGCCGCTGGCGGTGTGCTGAGGTCACCTTCACATGTCCAGAGGAGCCGCTGTGTCAGCACTGGGTCAACAGCATCAGAGAGCAGCTCGCCGCCATCAGTAAGACTTTACACCAACACACACTGATTGACACGCGGGTGACAGTCTGAAACTTTCTGTAACATCGTCGGTGTTTCCTTCAGCCGGTAGACCCAAACACCTGCTGGTCTACATCAACCCGTACGGCGGGAAGCGACAGGGCAAACACATCTACGAGCAGAGGGTCGCCCCGCTGTTCACTCAGGCAGGCATCTCCACGCACGTCATCGGTACCTCCCACTTTACTCACTTCCTGTTCTTCAGAAGTCTGACTGAGGGATTTACACATCTAAAGCAAGTCATGTCTGTGTGTTGTTTGTTGCCATAGTGACAGAGTACGCCAATTATGCAAGGGATCATTTGAGGACAGAGGCGGAGCTGAAGAAGTTTGATGGGTGAGCGTCATTATGTTACTGTATCCCACCAAAATAAAAGCACTGCAGAGAATACATCTGTGTGGCTGCTGTGGTGTGTTTTTTTAAAATCTTTTACACCTTGAGTGATGGTAAAGAAACTGATTTCTGAGCTCCAACTGATGAAATTTAACATAATGAGTATTGTGTCACCTTTTAAGCCCCCCCTGCTAACATTGGGCTTTGACCCCGGCTCAGGGTGGTGTGTGTCGGAGGCGATGGGATGTTCAGTGAGATAGTACACGGGCTGATCTGGAGGACGCAGATCGACGGCGGCGTCGATCCTGACTGTCCTGATGAAACTCTGCTTCCCTGCTCACTTCGCATCGGAATCATTCCTGCAGGTAAGAAACACAGATATGACTCCTGGTTAATTTGGAGAAATGTCATTTGTCAGACCAAGAGGCAGAACAGGACGGGTCATGGCGTCACCATAGTAGGATTCTTAATCACCAACTCTCATTGGATATCACAATTATTACATAATCATGCCTGATTGCATTATTTGAGCAAACATAATTATTGATATCATTGCTTCCGTTCATTTGTATAAACTGCTGGATGAAAACAGATGTCTTTGTGTTCCGTTAACGTTTCAGGCTCGACTGACTGTATCTGCTTCGCCACTGTGGGCACCAACGACCCCGTAACCTCTGCACTGCACATCATCGTGGGTCAGTCACATGATCTCACTGCACATCAGCTCTAACAGAAGTCAGTTCCTGAAGATGTCATACACAGCGATAAAGACAGGAATGCATTAAAATGACCTGCAGCAGTGTAACAGGATGATAGGATGAGGAAGCCTCTCCTGCAGTAAAAAAATCAATCAACTATATCCCTCACAAGGGGGCGCTATAATAAAGACAAACACTTTTGGTAAACATAGTCTTCTCTCAAAAAGCTGCATCGACTGGTGCAGCTGGTGCCCAGCTCCCTAATTAAAACAGTTTTTGCTCTTTAATTCTTATCTTAACTCACATTATTTTGACCTTTTGAACGATAAGTTTTAAGTAATTTCTCAAGAAGAAATGCCAACTGTTTGCTGGTTTCATGCTGTCAAATGTGAAAATGTGTTTTTCTTTTTAAGCAGCATTAAAGGGAGTCATACTGGGAAACTGGGATGGACAGTTTTTACTCATGTTGTACGAACCAACAATTAATCAAATAACTGGAAAATAATCTCAGGATGAATCAATAATGAAATTATAATTAGTTGCAGATTTGATGTATATATTATAGATTTTTTAATGTTGATCATTTGACTGTGATTATACTGTGTAATTTTTGCCATTTGGAAAAACATCTCAATGTTGTCTCTACATTACAAGGTTTTTTTTCCTAATGTTCAAACATAACCATTTTTTTTTTATCCTTATCCGATTCGACATCTGGTATAAAGGCATTTTTTATTTACTGAACATCTAATGAGGCGCATTAATTCATACAGTCTTATGCTGTCATCTGATGTTGAACATGCTCTTGTTTCACCTTTTAATAATGAGCAAATGTACAAACAAGCCGTCTGTTTGAGCCTTATTTAGCAACACTCATTATAATATTATAATTATAATTGTATAATATTAGCTTCCTCATTACTCTGGGTTGGTCTGGTTCTGAATCATCTTTATGATGTTAGACATTGGACTAATCTCAGCTGTCAATCTTTTTTTTTTTTTTTTTTTTTTTTACAATTTATAAGGATTTGTGGAAGATCTAAAGAGGACAGATAAATGAATACAAAATGGTGAAATACAAGAATATTGAACTAAACTGAAATAAAAAAACAAAAGTGTAAGCAACAAAAATAGTGATACAAAATGTGGATATTTGGCTCAAATGGATAAAATAGATAAATAATTAATTGAAGTGAAGCTTTCCATTGTGAGTGCATTGAGGGAGAGAAGCACTTTTCCTCTTCAGGAAGATCAGGGATGTTGCAAGTAGAGTGAAACATGCAAAAAAAAAAGTCACACTGGGAAACGGGCACAGTGACGAAGAGGAAGGAAGCGGCAGGTGAAGGCTCAAACCGGGACAGACGGGTTCTAGTGTTTTAAAAACTGTATTCCTGAAGATTTGAGTCATATTAAATGATTGTAGCATGTTGATCGTGTGTGTTTACTGTGTTTGTGTGTGTGTGTGTGTTCAGGAGACTCTCAGCCAATGGACGTGTGCTCGGTTCACCACAACAACACATTCCTGCGATACTCCGTCTCCCTGCTGGGATATGGCTTCTATGGCGACGTGCTGACTGACAGTGAGAGGAAGAGATGGATGGGACCTGCCAGATACGACCTCTCAGGTAGAAATACAGGCTAAAATGGCTTCGGGGGGGGGGGGGGGAATCCTGGGGGCTTTCTGTAGGCTAAAACACTAAAAAGTTATATATCACACTGACTCACGACATTTCCAACATCCGACAGATGGAAGTCATGGCTATAACTACAGCTACAAACAGAAGTAATCCAGGCTTTCGTTCAAAGAAGTTAGAGATGAATCTGTGAATGTATTTAATATATTCTCCAACCCTCCCACCAGGTTTCATCAAAGTCTGTCTGCTACTTTATGCCTTATAGACAGAAATGGTGAAAATATCTCACAATGAAAAAGAAACCCCTTTATCCAGATCCACTGACTCTCACATGCCCACCAACATTCATGAAGATCCTCTAAGTAGCTTTTCTGAAATCCTTTTGTATAAACAGGAAGGTAATGTATATATACTATATGTACATAATGATAATGATGACTTTGCATCCTGTCCTCACAATTTTTGATTGATGCTCACATCCTTTGTCTTACATGATAATATAAGACAATGTATGTTTTTTTTTATTAAAAAAAATTAAAAATTTGAAATTTTTGCTAAAAAATTGAGACTTTCCTTAAAGAACTTGCTGCTGTTTGTACAGATTTTTGCATAGAACATATGGTAATAATTGGAGGAAACATACTGTGCTACCTTTAAAAAAAAAATCAAGTTTAAAAAAAAGGGTTGCATGAAAAAAATAACAGGAAAATACGAGAACAGAACCAAGAGAATACAAACGGTGCAGGATGGACCCAGGAATACAAATGCTGTAAGAATGAGAGCATTAGAGTATTAAAGCAGGCATAAAGATGGCAGCCATATAAAACAGATTGTGTACTGACGATGAGGATGGTAGTCCTCATCGGTCTGTCCTATCCATTCACTTTGAACTCTTACAGGTGTGAAGATGTTCCTGACTCATCACTACTATGAAGGAACGGTGTCCTACCTGCCGGCCAGAGGCATCATGGGAACGCCACGTGATGCCACCAAGTGTCGTTCTGGGTGAGAGAGATGCTAACATAGATGTTACCGCTGTGGAAAAAAACGTTTAAATTTTAAAAAAATAAAAAAGACTCAAACTCAGACCGAAACAGTCTATTCCAGGTGAACTGATGTTTTAATGTACTTTTCAACTCAGTTCAGTTCCTTCTGTTCAAGTTAAATAAGAGTTAAACTCGCTAAAACTGTTTTAGTGTCACAGATAAAATCGTTTTGTTCAGGTAAGGTCTGTGCATCTTTCGGTCATTCGACTGTCGTTTCAGAAACAGATATCAAAATACGAAAAAATAAGTGGTTATTTGAATTTTTCGTTTTAAAATACAAAACCGAAAGTGAAATACAAGGCAATAAAAAAATGATCTGATTTTCATTTTCTGCGTGGCAGCTAAAATTCTTAGGTTCAAATTAGTTTGATGCAGTAGATACAATATTATGAGTTCAGCTAAGGTTTGCTAATAATTTTATTTTTTGTGATTGTTTTGCACCTTTTTGTAGCTGTATGGTTTGTCACCACAATGGGCAGCTACTGTCAGAGAGCGCTGAGAGGTACGAGATGAATGAAGCATCAGACGGCGGTGAGTCCAACAAATCCTTATGTAGAGCTTCTACAACACTTAATTAAAAGGTTACTGAACTGTCTTTAGGATTGATATCCTATCAAACCAATTGATTGTTACTGAAGAGGCAGTTAGTCACAAAGACTGGAAGTAAGGGGAAACTGCTAACAGTAATAAAAAATACACCAACACTCTAACAGCGTCTGATTTACATGCGGATTCTTGTTTTATCTCAGAATGTATTAATATTGTATTTGTAAATAGAAGTGGTCTATGAATAGAGCCCTGAGGTACACCGCTGGATACTGCTTGTGTAGACACAAGAACTTACTTAATTATTTACCAGTATCGCCATTTAAAGACCTACGTTGCATAATATGTTGTTAAAGTTAACACAATGTGTTAATGTAGTTGTGCCCCTGAAACCCTGCTGTCAATATTGTTTCAATGTCAACATTTTCCTCCACAAAGCCATTATTGAGAACTTTGACACAACCTGGAGTAACGGTTTGGTAGCAAGAATATATATTAGTCAAATCTGTCTTTTGTGGATTTTGTTTCCAGAGGGTGATGGTGCCTGGAGGACGATCCGAGGCAAGTTCCTGGCCATAAATGCTGCCAGTATGAGCTGTGCATGTCCTCGCAGCCCCAATGGCCTCTCGCCTGCCGCTCACCTGGCTGACGGCACCACTGACCTCATACTGGTCCGAAAATGCTCCCGCTTTGACTTCCTCAGACACCTCCTCCGACACACCAGCAAAGACGACCAGGTAATAAATCAGTGTTCTGGTTTATGGCCTCTTAAACGTAATCAAAATAAAAAAAGACTCAAAGGTCTGTAAACCTTGAGTTCTCACTGGACAAATTAAACACTGATTTGATCAGACCCCAAACACCTGGTACATTTACACCTGGTCCCTCACTGTTTTCTCCTGCTTCCCATCTGTTTCCACCAGTTTGACCTGACCTTCGTTGAGGTCCACCGGGTACGGCGATTCTGCTTCACACCGCGTCACTGCCAGAGTGACTCGGACTTGGAGCTAGACCTGCGGGAGAATGGCAAACGCCAGATCTTTAGCCAGATCTGTCGAGACCATCCAGCTTGCGGCTGTGCCCCTGCCTACAGCAGCTGGAACTGCGACGGCGAGATCTTGACCCACACAGCCATTGACGTCAGGTGACCGCATCCCTCTGGGCATTTCTTACTTTGTATTGATCCAGCTTAAATTTTTCTCAATAAAATCTTCTCTTTTGTTTTTTTTCCCAGAGTGCACTGCCAGTTGATCAAGCTTTTTGCACGAGGAATCGAAGAACCAACGGTGTTCGAGGATTTCACCAACCCCTGTGCAATATAAACCTACACCCCTTTATTCTGTGTCCCTGGAGTCGTCACTCTGTCTCCAGCCTACGACACTGCTGCTGCCGTCATCATGTGACGCTCATCACTTTCGCTCTACAAAGATCATCAGAAAGAAACAGGAAAAACTCCAAAAAGATTTTCCTAACAGACAGGAAGTGATGTGTAGTTTCCTTAAAATGTCTTGAACAGCTTTAAATCTTTTCCCTGGAAAATAGTTTTTAGGAAAAAAAGTAGCAACCCGGAGAGAGAAGTTTCACTCCGATTTGTTCTGGATAAAGTTGTTGTTGTTTTGATCCAAACAGGTGGATGGTTGCTGGGTGTCTGGCACCTGGTTTATTTTTTTAATATTGAACTCTAGACCTGAAAGTGAGACCTGCCCTGTTCGAGGCCTCAGATAATAACTATGATTTTGTTACCTTGATGTTACGAATGTTGCCTGTTACAATAACGGAGAAGCTGCTCTAGGTGGAAAATGTCAAAGCAACATGGACTGTTGCTCTTGTATTTTCCAAAATGTTGCCGCATATATCACTGCCTATAGAACCGACCTGTCCTAATTGGCTTGATTTCGTCTTGTAGTTGCGGAGAGACGGATTTATTTGGTCTTGTGGGTGTTTTGACTTGGAAAAGACCTCATCCAGACTTTTCTCAGTCTTATAGGTTACTGCATTTGGACTCATTGTAGTCTTGTGTCTGTTTTACCTCACTTCCAAGTCTCATGGATGTTTGTGGTGTTGTGGATGTTACGACTCGGATTCGTCTCTGTTTCAGCCACCATTCTTAACTGTTACAGCCTTCAGATGATTATTCACTAGACTGAAAGGGCTGCTGTCAGTCAGCTGTTGGGGGTCTGGACCTGGATATGACCTCATTTAGATGCTTTCTTTTTTTCTGTCTCTGTCCTGTTGGTGTTTTGACTCAGTCTTGTTTCGATGGAAAGGAAGAGATAGTTTGATTCTTTTCAATACTCATCATTTATCTTGGATTGGAAATGATTGGTTATTTGTGTAAAGGATGCCAGACACCTGCCAGTCATTCCTCGGGTCATGTGATCATCAGGGGTCAGGGGTTGATCACATTTGTTGTAAGTTAAGTAAATCCCCTGGAGGTGGTCAGAACGTGTAAGGAAAGCTAATGCTAACAGGCGATGAAGGTTTGTGTTACATTTTTCTCCAGTCCTCCATGTTTCTGTCATTTCTCAGGAAGATTTGACCTCAGTTGTTACATTTAAATTGTGTTTTTTACATTTAAATTTCCCCACAATTCACCAAAAGAAACTATAGCAAATCTCAGATTTTAATTTCAATTTCAAAAAAAAGTTTGTGACGGTCAAGCTGGTCGTGACTGAGAAAGCTGAGCACATATGAATGTTTTATTCTGATTTTCTGATTTCATTTGTTATGGGTTAATTTTGTTTCCTAACACCTCAAGGTAATCATGTAAACCTTCCACAAAGGAAATAAGATTCACATTCAACAGAAGACTGAAATGGTACTAAAAGTGTTTTATTGGATTGATTGGCATGAAAAGTTGGTTCCTCCTCGTTTTCATCGAGTGCAAACATCAGGTCGACATTTCATTTCAATTATCCAATACTCTGGTTTTAGACCAGTTACTTGCAAAGCTAATGTTCCCATCAGCCTTAGCTGCAGCATGCCAGAACATTTTTATGGCAACATATTTTACAAATTAATGTCACACTAATTCAAATAAACAATCTCAACTATAACTGAGACATATGTAAGCTGTGGTGAGGCCTCATTAGTAGACATAGACATGTTTTTAGGGGGTCACAAGTCAATGGATGGATGGAGCTCCATACTTTGTAAAGAGTATGGAGTATACCCCAAATATTATATATATCACAACTACAACTAACTCAAACCTGTGTGTATAAATGACTCCATCTCACTCTGAAAAAGACACATTATTTAACTTACATACAGAACATCACACAGAATTTAACTGTTAGTGGAAGGTTCTTATTATTAATAGAAAGGTTTATGAATTCTGACTTTGTGTGAGGAAGTTGCATTAAGTCCTGGGTTGATATTCAACGGTCTGCTAACAAACCATGTTCACAGTAGAGTCTCTCATTTTTCCATCTTTGTAGGTTCTGACTTTGAGCTGCTTTGAGCATGTAGCCTGATGCTAACTGTCTCGGTAGCGTCTGCTCACCGCATCCACAGAGTCAATCATTTTACACTATATGATGCTACATGTAGCAGCAGCATCTGTAGTATTTTTTCCCACATATTCTGATAGTATTTATAGTGATGCTGCGTCTGCTTGTCTGTCAGTCCCCTGTGTCATGATGTCATAAACCCTTCATATTCTAATGACCTCATGACCTTTCATCGAGTTAAAATGTTGAAATATGTGTTAAATAAATGAAACTTTGACCCTGGGTTGAACCAGACTAAGTTGAGTGTCAGCACTGGACTGTCAAACTGTAGCTGCTGTTTTATTTGTGTTGTCCAGCAGTCCAGTTTCCTCTCTACTGACATTGAGCGGGACTCAAACTGACTTGAGGAGGGAACCAGTAGCAATCACTGTGCTCCAACATATCAACCAATCACCTTTTCAGCTTTCTCCTGATCCTAATCTGACCAAATACCAGCAGGGGTTTAATGATGTAGCAGTCTGTTTGTCTCTGACGGTTGTAGAGGTCTTCACACGTCCAAAATCTTGGTGAACCTACTGACAAACACAGCCAGAATTTGGTTAGCAGGAACCTAGCAGACCTGTGAAGATCTTGATCTCAGCCATCAGCCTCGTGTTGATTTATCTCTTAAAGTTGTGTTTATGTACAATCAGAGTCTGAATGTTTGCTGTAAAAACCCCAAACAACAAACCAAATGTTTTAAGCATGTGCACACAGAGGTCGACTGATGACGGATGACTCTTTTTAATTAGAGAATAAAAATATTATCTACATTTAGCAAACGAAAATTTGCTGTAATTTGACTTCTGTAATGATCTTAAAGCAGAGCAGGCTGATAAATCAAAAAACCTCTATTGTAACCGAACTGGGAGAATTCCACTCATGACAATTCTAGTGTTGTTCTAGGTACAGCAATTTGTTAACAGCATTTAATATTTAGAGTGAAGGATTACTGGAAATAATTGTTTTTAGTACTGAATAGTCTTAATTATCTTTATGATTATTTATCCTTAAGATGTTCAAGCAAATTTAAATCTCCAGCTCCAAATCCAAAGTGATTCTTCAAACACTTTCTCCAGTTTTTACTGGAGAAACGACACCCAGCTCTATGAAGCAGAGCACTTTTATCGAGTGGATCAGTCGACCTCTAGCTGTAATCTGAGCTGTAACTGATCTTTACCTTCTGCTGTAGCTGTTTCAATAACATAAATTAAAAAACATTAAACTCCTCAGTGTGCATAATGATACTTTTATTTATGCAATCATTTCACCTGCACAATTTGTTCTCCTGTAAAACACTCCAAATAACCTTTTTTTCAGCACATCTTTCCGACATGACAAATTGTCATTGTTGTTTGAAATCTGGTCGATGAAGGTGATGTCATCCACAAACTTCACAAGAGAGTTCTTCTCATGTCTGGGATTACAGTCATGGATGTATGATGTCAAAAGAAGGGGACCGAGCACACAGCTCTGAGGGGCTCCAGTGAGTGGTGGTAGTGTGACTTAAAATATACTTATATGTGCTATAAACTTTAATTTAGTAGATTTTTTAATTCTAATTTGTTTATCTATCAAACCCTCCAAAAGTGTATTCATCTAAAAAAAATTTAAAAAGTCTTTAGCAGGCAGTTGAAAATTTTCTAAAAACTAAAAGTGTGGAAATTATCTCCGATATGGAATTATGGTCACCTATCTGGGGAAACCATTCACTCATTCACTAAGACAGTAGAAACATTAGAGTAAGTAAGTAGAAACAGTGCTATTTACGATGGATGCAGACGAGTGTGACACAGGGCTAATTATCCATAGAGGTGTGCAAAACATTTGTCGCATTTTAAGGCGGAGAAGAAAAACAGCCCGGCATGCAATTTGGATTAATGTTACTGACGCTTCAAAAAACCCAAATCATCAACATATACACTTGAAATTTAGTCAGAGCATACTTGACACGGAGAATCAGGCATCAAATGAGACTGGTACTGGATCCATGTTGTTCATTCTGCCTCCATGGAACTGTTGTTTCATTTATCCATGTTGTAATGGAATGTCAAGGGGTTTGGGGATTTTGGAAGAAGGTTATTGTTAAGTGGCAGAAATAGGACCCAAATGCAGACAACAAGGAAAGCAGAGAGTTCAGTGGGAAGAACTAAAGGATAACTTTAACAAACTTAGTTGGGATCTGAACAGAAATAGACGCGATTATTAACTGAAGGCTTAAAGTCCAGGAAAATAATACAGTCCAACAAAGTCTAATCCAACAAGAACTGAGCCAAAAACACAAGGTCTAACAATGAGTCACCAAATAAGACTTCAGGGACAAACCCTCAGAGAAAAGCACTAAGAGAACACATGGAGCAAAACAGACTTAAATACTCAGGGTAACGAGACAATGAGAGACAGGTGACACAGGGGGGAGGAGACGACTGGAGGCAGGAAATGATCAGTGGAGAGGGAAAACTTAAAGGGGTGAAGACACAAGAAATATGGAACAATAAACTAAAACTGACTGAATACATTTGGCACGGAGGGAAAGAGAATGAACAGAACTGAATACATAAATATAAACAGACATGGGAATGAGAGGAGCAAAACAGAAGGCAAGACAATACAGGAAGTGAAAAGCACAACATCCTACATGTAGAAAACAACCTTCAGAATAATAAACTCAACACAGAACCATATACTGTGGGAACAGTTACCAGTGAACCCTGCTATACTTCTTTTGAATGATGATTCCCACCTTTTCCTTATGGAAAAAAAAGCTGCAAAGCCTGGCTGTCAGGCCTAGCTGCTGCTGCCAAAAAGATTCTAACACACAGGATATACTGTACACAACACAAGTCAGGCAGACCTTCTTTACATCAGAGCAGTGGTGGAAGAAATACTTCAATTATTTACTTTATCTAAGTAGTGTATATGATGCATGTGACATCACAAAGTACAGCTGGCATCGCACAAAGATGGAAGACTGATGGAAACCCCTCACATCTTTGTCCAAAGGAAAGTCTGGTTTCTCTAACACTGACTCCTTTTTTTAAATTCTGTGTAAAGATTATTTGTTTTTACTTTACAGATTAAACAACTGGTGATCTTTAGAGGTGGCAGGAAATGATTTTAATGACCAGGGACGTGATATTGATAAGCCTCAGAGCTTTTCAGACTGCCAAAATCAATAAAGAAGCAAAGCCTGCAAGTCAATGGCTCACATTATCCCATTTAAGGTGTGACGGGCTGTCATTTATTTCCCACAAATCCACACTAAATGCTCGTGGATGTTGGTTCAGAGACATGAATGAGCTGAAGTTGTGCCCATAAGTCACACAAAGTATATCAAAGGAATAGGAATAAGTTGAAAAAACAGCAGTAGAGGAGAGTTATTGGTTGGGGAAGTAAAAATCTAATAATACTCTGAGGACAAATTATCTGCTGATAACTGGAGGCACTGATTACAGTCATAAAAAGATATAAATGTGTGTTTGTGGATCAATGGTCTGTATTGATGTGACGATGACTTCATGTGAACAAACAGCGGGCAGCTCTCACAGGTGATTAGAGCTTGTTAAGGAGGTCAGTTGAAATAATTTCATTAAGATTTCAGGAAGCGATCAAATCAACACGGCTGGAAAATCTGATTCCTTACTCAACATGTCAATACAGTAAATAATCAGACCAATAAAACAAGTGAGACGGTCGATGCCTGAGGGGGTATAAAGGAGGTGGACCTCCTGGACCCCATAACAACCAGTCTGTCCAGTGCAGTGGTCTGGTTTTGTAACAGGACTGGTCCAGGTGAGTCTCTTCAGACACTGACTGGTTTTAGCATTTGTTCGTTTGGTGATGACATCATTTTGATCTCCTGTCTTTTTCTCCCTTTTTTTGTGTGTGTGTTTGATAAACCAACTATTCTCCTCAGGAAATCATCATCTTCATCTTCAACATCCTCATGATGCTGTCGATCAGTGTGGCTCAGGTGTTCCTGCTGTTGGCCCTCCTCCATCTCAACACATCACTTCCTGTCAGGTACCGTGACGTGGGGCAAGTTCAGCCTCGATGCAACGTAACAAAATGTTTATTTGGATGGAAAAACAGCGGTGCGTTGAAAAACCCACACCCTGGTCTCCCTTTTTAACTATCGTGGGGTTTATTTTTAAACACATCAGTAGACATACCCACCCAATGAGAGGAAATATGCCTTCATACCTGTTGCACACCGTTTGCATAATTTTGAGGAAGCGGTCATTCAGCCTGAAAACCGTAGGAAAATAGTTTCCAAATGACACAGAACCCTGTAAATTCTAAAACCATAACATCAGGAGGTTTGTATTAAACAGTATGAAGCCATTTAACATCTTGTTCCAACACTCTTCTCTAGAAATATATCTAATACTGTTCTTTGTATTCGTGTGATTTAAATGTTGTGTTTCACTCTGTCACGTGACGTCAGGGATGAAGATGAGGTGGAGAGTTTCCTGACTCAGATCAGACACATGAACGCACCATGGTCTCTGTCAGGGATGATCTCTGGAGACGCTCTGCTCGAGGCCAGACTCAAGTGAGTTTAGAGGAGAAGAAGAAGAAGAAGAAAAAAAGCAAATGAATTCTATTTTCTCTGTGATGTTTGTCTCATAAACACAAATGCAACAGTCATTGTGTGAAATGAGAGTAAACGACCATGTGGGAGGTGTTTATCATTGATCTACATAGAATTATCGCCTGAATCTGGAGCTTCCTTTGGCCTTAAAATGACGTTCAGCTCACTGTTTATCTGCCCTGCCACAACTTTACTGTTTTAGTTAACTGTCACTGCTTAACATAGCATAATTTACTGCTGCAGCAGGCCCCAGTTTTCAGGAAAAAAAACTACCTGCTCAGCCGCATACGAACACAGTTAGAGACCAGTCAGGGATCACAGAGGAACATTTAGCAGCTGAGGAGTCAGATATTTCCCTCAGGAGCTGGTGAAGACCAAAAACAGAGCCAAAAGAGAATGAATAGTGGACATTTATCAGGTGAACAGACACATGACTTCACATGAATACTAAATATATGACTTAAAAGCATCAAACCATGCAGTCATGTGTGCATGCATACTGATTTATTGGTGTAATTCTATGTTTCAGGCAGCTGTTGTCTGCAGGTCTGGACCGCAGAAGGCAGCTGGGAGACCTGGAGTTCTCCAACAGATACGCAGAGTTCCTGCGTTCGAAAGCCAAACACAGCTCCATCTGCGCATTACTGCACCGGATGCAGGGCGTGAGGAAGAGGTGTGAGGCGTGAACGCAGACACATTACAACAGCAGTGATACTCAGTAAAACAACCACAATACATGTTACAGTTAGAGCAGCGATAAAACGCACAGATAGATTCAAGGGCATTACCTCCCACTTTGGGGGCGGGGATGGGGGGTGAGGTTCCCTCTGATTGGTGGAAGCTGAAAGCTGAAAAACAACAGTACCAGTAACAAAAGTCGTTAAGCAAAAGAGCAATGACATTTTTTTTAAGTAGCATCAGTGTGTTACACGTATCTTTTAATTCATTGATATGATTATTAATATAATTAATTGATTCATTAATTGGTTTTCATTAGAGTATGAATTTTGCTTGATTGGTATAAATGTTTTATAAAACATCAAAAAAATAGCTGTCACATTATTTTTAACTGATTTTTAATATTAATTATTTTTAAGACACACTAGGATCATAGCCTCCCAAAGGATTAAAGGTGGTATTCCCCTTTTTTACTCACATGCTTTTAATGTGAAACATGTGCAGGAAGTCTTGAGTTTCATTGATGAAGGACTGTGATTGTTTAAAAAAAAAAAAAAAAAAAACGCAAAGTGGAGACAATTCTGAAATAATTAGTTATTTCGTGATATTAGTTAGTAATTAAATAAATAATAGAAGACAGGAAGAATGAAAAATATAGGCATGTTTCAAATAAATACCTTGTTCTCTCAATAAAAACTGCGAACAACAAAAACAAAACAACAACATAAGTGTTCATAAGAAGATAAAAAAAACTTTTAATAAGGTATACAGATTTTTAAAAAAGAGAACGTTGTGATTACAGTTACTCTTCCCTCTCCAGTGTTTAAGTGTTGCTGTATCTCGTCCACAGCGGGGTGGGAGGAGACGTGGAGAGGGAGAACCTGCTGCTGAAACAGTACATGTGTCCGTCCGTCTACAACAACTGGCCGACCGACCTGTAGAAGAGAGAGAGAGAGAGAGAGAGAGAGAGAGAGAGAGAGAGAGACAGACTGAAGCTGATGTCAGGAGGACAAACATGTTAGTGATGTACTGAATAAACGCAGCTCTTATCATATTTCATGTGAAAATATATCTTTGTTATTAAAAGTGTTTTATGAAGTACTTCACCTGTTTGATGACTGTGTGGCGTATGTCATGTTTCCTCTCCATTCAAACGGTCCATTTAGTTTGATGAGTGGGTATTAACTAGCATGGCATCATAAAGGACACTACATTATTGATCAATTATTGATGGGTCAAGAAAATCTTAAGAATTAGGAATGGGATCAAACCATTTCAGTCGGAGGAGGTTTAGTTTTGTTCCATTTGCTAAAGCGTCCCTGCTCCAGGGGTCGGGCTTAACTTTCATTAGGACTGTATTTTCACACTAAATGTTTTCGGGGCTACCTGAGAGAAACTGCCTCCCCAACCTCCCCCATGAACCAATTTATTTCTCCGCTACATTCACATTCGCAACACAAATAGGAATGCTAAAGTAACCGAAGCTCACTGATGGTTGGTACAGCAATGTTACCTCTGCGCAACATGCAACCTGTCACTGTCACATGTCATTTCCAACATTTATCATAGGTTTTTAAAAATGGTGGTTGCCGGTGCTGCATTGGCTCATGTGATTGACCAAATCAAGCCATGTTGATTTTTATTTATAAAGCATAAAATCAAAACAAACGTTCTCTCATGGCACTCTCCAAATGAGCGGGTCTCGACCATTCTCTTTATTTTACCCGACAGTTTCCCCCGTTCCTCCAAACCCTTGGCGACAGGGGCAGGAGGAAAAACTGCCTTTTAACAGGCACAAACCTGGGATTAGACCCTGGCTGATGACCCTGGTGAAGCTGATGTATGATGAAGTTGGTGAATCTGTGAAGACTGGGCGGTGATGGGGAGGTGGAGGGCGCCTAAAACAGGGGTTTGACAGTGATTGCAGGAAAATAAGATTGAGCATCCGTTAGAGGTGTGAACAACAGAACAGCATGAGAAATAAAGCGTAGCTCCAGTGTGCAAAGGTTTTGTCCTCCTGACCGAACTTTTGCTAGAGCTTCATTTCTCCTCAAACATGCTTCTACAGTTTGAACCTCAAACTTTCAATGTCTTCAAGAATTTGAAAGCGAGTCCAATCCTGACACATTGTCACACATTGTGTGCACATTCTTCAGTGAAAAAGCCAGTTAGTATGTTGAAAGGTCACCTAATGTTGGGCTACCTCTTGATGCTAGCTTAAACAGGCCCAGATTTGCTCATTGAAATGTGATAGCGATGTTTTAATAATTGGGATAAGGAGAATGCTTATTAATACCAGGTGTGAATATAAAGACCTGGAATCCACGAGTAGATGGGGCCATTGTGAAAACTCTCCCTAATGAGCTTTGGTGCCTAACACTGCGTCTTAAAATCTGGAGCACTCTCAGAGAACAGGTTAAAGTGTAACCGCACCTAATGGACTGAATGGACCAAGTCAAGTTGGATATTTAAAGCAGAACCAGTAACAGTCGCAGTAGTTTGGATTAAGCATTTTGGATATGTAAGAACCATCCAACTGTCCATATTCTATATTTATAATAATTTATAATATATATATTTATTTGTTGTTATGTTTGTATTTGTTCCAACATATTAACTCTTGATAAAGAGGAAGTGTAGAACTAGATCATAGAGGACATTCTCATATGAGGACAATATTTGATAAAAAACATAATCAATTTAATTCAATTTATTTGTATAGCGCCAAATCACAACTAAAGTTATATCAAGGCACTTTACAAAAAGAGCAGGTCTAGAACGACTCTTCATAATAGAGAGACCCAACACTTAATGATTTCCACTCACATGTAACTATAATGTGTCTAAAGTCAAACCAATCAGACAGGACAATGAAAGACAATTAGTTTAAAAAAAGGATCTTATATGACATCTTGGCAAACAGATGTCATGTTTTTATGATGGGGAAAAGTCCACTGCAGCCATAAAGTCAGGCAGATAAGCAGAGAACAGAGAAAGACCAGGATCAGTTCAGACAGGACGGACGGAGACATGGACGGGATTAATCCACACTTCACTGTGAGGATATCCTTCAGCTTTCTGCTTCTGACTCTCCTTCAAACATCCACGGAGGCTCAGGGATGTGAGTACTAAATGTCTGCTTGACTTTTGTTTTTTTTCTGAGTGATTTTATCACCTTACAGAAAATAAGTGGCGCACAAAATAAGTGCAACTGGTATATGTGGCAGAGAAAGACTAGTTCTCACTACTCACAGTGTGAAAATTCAGATAAAGTCCATGTGGAATTAAAATCAGAGGAAGCGCTCACGTGACTTGAACAGGAAATAGTTTGATATGCGATAACAGCGCAGTGGAGACTTAGGTGTGTGGAGGTCAGAGAGTTGAGGAGTGGAAAAATTTAGAATAAACACTGACATCCAAGTTATGAATCTTTTGGAACTTATATTGATCACTGTTCGATCATTGAAAGTTTATTTGCCAAATACTGGATCAATAGATCAATAACTTGCCATGATCAAGTTGCTATACTGGTATACATATGATAGTATATGTCTAGTTGTACATATAGTGTAGTATTAATACCTTTGGAACAGCAAGTCGGGGGTTTGAATCCCTATCAGAGTAGACAACCTACATACCTTGGACTATGAGTATGAGATCATATAACAAAAGCTTGGACATTGGATGTCCAAGGTTCCGGATTAACAAGGACTGAGGACATGGTTGACTGACTGTCCATGGTTGAAGAAGACGGTCGGCTGAAGATAGCCTGGCAGCACCAATGACTGAGTTGCATCACAGTCCATACATGAGAAAAGCTCAAAAGTGCATCGGAAACAACACCAGAGGCTCAACACTACTGGTCAACAGAGCAAGATGTTTAGTCTTTGACTAAAAGAAAGCCTACGACTCAATTTCCCACTCATGGATACTGTGTGGATACAAGGCTGATAACCTTCATCAAGAACTCCATGCTGCCATCACACAAGTGAGTCTAAAAATACAATTTTAAAGGAACATCCTCATATCCACTAGACTAGCCCACCTCTATAGAAAGGGGAGAAAATGAGATTTAAGAATACTAAGGCTGGGGCAACATGACCAGGATTGTACCATTGGTATAATGGAGGCGGGGCAGTCCACTCGACAAGCCACCAGGGCAGTGAATAAAATAAGATAAGATAAGATATCCCTTTATTAGTCCCACAGTGGGGAAATTCACAGAATTCTCACCATTCCATAATAGTGTGTCTATGCCGGCGATATGCCGCCAGAGGAACATCAGATTGCCCACACCCTGGTCGACTACATGTAACGAACGCAGAATCAGGATCGATATATCCACCTGCTGTACCTCAGAAACAGGTTCTGACAGGCCGCTGCTGCAGCAACAAGGCATTTGGCATCCCTAATAGGCCTGAACCTGTCAAAGCAATAAGAAATCTTCTGAGGTATGATGCAAACCGACAACCTTACACTGGTGCTGAGCTGAAGGGATGACATCGTCGGGATGTGTGTGTGCCCAGTCTCTGGAGGAGAATGCTGTCACAGTTCTTGACCTAAAGTCCACCGGAAACCTGGGGGGTTGATTGAGTGAGGAGGTGCAACAAGCGTGACCATCCTCCACAGACGCACCTCCAGGCAACTCTGACTGAGGAGTGGACTCCCATCCCACAGAATGACTTTCAGAGGTCGTAGCAGTCCATGAGGTGGAGGATTCTCTCTCAGATGTACTAAACACTTGGTGCTGTCTCTTTAATTGTTATAGTTGCATTCTTCTTCTCTCCCAACAGTGTGTTCTGCTCCTGTACTTGTGCGGATTGCAGAAAACAACAAGATAGGTGATGTCGTGGTGACAATCACTGCTGAACCAGATGTGAATATCACATTCACACCCCCTGTAGACACTAACAACACATTCAGGCTTGAAGGACACGATCTGATAGCTGGAGTGGTTTTCGACTATGAGGTACAGTCAGTCATGTCTAATAACACCTACCAGATCCAAAACATCACAGTTTACACATTGGTCTGTGAAAATACCTGATTGTTGAACATCAAATGTCTTGTGTTTGCAGACTGAAACCAGGTATCCAACCAAAGTGACCTGCACTGGACCCTCAGGCAACACGGTAAACCTGCCCTAAGACTAGTGCAATCTGCATAAGAAAAAAAGAAAAAGATTTTCCCAAAACCTCTTTAAAGTCATGATGAGTTTCTCCAGGTTCCTCTATGGGGAATTTAGGAGTTTATATAGTTTCTTGAAGAGGATGTACATGGAATTTAGGAGTTTGGTCATGGTAACCCTTGAAGGTTGGGAGGAAGAGTTTAAATATCTGAAACTCCACACCAGTTAGTTAGAACTGAAGAAGCCTCATAGATGAGAGGTGAAATGCCTTCTAACCCTAAACAGGAGTCGAGTTGCTTCAGCTTCAACCTTCAAGGTCATTTGAAGAGATTGTACAGGTTAAATGTAAGGTTTAACATGTGCTTGATGAGATTATGCAGGTGCTTAATCAGGTTATTTGGGTTCTTGAAGAAGTTCTCTGGGTGTTTGAGGAGGTTTTAAGTGTTTGAAGAAGTTTTACAGATTAATTAAGATGTCTAGATTCATGAGCATGTTGCAAGTGTCTCTTGGAAGTTCTCCAGGATCTTCCAGAAGTGTTGAGAGAATTTGAAAGAGGCTATACAGGTTCCTGATGTACCTTCAGGGGTTCTGTTGTTCTACATTTTTAGCAGGCCAGTCCTTAACCCTGACCCATATTTATGTTACTTCTACACAGGCAGGCTCTTCATGAAGCTCTAAGGTCCATGGTAGAACTTTGTATTTGATTCTTTTTTCATATTCTTAATATTTTAGTGACATTTTTTAGAAGCTGTAGTAAATTATTATTAGCGATATTAGTAATAAACAATTATAAAAATAGCATTTTAATATATAAATAGCAATAACAAAGTAAGAAGTTTAAATAAGGACTGTCTGTCTTTGTTTCCAGTTACCCCTCACTATCAATGTCATTGTGACCAATGTGAATGAGTATCCTCCAGTCTTTGAGCAGAACAACTATAATGCCAGTGTCAATGAGGTAAGGGCCTAATAAATACAAGTAACTAAAGAATAATTATTATCCATCAGTGTAGTTTTTTGGTTTTGTCGGCTTGTTGCCTTACAGAAGCAAGTTTGACCTGAACAAGAACAAAATGTTGTTTAAACTGATTCATTTTCTTCCAGTTTTAACATCCAATTTTCTCTAAAATCCTCTATTGGTAATCTAATTTCTCTTATTTTAACTACAGATACTCTTCTCATATTGTTTTTATAGCCAAAGTAAACAATACATCCAAAAGTATGTGGACAGCAGATCCATATATTTTCATGCCTTTTTTTGTATGTCTGGAGCTGATTTTCATGGTTCGGTTCCAACGAAAGAAAATCTGAATGCTACAGCATATTTTAGACTGTATGACCTGGTGAAAGTGAACTCACCCGAGGCCCCTGTGATCCTGAGAGTGATCAGTGATCCTGAGTCCGTAATTCATAGTTCATCCGTTCTGCTGGAGCAGATTTGATCCTAACAATTTACTCCGTGGACCTTGGTGGAGGCCTGAGAACATTTCTAAGCATCTATTTACTATTGTGGGTTTCACATGTTTTTGGGGGTCTGTTCACACTGATATAGCCTAGTAAAGCATTACATAGATTTTATAAGAAATTGAAAATACAAAACAATAATAGGTTGAAATAAAATAGAATACATTTTATTTGAAAGTCCGGCGCCCACACTGTCGGCTCAGAAAAATCCTGACCCTGGGCAAATTTGGTTCCTGACCCCTGCCCTAGTTTGTTTCTACCTTGGTGACAGGAGTTTGTGTTTGGCCCTCTCCTGTTTCAACATGTCAATCCCTCATAGACAAAGCCAGGTCCATAAAGAAAGTGTACTTGCACAAAGCCACCTCCTTCCACCTCATCCAATATGAACATGAGTTCCCTCCTGGTGCTCGCCCCCCCACACACACACACACGCAGTCACATTGGTGAAATGTGCCTGTAAATTGACCGTAATTATGGTATGTGTCAGCTCTGTGATGAACTATTGACCTGTCCAAGGTGTATCCCGCCTCTCGCCCAATGGGATAGGCCGACAAACCTGTAAAGGATTTAAGCAGTTCTAGAAAATGGACGGATGGATGTTCAACTCTTACATATGGCTGCGATGTTCTGCTGTCCACATACTTTTGGTCATTACAGTTTAATAAATTTGAACTTTGTTGTGGTTTAGTTATGGATGTTGGTGATGCGAGGTTCAGACACTCTCAGCACACAGGACTGATCTGTGTTGTGACTTTTAACTGAGGGTTGATCCTGTGAATAATTCATTGAAATGCTGACAACTGTGTTTGATGTTTGTATAACATTACACTGACTTGAAGCATTCTGCCCCAGATGTCTCCTGTAAACACAGTGGTGGGTCGGTTCTCTGCATCAGATGGAGACGGGGACAATCTCCACTACAGACTGACACCTGAATCTGTAAATCTTTTCTTTTGTCTCTCAGTAAATCCTTTTGTTGTTCGTCTTTCCCCCCAGAGTTGGATGATATTAATTTGATATCCAATACAAAGATACAGTGAGTCCAGGATGTTTTTTTTTTTTTTTGCCTAGCCTAGCACTAGCAGTGGGAATCTGCTAGGTCAAGAGGAGGATCTGAACTGTCTGTCCTGTTTGATTTTTGCAGGGTGCCTTCAAACTGAGATCAGGTACCAACCCAGAAATCCTCGTTCAGACACCTCTTGATTATGAAAGATTCAAACAAGTGGAACTGATATTATATGCACAGGTGAGTTCTACTAACAACAACACTTCCAACTCAATGAAATCAAGTATTTCAGCCTCTGGAGGGCAGGAAAAAACCTACCCCAAGAATCTGAAAGTTAGAAGCAAAAGATAAAACAATGGTAAAGAATCCTTTAAAAGATTCTGGATCCAGATGATGATCCAGTTCACCACCAGAATCTAATGGATTGTTTCTTGGGCTGTACCCTTCCTCTCCAAGCATTTTCATCCACTACAGTGTGAGTGGACCTGGTCTTCTTCTATATGGACCATATAGAGTCTTGCGTCTCTGCACAGCTGTTTCAGTCCAGTTTCCCAGACCTCTACTAGCTGTCTTTACTTGCTTAAACTCTATGTTGTACTGAAATGACCAGATTTAGATTGTCATTCCGTCTCTTTAAGGACACACTACCGGTACTGTCCAGTAGCAAGATTGTGTCCACTGCCTCCACC
The DNA here is from genome assembly GCA_037577475.1 of Chaunax sp. Z400. Lineage (NCBI taxonomy): Eukaryota > Metazoa > Chordata > Actinopteri > Lophiiformes > Chaunacidae > Chaunax > Chaunax sp. Z400. Next base: position 2,688,732 of record CM075186.1, read on the forward strand.
ACCATCATGGTCACCATCCTAGACGTGGACAACAGACCACCGTGGTTCCAGCCCTGCACAGAGTATGAGATTGTGGGAACTGTGATGTGCCAAGGCTCTGGCTACACCGGCAGTGTTGTTTTAAATGAAACAGAGGTGCGACACTTCCTTTGTGTTAACATTTATTCTGGAAAGCCCAGTATTATACTGAACCATAAGGTGACAAATGTAAGGAGGATGGTGTGATTTTTCCTGAAGTGAAGTATTTTGAGGCCAGTGGGTAGAAAAATCAGAGAGGAAGGTCCTGATATGCTTACAACAAGCTACATGATTTCTGATTGGTCAGTTCCAGAGAGTTAGAAACACTGTCAGATGAAGCTTTACCTAATTTAGTCATAAAGGAACTTTAAGATGCTGTTAGGCAAAGCCTCTAAAGTCTATTCTCTGTACTCATGCTAAAAAAAATTACTTTCACCACTGTCTTAGACACAGAACGATGATCAGAATGTTCTGTTCTCTGCAGCCTGGCGTGTTACTGCTGGAACCAGGACCACTTTACGCCATTGATGGAGACTCTGGGATAAATGCTACAATAAGTTATTCATTTGTGAGCGGTAAGCAGCCCAGTAACAGTCGTTTGTTTCTCAGTCTGATGTCTGTATTTGCAGAAATGAGCTGTGGATTTACTGGCAGGTAGAAGCAGCTCAGTTTGACTGTGTTTCAGGAAATGATGACAGTCTGTTTCTGATCAACCCCACCACGGGGAACATCACTATGCCGAAGCCAGCCACCGTGTTGAAGACGCACCTCCTGACAGTAATGGTAAAGACAAAACACTGGAATTATTAATTAACAGCTGGAATTATCCAACTAACAAATGATTCTTAGTCTGTGTTGTTGCCCAAATGCTGCAACCAAACATTGACATGCATCTACAGCTGGTTGAGACAAAAGGAGAAATCCTGATATTTCCTGAAATAATAATAATAATGATATATTTTTTCATTATTAATCCATCAATAATTTCCTTGAATAATTCATTGTTTGGTCTATATGGACCTTAAATACTAGACATAAATATCAGACTAAAAAACAAGCATATATTAACATTTAAACATCTCATACAACTGTAAAAAAAAAATATTATTCAATTTCTGGCAATTGATTAATTGATTAACTGGCTGATTGTTTCAGCTCCATTAACAATACATTTAAAAAAACATGTTGATATCTTTGGACTGCAAAAATCAAACAACAACAACATGTGATTACACTTTGACTTTAAAATATAGCACTTTGCCTTAGAATTACATACCCAGCAGTGGGGAGGTTATGAAACATCCAAATCATTAAAGTAATGTGACAAGATAAAAGTCACCGAAAAATCATAAAATACTACATTTTTCATTTACAGAGAGAATCACTGAGTTTGGTTGGTGTGTTTGGTCAAGATGTCTTTATAAGGAGGAGTTCTCCTGGGGGAACCTGGACTGAACTAAGTTCTAAAATCCTGGCTATGGTCGTGTTTTTGGCTTTTAAATCACCAAACCTCTCAAAGACTTTTGTTGGTCAGAAATAAGACAGTTTGGTGTTTAAATCTTACATCATTAATCATTTTCTCTCACAGGCTGCTCAGACGATGAACAGTTATCAGTTCGCCACTACATCCCTCACAATCAGCGTTCAGAGGAAGAGTGTCCACCTTCCACGTTTTCAGAAGGTTCTGTACGAAGGCGTCGTCACTGGAGTCGGCGTCAAGGCAACGGATGCGAAGAACAAGGATGAGCCGCTGCTGATCATTGCTACAGATAAAGACTATGCTGCTACTGGGGTAAACGCTGATTCCAGACGTCTTACACGATGCGTGTTTTCACCCATCTGTTTGTATGTGCATTTACATACATACATACATACATACATACATACAGTATGCACTTAGTTTGGCTAAAACCTTTTTCAATTTAAATGAATTTACTTTCATATACTTTTGACCAACCTGTGAGTTATCCAGTGGACATGTGGTGTTTTTTTAAGCTCTGAATTAATCTACTAATACCAAACTTTTATTGTATAAATGCATTATAATAATAATAAAAATTAAATAATACAATGTGTCTTTTATAATGGCAGTCAGTTTGAGATGTGGGTGGTGATTCTTAGGATTCTGGTACCTGATTATTTTATGTTAACAGTGTTTTTATTAAACCCTCTTAGCTTTGAAGCTGACAAATGCAGCTTTGAACTTGAAAGTCTTTTAGGAGTTTTCTGTCAACTAGATGTGCAACGCTAACCTTTTCATTTCTGTTAAAAACAGGGTCTAAATCCTCACATCACTTACCACATTGAAGGCAGCAGTGATTTCTCCGTTGTTGGCAACTATTTATTCATGACTAAGGAGGTCCCAGAGGCTATTTTAGCTCTAAAAGTGAGTTTACAAAACTTAAAGTGACTTACTGATTGATTGGTCCCTTTTCATATCAAGCGCTCAACTTCATCTTTGCACTTCCAGGTGTTGGCAATAGACGCGTCTAACGGAGAATCGGCTACAGCTCAGCTCTCAGTGCAGGTGACATCAGGTAAGAGGAACACCTCAGAGGGCTCTGCTTAATATTCAAGTGTACATGTACAAGTACTTGCAAACATGAGTGCCAGAATGAAGAGCCTGTAGCTTGTGACATTGGGCTTGTAACTGCTGAGCCCTCCAGACCAAGAGACCCTCCCCTTTTAGTTTTAATCAATTTCAGATTCACAGGTGGAGCAGTTCCTCACAAGTTGTCCAGAAACAAAGGGTGCCCACGATCAGGATTTTTAGAGCCAATAAGCAATTGCTGAAATCAATATTGGCCAATGCTAATCACAGATCAAACTGTCTTATTCTTTGTGCTTGATTAGATGTCCTTATTATAGTTTTTGTCATATTAAGTCATATTATCCTGTTTTGTGTTGTTTTTGTCAAGTTTTAGTTGACAACAAGTCCAGATAGTTTTGTCTTATTTTAGTCAAAGAAAACTAAATATTTTAGTCAATGAAAAGTTTAGTCTTTTTTAAGATGTCAGGTCAGTATTAACATTTCACTCAGTCTAGTCGAGCCAAAAACAATTTTTTTTGTCATTTCATTCTTATTTCTTTTATTGAGCATAGGATTTATCCCACAATTATATGATGAAAAACATTTTTGAATCATTAGAACGCAACCTTGCAGAAACTGCCTGGTCTGATCATGTTAATGTAAGGAAAACCACCTGTTTAAAGTTTAAGAATAGAATAGGTTGAGATAGTTTCAGCCCCAAGACCTCTAATCATTAGCTTTACCAAATAAAAGTATGAGACTCTGAGAGCCAGCTATCCTGAGGGAAACTTTGGAGGGAACCGGCTACGAGACGGTTCCATTAGTCCTATACCCCTATACCCTGGGGCGACCGATTTTCACGTCAGGACCGCTGCAGACCTCCACCAGAGTTTCCTTTGACTTTGCCCTGCCCAGGCATAGTTCAACATCTTTCAAGTCCTATAGCATCTGCTCATGCCCCACCTCCCCCAACAGAGTGTGTGCCCAACCCTGAGGGGACCTGGATCCCACCTCAGCCGGGGCAGCTAAACTACATTTTCTTCAATCATATTGCCTGTCGTCTCATATTAGTCATGGAAAAAAAAATTGTCAACGAACATTGTTTGTCATAGTTTTCATTCATGAAATTAACTGGAGTCTAAAGCGCTTGTAAGGTTCGCAGAAAATATACATAAAAGTATCCTCTCCTCCCAGGTCCGACCACCACAGTGCCTCTGAGCACCACAGACAGTACGGCCGAGACAACCATAGGGGAAACCACCACAAGCAGCAAGACCACAGAAAATACCCGGTCCACCACTATGCCCAGTACATCCACTGACAGCAGCGTCTCAAGTACCATAACCATCATGACCAGTGAAAGCATCATCACCACCACTGACTCTGTTACACCCACTGATATCAGTGTTTCAACCATTACTCCCAGTCTGACCAGTGAAAGCATCATCACCACCACTGACTCTGTTACACCCACTGATATCAGTGTTTCAACCATTACTCCCAGTCTGACCAGTGAAGGAAGCACCTCAAGTGCCAGCACAACTCACCCTCTCACAGGTGGTTTCTCTCAGTAGCTTCAGTCAGATTAAATGTTTTCCTAATCAGGGAAATGAAACTAAGGTGAGAGCGATCTTCACTGAGTTAATAAAAAATACAACACCAAAGTAAAGCATGTGTCATCTGGAAGGCACTAGTAGGTATACTTTCTAAATCAGAGTAGACTTCTTTCCCATTGGCCGTAGAAAAGATAGCCTCTACTTTTTTCCTGGTGCATCATGTTCGGTGTCACGGACAGGAACAGCAGAAAGTAGCATATCATACACCTCATCAGATGTTCAAACTTGATTTAAAGTAACTTAGCAAGAATTAATGGCACTTTGATTGCCTTATTCCGCCCCGATGTAGCATAGTATTGTGCCAAAAAAAGGGCTGAAACTTAGCATGCACACCTGGATGTTGTGTTTCCATCCATCCATCCATCCATTTTCTTCCACTTATCCGGGTCCTTGGTTGCGTGGGGAAGCAGTTTCAGCAAAGAAACCCAAACCTCCCTCTCCCTAGCCACCTCCTCCAGCTCTTCTGGGGTTACACCAAGGCGTTCCCAAGCCAGCCGAGAGATATAATACCTCCAGCGAGTTCTGGGCCTACCCTGGGGTCTCCTCCTAGTGGGACATTGCCGGCATCCATGGAGCATCCTAACCAAATGCCCAAACCACTTCAGCTGACTCCTCTCAATGTGGAGACGCAGCGGCTCCACTCTGAGCCCCTCCTGAATAACTGAGCTCCTCACCCTATCTCTTAAGGAAACCTATCTCAAAGAAACTATCTCTTATGGGTGAGGCCAGACACCCTGCGGAGGAAGCTCATTTCGGCCACTTGAATCCGCGATCTCGTTCTTTCGGTCATTACTCAGAGCTCATGACCATAGGTGAGGGTAGGAATGTCTGGTAACTCGAGAGCTTTGCCTTGTAGCTTAGCTCCCTTTTCTCCACACCAGACTGATACAGAGTCCGCGTCACTGCAGACGCTGCCCCCGATCCGTCTATCGATCTCCTGCTCCACTCTTCCCTCACTCGTGAACAAGACAAGATGTCGTGTTTCCATCACAGCTGATTGGAACTGGAGCTGATAAAAAGCTCTGCTCATTGCAGAGTCATTTGAAGAATGAATGCTGATTGTAAATCGAAAGCTAAATGTTAATGGGTGTTATTGGATTTTTTTGTCCAATCAGAAAGGGGCAATAGCATAGCCACCTGAGATCTAAGCTGATACCAAACAGAAACACAGCAACTGTCAACTATCTACAATGATACCATCGAGACCCTCCATCGTTTGTGGCCAAATGTTTAAAAGCCTTCCAGCTGTCAGTCTCCTGCAAATACATCAAAGTGAAAATTCACTTTAAATCCAAGGTTTGGAGAAAACAGAGATAATAAAAGTGTGTTCTCTCCTAGGTTCCACCACCACCGGAGAACCTCTGAGCACTACAGACGATACCGCTACGACATCCAGTAAGACCACAGAAGACATTGGGTCCACCACTAAGCCCAGTATGTCCACTGAGAGTAGCGTCTCATCTACCCTTCCCAGCATGACCAGTGACATCATCACCACCACTAACACGGTTACATCCATTGCAGGCGGTGTTTCAACCATTACTCCCAGTCTGACCAGTGAGGGAAGCGTCTCGACTTCCAGTACAGTTCACCCTAACACAGGTCGTTTTCTCTCAGTAGCTTCAGTCAGATTAAATGTTTTTCCCATTCAGGGAAATTAAGTTAAAGTGAGAGATCTTCACTTAATTAATAAATGAAACACCACGTTTTACACGTGTCATCTGGAAGGCCGCCTTCTTGTTTTTCCAGTTGGGAATCAATCCATTTCAAAAGTTTGCATCAAAGTCTGTAGACAATTAGATGGAAACATGTCAATAGAGACGATATCTTATTAGCGACCTGCGTGCATGAATGAATGAATGCTCTGTTGATGAAAAAACCATCTAATAATGCTCGAGTAGCTAGCGTTGATTAGCTGTTACTGCCAAAGTTGGCACACAGACTGTAGCACACTTCAGTCCTTTTTCATTAAAAGATATTAGATTTACAAAATGCACAATTGTTAAGTAGATAAGTACATTTTAAACAGGTAAACGTTCCTATATATCTATCTATCTATCTTATCTGTCTATCTATCTTATCTGTCTTATCTATCTTATCTATCTATCTTATCTGTCTATCTATCTTATCTATCTTATCTATCTTATCTATCTTATCTATCTATCTATCTATCTTATCTGTCTTATCTGTCTTATCTATCTTATCTATCTATCTTATCTGTCTTATCTATCTTATCTATCTTATCTATTTTATCTGTCTATCTATCTTATCTGTCTTATCTATCTTATCTATCTTATCTATCTATCTTATCTGTCTATCTATCTTATCTGTCTTATCTATCTTATCTATCTATCTATCTATCTTATCTGTCTTATCTATCTTATCTATCTATCTTATCTGTCTATCTATCTATCTATCTATCTTATCCGTCTATCTTATCCATCTATCTATCTATCTTATCCGTCTATCTATCTATCTTATCTATCTATCTATCTTATCCATCTATCTATCTATCTTATCTGTCTATCTATCTTATCTGTCTATCTATCTATCTATCTATCTTATCCGTCTATCTTATCCATCTATCTATCTATCTTATCCGTCTATCTTATCCATCTATCTATCTATCTTATCCGTCTATCTTATCCATCTATCTATCTATCTTATCCATCTATCTATCTATCTTATCCGTCTATCTTATCCATCTATCTATCTATCTTATCCATCTATCTGTCTATATTATCTATCTGTCTATCATCTATCTTATCTATCTATCTATCTATCATCTATCTTATCTATCTGTCTATCTATCTATCTATCTTATCTATCTATCTATCATCTATCTTATCTATCTATCTATCATCTATCTTATCTATCTGTCTATCTATCATCTATCTTATCTATCTGTCTATCTATCTATCTATCTTATCTATCTTATCTATCTATCTATCTTATCTATCTATCTATCTTATCTATCTATCTTATCTTATCTATCTATCTATCTATCTTATCTATCTTATCTATTTTATCTATCTTATCTATCTATCTTATCTATCTTATCTATCTTATCTGTCTTATCATACAGCCGGTGGCTACAGGCTGACAGACATGGCAGCTCTGGGTGCAAGTCTGGGTGTCCTGCTGTTCATCTGTCTGGCGGTCATCGGAGTTCTCCTCTTTCGTATGCGTCAGGGGAAAGCAGACTGGAAAAAAATCTACGAAACCAGCATGTTCCGAAGCTCTGTGAGTTCAAAAGCTCCACAGGTTGTTATAGTGCTTGGAGTAATGCCAATGTCATGAATTATAAGATCTTCTAATGCATCCATGGTCACCAGTCTGTGGTCTCACTCAGCGTCTCAACCACAGCACTATCTGGTCAGACATCTTCTGTGATTAACAGACAAAGAGAGACTGGAGCGCAGCAGGTATTTCCAAAGTTGCATCACAGATCATAACCTCACAATCTACTCCTTAAATGACTTGCATGGCCATCATCCCAGTTACACCAGTGAAATGCCTGAAGTCACAGCCAATGGAATTTCACTCAATGCAATGCAAAGCAAGGGCTTTTCAATAAGTAGCTTGGACGTAAAACACAGCATGCACCTGTTCATATCTTAACATCGCAGCACTGCATGGAGCTTTAAGGGATAATTACTTTATGTGACTATGATAGTTAAATCTTGCAATTAATCCGCAGAAGAAGTGTTGAACCATCAGTAACGATGCAACCAGGAAGTAAAGAAACGTTTTCTGACCCTCGAACCCTTTGTCTGTCCAACAATCCCCTTAAGTTCTGGTGGGATTTCCTTGAAAGTTGCTGTAGAAATTCATGACTCCCAGAGATTGAGTCATTTTTGGCCTTTAGGCCAAAATTTCCACTTGCGCTCCAGAAATCTTGATGCATTTAGCAGAATTTGCTCCCCAGAGGATGAGCCCTTAAGGTTTTAATAACCCCATGACGTTTCTCTCTTGGCACCATCTTCAGAAAAAAGCTTCAGTACCGATAAGCCTGTAAATATATCGTGATGTTATCCTGATCATTTTTTCTGGACCTTGGAAGCAGCAATGTAGCTGTCCTGAACAAATTGTCTGCCAAGTACATGAAATGTTTAATGCATGTGGGAAACTTTGGTTCACTGACTTTAACCTTTAAGCCAGGGGCTCCTTCAAAAGCGTAGTACCGGCTCTACTCTAGTCAACTTGACTCGGTTCGGCTTAGTATCTGGTACTTTTCTGCAGGTCGTTTTCCATAATGGGATAGTACCTCCTCATTTTTTGACTGTCATAAACCCCCAAAAATGACTGATCAGAATTCGATCCATGCAGTCCACTAACATTTGGAAAGTCAAGGAGCACAACCATTAATTGGAAGAAACAAAACAGCTTGTAAAGCTTATCTGTCTGATTAAAAAAAAAAAATCTTTTCACAGCTGGGCCAAGGTTCAGGCGGTCAGAAGGATGTCATCCAGTACACCAATGACGCCTTCCAAAATGATGAAGATGGAGACAGTCTTGGCCCTGGTGGTCCAGAAAAGGGACGCGTAATAGTTGGTGGAGAGCCACAGAGAGCAGGAGGGGACATTCTGCTGTATGAGTCCATTGCAAAGTCTTCTGAGCCACTGCATGACCTCCTACGTGACGACACCAGCCAGGATGGCTCAGACCAGGACGACAGCGAGAAGAGGGTGAAACCCATCCTGACCAGGGAGAGACGCGTGGACGAGGGATACAAGTCAGTCTGGTTCAAGGAAGACATCGACCCTAACGCCAAGGAGGAGGTCGTCATCATCCCGGACCGCAGAGAGAACGACAGCGAAGAGGAGGACAACCTGGAGATAAAAAACCCAAAAGTCGTCTTTAACGATGCCGATCTGGACAGTGGACTTGGAGTGAAGATAGATGATCCAGCAGAGGATTCAGACAATGAAGAGTTGTAAATGTTGATCTGTGAAAGACAACATAGTGGGAACAACCTATAATAAAATCTAATGATTTATTAGATCATTTATCAGAGGATCAGGGTTCCTAGGACTAAACATACCTTATGCAAAGATTTTTAAAAAATGCAAAATTTACATTTTGAATTAATTTATCCATATGTAAATACTTTATGTAGTGTAACCTGAAGATATTATGTCCATGTAGCAAAGATCAGTGCAGACAGAGATACAGGAATGGAGACCAATATTTCTGTGGATACTTTGCGGTCATTGCCAGAATTGCAGGGGCTCCTTCAATATTAGCAACACTATTGGCCATGATTTTACTTTAGATTAACTTTTCAGTATCGGATTATAGAATTCATTAAATCTTATGGCCCTCTGGACTCATAGTTAAAGCTTCAGTGGCACACACAGCTGCATTGGCATATGTGGATTTGATAATTATTATGCAAAATATAATAAAAGAAACAGCAGGAAGAATCATCTGTCTCTGCACATTAAAAAGAGAACTAAGTTAACACGTCTGTTTAACAGTAAACATGGTTGGAAACTGTAAGAGGAAATGTCTTTGTGGAAATCTTCAACCAGACTCACCCATGTTTGTGGTTAATTATTGTTGTTTATTGCTGACATTCAAATGTCGTCAGCCTGAACCCAGAAATGCACAGAGAAACAGCAGGAGATAAAGACTGATTTTCCTGTCCGTCACAATAAAACCCTCCCTTCTGATACTGATAGCTGTAAAATATTATGACAGAAACAAACTCTGAACCTCCATTAAATAAAACAGCACTTATCAGAAACATTTGTCAGCAGTTTCACCTGCAGAATTAACACTCGTGTTTAACGTAGAGCAGAAAACTGATCTGTTGAGAAAAGTTGTACATTAATAACTTTAACTGTTGAATACGGTGGTTTAAAATGATAATTATATATAAATAATTGAATTGGCTTAAGTTGGACATGAATTGAAGAGAAATGTCTCAAAAAGTCTTATTTTACTATCAGAATATTTTGGTATTCAGGCTGCACTGTTTTTGCCTTTGGGTTCCCAAATGTACAGCAAAACTCAAATACTGCTCAACATTTTTCAACAAACTTTCTACACAGAACAACAAAGTACATGAACTTGCTATTCAGGGACTTTTGTTAATTTTCTTCCCCATTTCCATAGTTATATGTTGGATTTTGGCTCATTCTGTGAGCGGGATTTGTCTCATGATGTTTTTTGGGCCATAAATGAAAAACTTTTCAATATTTTTTCACAAAAATTCATGTATCGACTGGAGAGGCACCTTTTGATATATTTTAAGCATTAATTTATTTCTTTAATTTTGAAAATTGAATTCTTTCTCATTTAACAACTTAAATAACTTCGTTTTTCTACTTCTTTTTCACTGAAATGCATCCGCAGCAGGGGATCCTGAATATTTCATGGTTGTTCATTTATTGCACTTATTTTAGTGATTACCATGATGTACAGCACTGCTCTACGACAAATAATAACATGCTACATCATTTTAGCACTCTTCAGGGGGATATCTATTCACAACAAATAAACCTGGCCTTGGTATTCATCATACAGTATTTAAATACACTTAATTTTAACCTGCCAGGGGACTGCAGATGAAAATTAGCCTTATGCTAACTTGCTAACTAACATTCATGCTTAATATTGTACATGGTCCCTCATAAACAAATGAAATGATTATTATTACATTATTGTGTGTATGCTTGCTCCGGATCTTATGTGTGTTGCCGAGACAGAGATTCATTTTTTTGTTTGTGTGAATGTTCAGATGATAAGTGTCTTATGAAAAATAGACCATAAATAAAGCGTAAGAATTGTTCATGTGCTCACATTCACTTCTCCTATTGTGATGAAAAGACTGATGCACCCTGAACTAACCACGAATCCTTTCTAGTACAGACAGTCACACCATTAAGCAGGTTCTGCACAGAAACAATAAGACGACTGTCAGTGTTCTGCATTTGATTTTTACTTAAATAAAAAAATGTTCATTACATTTTAACAGTGGATATCGTTTAATGTAAAAGAATTACACCCTTTAGTACAATGACAACATTCTATAAAACCATTAAATTTGAAGAGACACATCAGATAGACAGAAATATTCACAGCGTTTACATAAAACGGCACAGAAACCTGAGAAACCACAAAAACAAAATGAGAAAAATTAGGAAGTGAAGCAAAGACAGGAAACGGAGAAGAAAACACAAAGAAGTCAGGCACGATAGCATTAACAACTGACATCAATATGGCAAAAATTAAAACAGCTAAAGCTTTTTCAATAAGAAATAATATGAAATACTTTAATTTGGCAACAAAGATAAAATTGTAAGTTCGGATCACAACAGTGACAACAATCCATTAAAAACTGTGTTTTTGAACAAACCTTAATATAATGTTGTGACTTGAGGAAATTAACTCTTCCCTTTATATGTTATGTTTCAAGTGATGGTTAGAAAAATGATTATTATTTTACCTTTACCACTAATACACACTGTAATATTAAGTCGTAATAAGTACAACCTAAAATCTTGTAATGCAGTTTTTGCAATTTCCTGAAGGAGCTGATGTAAATTAAATTGAGGTTTAAACATGTTTTTCTGCCAATAATACTATAAAACAGCTGATAGATGGAGGTAGAATATGTACATTAAATCAATTATTTCAGTTCTAACAGACTAGAAAAAACTTTAGTGTAATATAATCGCTGTAAGCTGCAATAATTAAAAAGATTTATAGCTTTTCTCAGTCTATTATTAACTGAATATTAAGGGATTTTAAACTGTTTGTTTGCTTAAGGTATTTTTCATTATTTTTTTACATTCTTTCAAATGATTAGTGATCATCTTTATTAGATTAATGATGAAAATATCGGTTAGATCTTTAAAGTTCAGTTTTGCTATAATCTTTGATGTTATTACTAGTAGCTGGAGTCAAATAGAAAATTTCAAATGTGCTTAGAAATTATTTTTTTTAAAGCAAATTGAAGAAACCAATTATGAGATGCACATCTTTAGGGCCTCAACAAGCATGTGTGAAATTTCATTGAATTCTGTCCATCGGGTTTTGAGGAGATGTGGATGGAGACTGCTAAGCACAGACAGGTGTAACCAGGGTAACCATACATGCCCCCCCCCCTATGGCAGGAGCATAAACATGTTCACGTCCTTCACATTAAGTCTTTATGAAGGAAGACTTCCTGTTATTGTTTGACACAAATATCTTCATAGATTTTTTGATAATTGTCTTTTAATTACATTTTTCACTTCAGCAGCTCGCTTCGGACAGAAGACAGTCAAATGTCAGAGTACAGTGAAAGATGTCCGTAGCATTTACCCAGAATCCTCTCTGCAGGTGAGACATATTAGAACAGATAACCCCTCCTTCCTCAATGTTGTACCTTTTCACCTGTGAATTAAGTGAAACAGTTCCAGTGTTTGTGTGAAGGCAGCCACCTTGTCGACGTGTTACTATGTCTCTGGGCTGGAAGCTGTACCCATGGCGATGATCTTCATGTGCTGGGTGGTAATGGCATCAAACGCCTCATCTCTGTGCATCATCGCACCGAACACCATCGGCTGCAACCAGACAAAGGACCAACAGAACGTCTGTTACGAGCTTCAGAATATAAATATAAAATATATAATATAAATGCAGACAACAGGCCCAGAAAGGCAGTCCAGTGATTTCATAAAATAATAGTCAAAAAATCCACAACAAAGGCAAAAGGTAAAAACACAGGAGGGGGAGGGTTCAAAATCCAAAGTATAAAACCAAGAACAACTTATGGAGAGAAGTGAGGTAAAAGAAGAATCACTGAGGACACGGTGCAAAGCAGGGCTGGGAAGGTGTAATGGGGCTAGGAGGGAATAACGGAGCTACACAGGGAATAACAGACAAACTGACAAAGAGGACAGAACCAAACAGACTTAAATACACAGAGTAACGAGACAATGACACACAGGTGGATCAGGGAGGAGGAGAGAATCAGAGACAGGTGGAAACACTCAGACAATCACAGAGGAGGGAAAATGAGGAGAAGGGAAAACCTTAAAGGGGAAAACATGAGGAGGATAAACTAATCATAAGACAGAGCAAACAAACAGGGAAAGGGAGCAAACTGGAACTACAAACACAGACGACTAAAACACAGACAGAGGAACCATAAAGGTTCATAAAGGTCCATAAAGGTAAAACAGATCATAAGAGAAGACAACAGGAAGTGTCCAGCAAAACAAGGCAAGGAATAAAGCTACAAAATAAAACAGGAAACAGGAACTAAATCATGAAATGAACCTACAAAATAAGTGGAACCAAAAACTAGGATCATAAGAAAACACAGGAAATGCAAAGCAAAAGCACATGGCAGGGTTTTTTTTACAGGAAAAATCTGTTTAAACCTATTTATCTTCCACCACATACATTATAAAGCACACATTTCAAGATATTTAGAAATAACATTCGAGTTGATTTGTCAAGTTTGATAAAAGTGTTTTTCCAGCTGCTCTCTACCCACTGCCAGAGTAAGAATCACACACATGAAGGACTGAACCAACTGTGGTGGAGGTACAGTTCTGTACAAGAATAACACAATACTTTTATTTGGTCAAATTTCCTGCATTTTTTCCAGATCACTTTATATAAATAAAAAAAGGTACAGCAATGTCAGTTTTTTTCCTATACATCCAGCAGCCCTATTATATCTGTGGAAATCCTGTATTGAGGTGCAACTTTTAAGTACTTTACTGAAGTATTTCTATGCGATCCAACAACCACCTGGGTGTGAAAGTAGGAAGAACGTTTGCTGGAATCAAAGTCACTATATTAATCCCAAACTCATGTCCTGATAAGATCCGGGTTTTTAAAAAAAAGGTGGGTGTAAACCCCGTTGGATGATATGTTTGATCAGTAGCTAAAGCAGCCAATTGAAACACAGTACTTTGTCTTGGAACCACTATAAAAAGCTAATGGTTGAGTTATCTCTGACTTCCTGTCAGGTATGTTTTTCTCCTATATTGTCATCACAACATATTAACTTTAACCCTTTCAGTGTCTTTGTGTGCTTTACAGACACTCTTCCATGACACAGGTTATCTCTGAGGTATGCAGAACTTCCTCGTCGATCTCGTCCGGCTGCACATTTACATGCATTACAGCTGGTGCATCCACTTCAACCGGGGTGAGCACTTAAATTACTAGCTTAGCAGCTGCAGTGAAGATTTTGGATTTACAAAGGGTATAAATAATGTTGCTTCATCAGTTTGGGTCTCCTGGAGGCTTGGATGAGGTGTTTTTAGCCATTTTATGTTTTTTTCTGGTTGTTTACATTTACATTAAATTACATTTTTACATTTTAGTCTCCATCTTCTTCACTTCTTTTGCAGAAAGCAGAATTTTAATTTTTGGGTAGACTGCTCCTTTAAGTAACCCATCTCTGTCCTCCCTCCACCACTGTCTCCACCCGGGTCGCACTGTTATAAGCAGGTGTTGTTATTCATTTCCAGACAGAACATAAAATCAGATGTTCTGCTCTTCTCTCCTCTCTAACCTCTTTTACCTTTTGGGTGTACGGCGTTGCTATGGAGATGCCCATCCCAGATCCAGGCAGGACAGATAAAACTTTGTACTGTGAGGGACAGAGAAAACAACGCATCTAAACCCACATTCAAATTAACTTTATTTACAATAATCAGCATAAGACACAGATGGTGTATGACAAGAAGTAAAAACAAAATGGAAAACGTCCCATTTTTTAGATATTATTTCCAGCCCTCACACACATAATGTTGATAAAGGTCTGTGGGGGTTCAGTGTTCAGGGCCTATGGAGGACACTGGGGACAGAAGCAGACTCTGCATACCTTCTGGATGTCGGTGATGTCGGTGAGTTTGATGACTTTGTTCCTCTTGGAGGATCCAGATCTGGAGCTGGAGCTCTCGAAACACAAATGACTGAGGAGACAGAAGATTCAGTTCACATCCATTCACTGGAGCAGAGACAGGATCCCACGAATGGATAAATCAATGACATCTAACTGTACAATGTAGATGTACAATCACACAGTGTAGCTCCTGATTGGTCAGACAATATCCTCCACTAGCCAATAATCTCCCTGATTCAGAAGGTGATTTAGCTATTTGACTTGTTGCATTAATAAACTAATAAATTATAAGATCTGGGGGAAAAAATAAAATATAATATCACATTTTTTTCAAACATAAAACACATAGATTCTCAGTCAGATCTCAGAGGAGGTTCACTTTTTTCCCCTCCGTTGTGCAGCTAAAACAAACTGACTGAAAGCACTGGACTTACTGCTCCGTGACGTAGAGGACGCCGTTGCGGATGTAGTCTGTCGGTGTCTTCCGGTCTCTGTTGATGAGGCAGCAGCGCCAGCCGTTCTCACAAACTGAGACGACAAAAACAAAGAACACAAACTGGATCACAGCCTTTCCATTGTAAGCCTCCATAAACCAGTCATGTTGCAGCAAAGCAGCAAAACCAAGGAGCTTGTGGGGGAATAAAATTCTTCAATATGCATGTTGCTGCAAAAAAGCTACAAATTCTCCTGCTCCTGAGGCATGGCATTGAACAATGGCCAGAAAACATGTTTTTGGAGAATATTATAATTGAGCTCTACTGGATGCAAAGTGGCATCACTACATAATTTTATCCCATCAGACTTTATTTGAAAAGATGACTAGCTTATTATTTATTGAGTTATGGCCAAAAACATGTTGGCTGGAGGCATAAAAATCAACAGACAAACAGTTTACATCAGCTGCTGCAGGTAAGGTCATGGTCTTGATCATGGAAATAGTTTTTTTTTAGCAGCTTTTCATGACCCATGTTTTGTTAAATTTTTTTTAATTTAAATTTATTTAATTTCTCGGATAAATTTTGGGCAGTTTTTTTCCTTTACTATGTGATAGGTACAGCTGGAGAGATAAGGGGAAATGGGGGCGCTAAACGCACTAAACGCACCACTAAAATGGTTTTAGACTTGGTATATTTACAGCTGGCATTTCTAAGGGCCAATACAGAATTCAGTATTTCCCATAAAATTTCAATTCCTTCACTAACAGAACAATTAACTGAATAAAAACTACATTGAAGGACTGAATTCAACTTAAATATGTATCTACAGTAAATAATTGGCTTCAGCTGTTAAAACCTGCAAGGTCAGAAAAACTCTCTAAAAAGTATAAAATAATTTCAGTCAGATTTAATGTCAGTCTGAATCTGAAGCTGAAACAAGCTAAAGTAACTTGTGACGATCATGGTGATCCTCCCCCACCTGTCAGAGGGGGCTCAGTCTCTGGTAGGTTGAAGACTTCGTGAAAAGCTCCTCTCTTGGTGCTGTAGTAACGTCCTCCATCGTCGTCCCGGCTGGCGCCCAGAGGAGCGGCGGCGCCTAGGCTGCCTCGACCCGCAGATGCAGTAACCTAACCAGGAGGAGAGAAGGAGGGGTGAGGGGTGAGGGGTAGGGGGGATACTGGATCACCTTCACCTTGTTTAAATTGTTAAAATGTGCTTAAATCTGCCATCAGTTTTATTCTATGTATGAATAAACAATATTCTGAAGATAAAATCCTGGAAAAGGTGGTAAAATCTGACCCAAAAAAAGTTGGTATTAAACTAATAAAAACTTGGGCAAGAAAAAACACAAAATATTTGGGTAAAAACCAAACCCCATTCAGGAAAAACCTGAATATTCACATCTACTGGTAAAAAGCCATGTTTGTTTACCCAAGAAAAACCAGAGGTTTGTTTGCGAGCGCAGAGTTCACTGTACAGTGTATGCCCAGCGCTAGAGCTGATAATCTGACCAGTAGGTTTTGTTCTATCTCTATTTAAACAGACTATCACTAATGATGTCACACTCAGTGTAGTCTGATGGCTCTACATCTGTAACTACAGTACACACTACGGTCTACACTGTGACTGTAAGTACACATAACACACACATCAGGATCCTACCTGTTCACACTCAGACAGCTGAGAGAGAGAAACAACAACAACAGAGAACTGAAACCAGTCAGACCAGCTGCAGGGACCAGTAAGAACCAGTAACACTCTGATCCAGTTTGTATCGACCGGACGGATCTGATCTGATGTTTCCTCTGCAGATGTTATCTATGATGAATATTACATTATTAAAAACCCAGTGCAGAACCTCCACTGAGTGGAGCTGACCTTTTGATTGGTCCACTAGCAAGTGACATCAGTGGACTGAACTTCCTGTGATTTTTGTTGTGGCTCACTTCGCAGCATTAGATCCTGATGATATCGCACTCTTTCTGGGATTTTTTTTTTATTCAAATGTAAATGTCACACATGTATTTAATTTTTTGAATTTGTAGCTGAAGGTTTGGTGCAGATTTCCTGTAGTGAACATGTGAAACTGATTTAACTGTGATTTTTTTTTTTTTTAACCCGTCCTCAAGTCGGGTTACTGTCTCTCAACCTGTCTCCTCTACTTCGCTCTGTGTGTCTGTGTGTGAAGCATGGATAAGCCCCGCCCTCGGTAGGAACACCAGACCAGACCAGAGCAGAGGAGAGTCGAGTCATTGATCAGGACAGCGAAACGCATAAAAGAAGCTCACGCTCTCCTGAAATGAAATGAGTGCGCATATAAATAATGTAAATTTCATAAATGAAATATTTTGTGTCTTTCTTAGCTTAGTATGGTTAATTTATGTGTAAAGTTTGGTAAAGCCAGAATTCATTGTGAGACATGCTAACCACTCGAGTCTCAGTCAAGTTTGAGGACCTGAACATTAAAGGTTTTGTTCCTGCAAAGTTCGAACTGGAATTAAACAGATCAGATTTTTTAAAGAACACTTTGTACAAACAAGATGTTTAAAGTTTTTGTGGCTGCAGAGGGAAAGAAAACGTCGGTTGAGTCGAAATACGACAAGTTTGAAAATACAAAATATGGAAGTGTGGAGTTAGAGACCAAAGTAGCTCATTCTTTAAGGTACGTCAGCTGTGGCTAAAATATCACACCAGAATTTCTATTAATGGTCGAGTTGCATTGTGGGTAATCTATATGACAGATGGCTTTCTTAAAATAAACGTCATTTTTGAGTCTATGTTATGGACGTGCGATGCTAAATTGATAGCGTGCTCTTTGTAATACATATATGGAAAACAGATTTAGTTTGATCAAGTTAAATGTCAGTTCAATCGCCTTTAAATTACAATCACTGATTTCCAATGAAGAAAGACAAATCGTGATTAAGATTTCAGATTCGTGCACCTTAACACAGATTCCTGCCGTTACTGTAACGAGTTGTGATAGAAAAACAGCATTTCTTCTGTCATGAGACTCGATGATGAAGCTGGAGACACACTGACTGACTCCAGACCAGCACTATGTGTGGATATGTCTGAGGGTCCGTACTGACCCGTCTGTTCATCGGGGCGTTGCTGCGCTCCCTCAGCTGCAGGTCAGTGGGTAAATTGGTCCAGATGATGAAGGGGGTGTCGTACTGCTGCCTTAGTTTGGGACAGCTCTTAAAGATGAAGTCGATGATGAAGAATTTTATTCCAGCGTAAATACCTAAGGAGGAGGAGGAAGACACTGTTCAGAGACGCTCTCAGTATCATTCACTCACAGTCTGAACGGATATTAGACGTACCACCACCAGTACGTAGCAGTTTTTGTGTAATCCTGCCGACAAAGCAACCAACAAACAAACAAACAAACAAACAAACAAACAGTAAAAATAAAAACTTGTTTTGTTTTAGAGACAAAAGCACGTTTTTTTGCCCATGTCCCTTTAGGGCCTCCATACAAAAGAGATATTTATCAGAGATTTATATTTATATGTTATCAAGAAGATGGCAGGTCATAATGTTCCATCATCAAACACGTTTTATTCTGTTGAAGATGACTGCTTGTTTTATGTAGTGAGCTGTACAAAGATGTTTGTGTGTAAACAGCATATAATGTACCTATGATGAATCCCAGCAGCTGGTATGGCAGCAGGCAGGAGGAGACGAAGGCCAGCAACAGACCAATGTAGAGCTTCCGAGTCAATTCTGGCTCCACCCACATGAACAAACTGCACACACACACACACACGCACACGCGCACACACACACACACACACACACACACACACACACACACACACACACACACACACACACACACACACACACACACACAGTATTACAGGTCTTGTATAAGGAGCATCACTTCTTTCTGCCCTTGAACAAATTGTGTGTGAACAAACCCACTTCTTGATTTTCTCCAGGATGTTCGCCATCCTCCCAAACAGATTCTGAGGACAAAACCAAAGACATAAGCAGCTGTTGTGGGATCTGTCTGACGGCGGCTGTGACGTTTTAGCGCCTCTGAATGTTAGTCACGTCTCACCTGAGCTTTCTGTGCGACGTCCAGAACCAGCTGGAACTTCTCAGACACGGTCAGATCCTCTTTAGGGGGCTCCTGGAAAACAGAGGACACCTCTGTAAATCACACAC
Organism: Chaunax sp. Z400; assembly: GCA_037577475.1. NCBI lineage: Eukaryota > Metazoa > Chordata > Actinopteri > Lophiiformes > Chaunacidae > Chaunax > Chaunax sp. Z400. The sequence goes on from CM075186.1 coordinate 2,708,367, forward strand.
TTACAGTAAGGTATCTGATGCTATGAAGACAAGAGTTCTCACCACAGGCTCTGAGACTTCAGGTACGATGCTCCACTGGATCCTCCAACCTCTGGGAAGCAGTGCATCATGGGAACACACAGGTACAGATCATATCACACTCACTACTTGTGTCAAAGATTTTACATTCGGACTGTCAGCCAATCAGAATCCAAACTGATCAGAGTCATCAGGTGGTTTTAAAAGGTGTCTGTGTGTCAGGACTGAGATAGAAATCCTTTAATAAATCACTTATCTGTGTGATTGAGTTCAAATCTGTGATGTTCCTTTCCTTGAGAGGAAAACTTTACTACTACTACTACTACTACTACTACTACTACTAATTTAATTTCTTAAACTACAAATTCCCCCTTCCATTTTCCCTTCAGCAGGTTTAAAGACAGAACTAAAGGTGCACCAGGGTCCAAGTATCCCATCACAACTCACAATCAAGAGGCTGATGGATGTGGCGTTTGTGGCATGACTGCAGAAGAGCTTCTGATTCTAGCTGTATGATTGGCTGACAGAGAGTGGGCGGGGCTTGCACTGACCTGGCGATGAGGTAATTCAAGGAGAGGCGAAGGAGGGCGAGGAAAAGGAACATGGGGATGACCCAGCCACACCACGCTGCATACATGTAAACCTGTGGAGAACACACAGACACGCACACACATGCACAAAGACACACATACAGTTCAATTATGTTTTTATACATGTAGAAAACTAATTAAGATGTGAATGGACACAAACAGGCATAAAGTCAGTCAGTCAGCCAGTCAGTCAGGCACAAACAAAATAAAGACATGAATCAATTAACAAAATCAGTTCTACTTAATTCTAAAATTAATTTAAAAAAATCAAAAATGAATATTTAATTCCATAATAATTCTTTCACTACAAACACAACAACGGTAGCACCACAATGGCCAATATGCGCACACACACACACACACACACACGCACACACACACACACACACACACACACACACACACACACACACACACACACACACACACACACACACACACCCCTGCCTGTCTGATCCCATCAGTCCATTGTACAGAGTTATTTATAACTCATAATCTGTATTCTCATAATAGGCCACAAAAAAGCTTCAGTCTTGCATCCTTTGCCTTCCATGGCCTTTTACTCATATTGGCTTTCTTCAACTGCAAAGAATGAAATAAATACCATTCCCTCCTGTATTCCAAGTAAAATGTGAGAATTGTTTTTATTTTTTTAAATTCTATTTTTATTTCTTTTTAGAAATTTTATTTCTAAAATTAATAAAATTAAAATAAAATGAATTCTAAAGATCTACTGTTTGACTTAACTTTGTACCATTATTTATAGTATTTAAATCTAGTAAAGTGCTCAGTAATGAATATTAAAAAATAAAATATAAATATCAAAAGTCACCTCTCCAGTATGGGAAATCCCACCACAGAATGAGCCTAAATTCAATTTATAACCATGGAAATGAAAAAATACATACAAAAAATGTTCCTAAATGCATCACTTCAGTACTTAGATGTAGGCAGAAAATGTTGTTGAAAAATATTGAATAGTATTTTAGATCTGGTCTGGAATCCAAACCGACCACCAGAATGAGCCTAAATCCAATTTATAACCATGGAAACAGAAAAATCATCGAATAGCAAAAGGCACAACTTCAGTACTTGACTGTTGTGTGTAGAAGGTTTAATTTTATATTAGAATATATTAGAATCAAAAATAATATTTGAAACATTTTGAATATTTCATTCTAAACATCAACATCTGGTGTGTTCACAGAGCTGTTTCTGGTGCGTTCATGGTCATCAGTAAACTGCCTGTTGCCTCTGAATGAACTCACAATGAAGGCGATGGCCGACGTGTAGGCGGAGTACCAGCGGGATAAGGCAGAGAGGTTCCTCATGAAGTTGGTCACAGGTTTGAATCCTCGCCCTGGGAACGCGACAACAGAGCAGCTGACAAACCGACCAATCACAGACTGAGAATTCATATTCACAGAGAAGCCTTTTATTTTTTTTAAATGGTACCTATGTTAAATAAAGCATCTAGAATGCTTGAAAGTAGGAGAGTAGTAGGACGGTTCAGCAACAGCCAAATTCTTATCCTAAGATAACAGACTATTTGTTACGTTTGATGTATTTGATGTATTTGATGTATTGTGATGGGTGTGAAAGAAATACTCACTGAGCCGTCTCATGTTTTCTGTCAACCTGTGGATCAGAAAACACACATTTATTTCTATTTATCACACATGCAGCTCTAACACAATAAAAAACAGAGTATGTTACAAAAAGAAATGACTCCTAAAGCATGTGGGTCCGTCCTGAACAGTGTCTGCATGGACACTACCTCACCTCTTAGCGCTCAGTGGTTCCTCCGTCTCCACCGTCTGCTCCTCCGGCTGGAAGCGGAAGTCCTCGATATAAATGCCACAACGATCATAAAGCCACTTCAGGAAGCTGTCCTTCTGTTTGTCTGACAACAGGAAAAAGAAAGAGGAAATATGTTTACTTACAACAGACGTCACAAAATGTGTTGATGCTGAAACCAAATTACTCATTAAAGAGGGAACAACACACCAAAATATTCATGCCATCAATTCTGGATGTCTGTTCCTCACTAAATTATCATATTTTTATATACTGATGTTTAACCTGTCTGCAGCTTTTGTGTTCTGTCAAAGTGAAAAGTCATATCTGTAGGACAATGACACGGTTCTTTTCTACATCTGATGAAAATACTCTGACTGTTTATGGAGTCATGAAGTGGAATGGGTTATTTTAAAGTACAAGTCTGATTATTTTTAGATGAGTCACAGTTGGAGCACCTCTACAGCTCTGATTGGCATGAATCTCTCCCTGCTGAATCATGACTACAAAAGATAAACAACAGCGTTAGGCAAACATTTGGTTCTTTTATAATAAGTTTATGTTGGAAGCACGTGGACATGGGCGATTAAGGGAGGAGCTAACTTTGATTACATAAAAACAACCATATATCTGATCAAGCTAATGTCAGTTATGATGTACCACAGGGATCTGTACTTGGCCCCTTTTTTTTATTTTCTATTTATATGTTACCACTAAGCAACTGTTACAAACTAGGTGTTCATTCCTATGCAGATGACACTCAGCTTTACATTTCCATTAAATCCAACAGCTGCTTTCAACTGGTGAAGCTCGAAGAGGCTTGAAAATTCCATAAAATCCACTGACGACTTTTCAAGGTATCTTGCGGACAAACAAACAAACAAACAGGTGACCACAAAACCTCCTCCGTTAGTAAATAACATTTTCATTGTCACTGAGAGGTGATAATATGACTTCATTCACTACTAAACATGCAGCACAGCTGATCTCAGAGGCAGAACTTCTACTCAAAGTGAGTTTTTTTGCAGCTCACCTGTGCTGCTGACTGCAGGCGAGGATTTAGGTTTCAGAGAAGGCGAGTCTTCAAGGCTGTGAAGTGACCAGCAGACAGAAGCAACCAGTGAACGCAGGCATTCATCTAGAAGACCAAGCTGCTCTGACTGACGTCTCAAAGCAAACAACTAAATAAAAGTTTGGAATCAAATACACACCTGGATCTCAGGATGTCGCTGATCTTCTGCTCGAGATCGGAGCTTCTGCCGCGCTCCTTCTCCAGCTCCTGTTTCATTAAATCCACACTGGACTCCTCTTTAAGCTTCCTCAGCTCCTCCTCTGAAAGAAGACGAAGAGTCGCACAATCACATTCGGTGAGAGGAGAGCCTCTCAGACGAATCTCAGTGTGGGTCGGGCAAAAAATAAAGCAGAGAGGAGTGTTTTCAGACTTTTACCCGTCACTGAGAGCAGCTCAGATAGCATTATTACCTCTACCTCTTTGAACCTTCAGGTGCTGTTTCTTATAGATTCACTGTTTAAGTCTTTCTGTGATGTCGGTACTGGTTATGGAAAGATCTTTTCTCGGGAAAAGGTTCCACTGTAAGGGAGGAGAAGGAAGCTGAAGGTACAATGAGACTCCTGAAATCGTATTTAGCCACCTCAAGTGGATATCTTCCTAATTTAGGGTCTCTTAAAGTATGAATTTTTTACCTAGACAATGCTTCATAGTGTAGCTGAGGTGGATGTTACTATACATCCACTAAGACAATTTTGGGGGATGAGTAAGAAAATACGGGGTTAAAACAAATCTGGGGTTTTATTAAATTCACAATTTAGAATATTTATGAGGTAACTTCACATAACATAACAAAGCAAATATGAATAAATATAATATATTAAAATAACAAACAACTGTTGAATGTGAATGGAATGCCATGTACAGTAAGTTATGAGCAGCCCCTGAATGCACCATGTAGAGCTGAAGCTGTTTACTGTCTGGGGAAAAAAAGGCTGGTTTGAGGAGATAATGTGTTTTTTTAACAGTTTTTTGTGGGGGGAGGACGGTTTTCTGACATGTGAATGTGAGCCAGACTAAGATGCAACAGTGGCAGAGAGTTGGTGGTGGATGGTGGGTTGTGGGTTTTGGGCAGGGACTCGAGCTGGTGGATGTTTGTATTGGAACTTCCGTCTCAGAATGGTTACACCCCTATTTGAAGATATCTGTTTGATTTGACTGACTCAGGCTGCTAACGTCTCCTGTTACCTTCAGGCTGTCTGGTGATCATGGGAACCACATAAAAAACACAGAGACGGAACTTGCTTGTGTCTTTAGCTGCAATAAAGAGATTATGGGAAGTGGACAGCGACAGCATGTGATGTTGGTACAGAGTGTTCAATTCTGCTGCCAGCTATACTAAGAGTGCAGAACATCAGCATCATCAGTTGTCAGGCTCCTCTCCTGGGAACCACCTTCCAGCCTCTCTACATTTAAGAGCAGGCTTAAGACTTTCCTTTTTTGATAAAGCTTATAGGTAAGGCTGGCTTAGGCTAGTAGCTAGTAATGCTGCTATAGGCTTACACTGCTGGGGATTTCCCATAAAGAGACAAAGTAAGATGATGTATGAGTCGGGTAATGATCTGCATTTTCAAGGCTGGAACTCTTGTTTGATTCCTATAAATACTATTTAGACTTTAATTAAAGGTAACACAAAGTCCTGTGTTTGTCAGATCAGGTCAGTATGGTTATTAATAGCTGTGACTGTGTTACATAAGGCAGACAGGCAGATAGTGATGGATTACCCAGAATGCTGTTGTGCTGTGGGACAAATTTACCTGATATGAAAAGCCACAAAGACACAACAGAAAATCAACACATACTTCTGCATGGATTAAAGGGGCTCTTTCAGCTTTTTTTTTTTTTACAGCCTTATTATTTTTATTTGTGATGAGGACACCTTGACATTCTACCTCAAGGTCCAATCTATAGCCTAACCCCGGCCCAAACAAGCCACTGCAATAAGTGTGTTTCCATCCACTTAAGAGGAAAGGAATTACAAGAGGGTCTGATTGGTCGGTGTGAATCTGTATGTTTGTTTTCAGGATTAAATCTCACTGATAAAACTGAACATTCAAAATATGAAGATAAAATTCACAAACTTCATTATACAAATGAAAAATTATGTGATATTTAAAGTAAAAACAGATCTGTGAACCAGTTGCTTTGTAAAACAAAAACACATAAATGTGTATTTAATTTTCCTGTGGTTCACATCATTTTAAGTTTTATGAAACCTCAGATTGCAGTTCCGATAAAAATACTCACGTAAGAAATGTTTCTCTAATAAGGCGATTTCTAGGTGACCTTTGACCTCATTGAGATCTGTCCTGTTGTCATCTGCAGAAAATGATCCTAGACCAGCCTGAGGGACACAAACACAGACAGAAATAAGAAATAAAAAGACGACACAGAAAACATGATGGACAAAAACGGTGTAAATTAAATCAAAGGTAAAAGAAACTAAAAATCTTTGAAGCCTGTGATCATTTTGGACAAATATCAGCTGATTTGTTCACAGTCGTGACAGTGAGAAGAAGAGAAGAGAAATGTGGCATTGATGACTATAGGAAGACAGATCAGTATGGATACAGCTCTGCTCTGGTCTGGTGTTCCTATCGAGGGCGGGGCTTATCCATGCTTCACACACAGAGCGAAGTAGAGGAGACAGGTCGAGTGACAGTAACCCGAGATGAGGACAAAGTCAGTGCGTTACATGCAACAAAAACTTCCCCAAAAACCACAGATGGACAAAAGTCGACCCCAACTTGCAAATCAGGCCAAAATATCTGCGTTTTTTCAAACGTGTCGCTATCCAACCTGAACCTGGTACCAGTGGCGAGGATTCTAATAGCTCCTACCTGAGTGTCATTCTGCTGCTCTCCATCCACCTCTCTCATCTCCTCCGACTCTCTGACAGAGGCTTGAGGTTTAATCGCGGCCTCCTCGGTGCATTCCGTGTCGGATGTGTTTGGGGATTCGGCCAGATCCAACTCATCCCGTTTCTGGCCCCGGAATCGGATCCTGTCCAGGTGTCTCCGCATGCTGGACATCGTGAGGCGGTCTCTACCTGGACATGACAGACGGTGGCGTTGCAGAGACTGGAAGACAATCAATCCATGAAACATTCAATTATAACCTGCTTTCAATAAAATCATAACTAACACCAGACAGACCAAAATGAACTAAACAGGAGTTTTTGAATCTGACACGAGCTCAAGCTGCTGTTCATTTATGATCCTGAGAGATAATGAGACACACAAATCTCAACAGAAACAACAGCAGAAGGAAACAAATAGACAAAATATTAATGTTTGAAGATTCACACTGACTGACCTGAACGTGACGCTCCTCCAACAACGATCACAACCGCAGGGAGAGTCAGCACCCAACAGTTCAGGCAACTCCCATTAAGACTTACACCAACAACCAATCACACTCCATTTGATCATCATCATGCTGTTTGTTCAGGGAGGACATGTTTATTGTTCCCCAGGTTCGTGGTTCGTCCTCTGCTCTCCTGACTGACACTGGGCCGTAAAAACGCAGGACTTTTTTTTCAATGGCAAATGGGTCATTACAGATGCAATTTTGTTGCTATGCAACTATTATGTAAATTGTAATTTAACTGTATATGTTATTATACAAATATTTTTATTTAGAATAGGATAATATACACCCAGTAAGTAATAATAATTCTGTAATAACCACTTTAAAATGGTTAATTCATGTTTTCAAATTACATATTTTTTTTAACAAAGGAGTTTTAATATGTTAATAAGCAAACTTTAGATGTCCTGGTGGGTGATTATTGTTACCTGCCTGTCTTTATGCTACGCTAAGCTAACCAGCTACTAGCTGTAGCTTGATAATTACCATACATGATAGTGGTATCCATCAGATAGTCAATTGGTTTATTTCTTAAAATACTGAACCATTCCTTCACACCTTAATATTTCCTTAATTTGCTGCCCGCTGAATAACATCAGGTCAATTGGGGCTTTCCCCATTCGCTTTTCAATACAGTCCGTGGTTAAACCCATGATGATCTCAGTGATAGCTGCAGCCTGTAACAGTCAACTACAGAAGATTAAAGGTGCTGTTCTGAGGATCACTAAGCGGTTTGACTGGTATGACTGCTTCTAATGATTCCAGTCTAATTCTGTATATCTTCAACCACTTCCAACACTGTATGGACATGTTATTTAATGACTGTCTGTAAAAATTCACACACACCACTACTGACTATCTGACTGGTCTGACAGCATCTAGAGAGAATATCGTCTCAGCCTTTATCTGAACATATTTCCACGCTGAATATAGAGGTGAGAACAGGCCCGATGAGTTGGCCGACTGAGAGCACTCAGAGAGCACATACCTCAGGCCTCGGACAGAAGACATGGGTGTGATCGTGAGTGTACATTTCATTTTTTTTATCATCATGATAATCAACTGTTGCATCACTGTAACCTTTACTCAGATCTGCCTCATTCCAGAAAATGATGTAATACCAGCTAATTCCTTCACCCTGGAAATCTACTCCTAGCATTTGGAATAATGTGTTTATAATCAGTAGTTTATTAGTTAACAATGAAAATATCGCTTTCCATTTGATGGCAGATCTGGATCCATTCATCCAGTGCCATCCAGATTATGATCCGGATCTGGGAGAGTAAAAAATATATTGATCTGGATCTGGACTTAATTGGACATTGTGGCAGAACATCATGAGTTAGTCATACCTAGGTATTATCAATTACCTCCACCAAGGTGGTAATGGTTTTGTCTGTGATGGTTTTGTTTGCCTGTTAGCAGGATTACTCATAAAGTTATGAACGAATATTGATGGCCCAGCAAAATAGAATTTTGTTTTTGTTTTTGAGATGCTGTTTTAATTCCACTGGGGGAAATTCTTTCTCTGCATTTGACCCATCCCTGAGGAGCACTGAGCTGCCACTACATTACGGCGCCCGGGGAGCAAATTGGGGTTCAGTATCTTTGCTCAAGGATACTTCGACTTGTAGACTTGAAGGGGCTGGGGATCGAACCACCGACCTTTTGAACGACCGTTCTGCCGTCGCTCAGGAGGTCAGTGTATTTGCATTAATACAAGCTCTTTCAGTTCAGCAGTCAGTTAGAAATAAATATCAAAATCATGCTAATGAAAACTACATGTACATGTATAAATTACTAATGGAAGAATATATAGTTTACAAGAATTGCTGAATGCTCTGGAAACAACCCATGCCCTCTTTGGAGGTCAAGTTCAACATCAAATTGTTTCCATCAAAATACAAAAAAATAACAGTTTTATTTTTTTTTATTAGCATTATTAGCGTCATTCCTAATATATATGTACAATTTGTCAATGAAAGAATACACCGTTTTCTAGATGTGCTTCAAAAACAAAAATTCATTTTGTCTTTAGAATTAGATGTTGCCTTTGAAACATAAAACTTTTTTTCCTTCTTTATAGCAAAAGGCACCACTCCAAGATTCATGTAAATAATACTGAACGGTTTCTGAAGTTTGCCGCGGGGAAAAATGTTTAGACGGACCCGCAGTATTTCCCGGGGGGATGAAAATTGTTTTACTGATTGAGGCGGTCATGAGTGTCTAATGATAGAAATTACTACCTCTACTTCCGTTTACCACAGGTACTAATGACAGCTAATCACCTGCTGCTTACCTGTGGATCCCAAAGAGGGTCTACGGAAGCCAAAACGTCCGCGGGGTGCAGGTTAGCTACACCTGGACACCTCAAAAGGTGGAGAAGAATAAGAAGGGCTGTCAGAGGAGGGGGTTTCTCACCTTGAACCGAAGCTGAAGCAAACTTTCCCTCCTTCTTTCCTTCCAAGCCGTCAACACCAGTTCCAACCCGCTCCAAATTGGGTCAGGTTCCTCTCAGACACGCTCAATACCCGTCTTCCCCCTTTGTCCCGACAGGTAGCCCAGATTTGGTCTTTGGCGTCCTCACTGACACGATACACAACTGCTGTGGGCGTGGTCGCGAGTGGCACACAAACGAGGAAGTGACGCGATCACGCTGCGCTCTTAAAGTGAACGTCGGAGTTCAGGAAGGCGGAACCCAAACAGGAAGGAAGTTTGAGATGAGTTAGGCAGACAGCCATTCAGTGATATTTACTGTGTGGTGAGAGTGAACAGGGTCCTGGAGTGACCCTGTTAAGTCTGTTTATAACCTACAGAGTTTCAGCTGAGAGGCGAACATGGTCTCCACGATCCCAAACACCGACGTGAAACAGGTAAGACTCACCTGGGGGGGAAGCTGTCTCACCCCGAAAGGCCGCGAGACAGTTGCTATCACTCACCTCCACCCAGCCCTGACAAACAGAAGCGATATCTCACTAATCCATGCAATATGATATGATATGATGCATTTGGGTAGACAGATAAAGGTATCATGGCTCTAAAAAAGAGTCTGTTTTCAAACTGAAGGCTACTCAAAAAAAAAATAAGTCAAATGTAACCAAACCTCCATATGATGAGAATTATCATGAAACCTGTGCCACACATAGAAGCACAAGGAATTTTAAAATGGAGAAAAGGTTTTTTTTCAAATTGGGCCAACAATGATAGGTGTGTTTCTGAATCCCTTGAGTGTACATGAAACATGGCTGCAATGTTTGTGTATTGTCTGCTGAATCGATGAGAGGGACCAGATTATTTAAAATGCTGCATAAGTCCTTTTCTTAGCTGTGACATACCTTCACCCTTAGTGATGCGATGCTATAATAGCATATTTTATAATAGGAATTCAGACCGGAGAATAGGAGGCTAAAGTAAGGGCCTGCAAAGAGTGATCAGAAGCTGACCGCACAGAACAAGCACAACTGTTCTTTAAGAGAGGTTCTGTATTGTTCCCCTGTTGGTTCTCCAAACACTGTTTAATTTGATTTAAAGGTCAGATAAAAAAAATGATGGTAGATATAGAACTATTGTATGTATTTATTTCTTTGGTTCTGTGTCTGCTCCTCTGCAGAAAGATGCTGACCGTGCAGTGGTTGTTGCAGTAGCGTCGTGTGCAGTGTTTGAATCCACAGCTGATGATGGCAGTGACGCGTTCAGAGTGGGTATTGCTCTCCCTCTGCTGCAGGTAAGAGTTAAATACCCAGCCAAAAACATATAACTGTGTTGTGTGTGTGTGTGTGTGTGTTAGTGTTACCCATCTTAGATGGCTGTATGTAATGAATGACGAGTGTGGCATAATCTGTAATTATCCTCTTGACAACAAATCCCATGTGCCAACACAAACCAATAATAAATTGATTGAGGACCATAGACAGAATAATGAGGTCAAGTGGATTTTGGTAAAAATATAGGATATCACCAGAGTAAAGTTGTAAGAGAAGAGTTCCGATAATGTTTTCTTCATACACATATATTATTCTTAGGCGCTGCAGAAAGTGAATGAACGTCTGCTGGAGGACAATCCTGCTGAGTCACTGCTGTTTGATGTCGTCCTGATCACCACAGACAGCCAGCAACAGCAGCAGAGCTCCCGCATCATCAGCAGCACCAGACATCACGGTAATTCAAATTAAATTATCAGCAGCGGCACCAAAGATGACGGTAATCTAGCTTTAACCTCCAGTAGACGGATAACTGTCAGTCACTGATAGTGATGGAGTTCTTAAGTGTTGTCGGTGAAAATGTTAACTTCCTGTCGTGATGTTGTCGCCGCTCCGTTGCAGGTCTCGAAGTCAGCAGGTTCTGTTTTTCTTGTGAGGAGGATTTCATCGAGAGTTTGCTGGTAAATAACGTGCAGCTGTTCCTGACGACTGACGGAAATGAGATGCAGCAGGCGTCACACAAAGGTCAGGAAGTTTCTTCTTCCCTGTCATTTATTACAGCGACTGTGCGACGATTATGAACCTCCAGATGTTTTGAGAGTCTGAGGAGGTCTTCCTGCTGGTCTTTGTCTCCGTCATATCTAAAAAATAATGATCATCATGATCATGATTTTGGTTCAAGAGGAAATCAAACAAAATGTCTTTGTAATAACTTGAAAATCATCATGGGATAATGATCTGTATGTGCCAGAAATTCAGAATAAAAAGCAGGTTTGGAAACAAAAGAGTACAGCTGAAGCTGACGGGAATGTCTTTAGTATTGCAGGTATTTGGTCAAAATCAAACCATTGGAAAGAAACTTTGACCCTGACGATGGCTCTACATGAGAAGATTCTTTCAGTTCATCCTGAGGGGAACATGAATGTTTAAAAACCAAATCCGATCCAAAGCTGTGATGTTAGAATATAAACCTTAAAAAAAAAATCTTAAGAAATATTGGTTGCTTTTCACCTCGTGTGGTTTCTGGCTAAAAAGCTCGTAGTTTGACCAGAATTCGACCGGCTTTGATAATCATTGATAATGTATTAATAGGTGTCCAGGTGTGTGTGTGTGTGATTCATCCTTCCTGTCTTTGGTCCAGGTGTCCTCTCAGCACTGCTGGACCAGCAGATGACTTTCTGCCCGTCAGAGCAGCTCAGAGTGATGTTCTGTGGGGACGCTGTCATCCGGTCAAACAGTGGCCCGACGCCGGCGAGCCGACAGGCTGCTCAGGTACTCACAGCAACATCCTCCTGATTCATCTCACTCACGTCTTTAAGGTATTTTATGTGGGATTCGTCAGTAGCTGTATGTAAACACACAAGTAAGCAATTCTGGAGAAAGGGTTTGATCATTGTGTCCCAGGTCATCAATAACCACCAACTTAAACTGTCGGTATTCAAAAGCCTGGGAATGAGAATCGGCTACCTTTCTCCAGAATTGTTGATGCCCAGAAACGTCTTAAAAAGCATCAAAATAATAAGAAAAAACAGGCAGAGGGCAGCATCTCCGCAGATAAAAGACCCTTTTTAGACACACTGTTTAAGGCAGGACTGCTGGGCCTTTACTGCTCTGCACTATTCTGGCTACAAGTTAAAAAGGAGTAATGGGGGGCTTCATTGTTGTTTCACCTCTGAGCCGGCAGCGGAGGTAGTAACATCCCCAAATCTACGTCTGTATAAACAGAGGAGGTCAGTAAGGCGGTAGGTAGGACAGGAAGTTTTGATGATGTGTTTTGCATCCAACCTTAAAACCGGATGATGACGTTCTTCTTCTCCAGAGTTTCTCAGCTCATCTTGGTGAGCTTCGGCAGAGGTTCGGCATGTTCCACAGTCCCCTCAGCATCGTTCTGGTGACGTCCCGTGGCGGCAGGGAGAGCTGCGGCGGCGCCTTGAGGACGCTGCGGTCACATGGAGTCAGCGTGGATGAAGTGTACTGCCTAGCCGGGACTCCACGGGGTCCCATCATGTCCCTGCTCCGACCTCACTTCCTGCTCAGTGAAGGCTTCGGCGGCCTCGAGGAATGACGACATCATGTCGGGACATGATGTCACATAACTTCACAAAAAAGTTCAATAAGTGGCCAAATCCTCAGGCTAAACTCAAACCTGTTTGAAGCATCAGAGATCACAGATCCTGATGGAAAACTAAGTGAGGCCCCGCCTACCAATGAAATTCAAACCATCGGATTGGATGCTGTTACACAAAAGTAAACCCAGCCTTATTTTTTAATTATAACATATTTTCTTTTTTCTTTTTCTTTTTTCAAATAAATTTATATTTTTTGAATGAGGTTGTATAAATCAACTGGAGTGAATCATCATGTGTAGCTACTACAGTCCAGTAGATGGCAGTCTAACCTTTCAGAAATCTGATCATGTTATTGATGAGAAAAAAATGTGTGTTTCCAAATTCTTGGGGGCGAAATGAATGGGGGTCTATTATGGAACTGAAGCCCCAAAATGTAATGTTTATTAGATTTTATTAAATAATTTTTTTTTGTAGCTTCAATTATTATGAAAAGCCTCTCTGTAACTAATTGTGCCATCATGCACCACAAGCCACTTATACTACTTGATACCGAAGGAAAACTCTCATGGTTCTCATTTTCTATGACTAATCTACAAGAAAAGTCTCTCTGATATAATTTACTTGAATTAAAATCTATAATTATTTGTCAGACATGACTGACTGGATTTTGTTATACACAGCAGGAAAAAAGTCAGTTTTTTTCCTGCATCGTGCAGCACATTAACATGTTTTATTGTGCTTTTTTTTCACGTTTTAGACCAGCTCAGTTGTTCAGATAATGGGCTCCATCAGGCCGTTTACTCCTGATATCCAGTGGATGTGGTTCATTCTGCAGGAACATTTCTATATCGCTCAGAGTGGTTTCAAAGGTCTTATAACAAATAACAAATATGTACTTTAATGAGAGTACGAACACAATATCTCATCTTCATTTTCTGAAGCACTATATTCATGAGATATGAGATGAGTCTCAAGAAATCATGTTTTTTGTGTCTACAAGACAATTAGAAAATCTCAGACAGAATATCTGTCTCAGTGACTCACCTGTGGTCTTGATAATTGTTTGATATCCATATATTAAAAGGGGGAAATACATTTAGTTGTGCGAGGTGTTTTTTGTTGTTGTGATGTGTAAAGACCACCAGCAAGTGGCAGTAGAGAACAAAAAGAGGCAGGTAAGATAACTGAACGCTATTGAAATGATTTTTCAAGGTTCAGTAAGTGTTGAAGAGGCTTCCAGCAGTCCTGGAGAGGCTGCAGTCGCCCTTGAGGTCATTACAGAGGTGCTTGAGAAAGATCCAGTGGTAACGGGAGCTTCCTTTAGTTCTTGAAGAGGCTCTGGTCGTAGAGGTACTTGACAAGTTTCCAGGATCCTCGAGGTGGTTCCAGGGTCCTTGGAGAGGCTGCAGCTGTCCTTGAGGTGGTTCATGGGATTCACTAGGGGGTCATAGTGGTATGTGAGAAGGTTTCAGATGTACTAGACAAGTTTGCAGGATCCTTGAGGTGATTCCAGCGATCTGTGGTAAGGCTCCCATCACACTTGGAGATGCCCGGGGGGGTTCAAGTCGTAGGGTATCTGTTATCCCATAATTCAACATTCAGCAGAAATGGTGGAGGTCCACACAACTGAAGAAATCAAATGTTGAGATGGAGACAAGTCCACTCAGGAAATTAATTTGCTGATGATAATAAAACACAGTCTCACATCTGCTTTGCTGTGTGCTCTTGTAATGCAGATGATTTTTTACTCCTGAGCATTTTTTTCTTTCATTAAAGATATTTTTCTACCTTTGAATTGTTTTAATGACTGGTATAATGGCCCTTGAGTACGTTCTAGGTGGGGTTTACTAGGTGGTTAGAGGGAATCTTGGAGGTCTGATGCACTTTTAGGTCTTGGAGGAGATTCCAGAGAGCCTTGAGAACATTTATTTATTTTAAAAATAATCAGTGCAACATCCTGAGACAGAGCACATCCAGAGAATCCAGCAGGTCCACGTGATCCGTTTCAGTTATCAGAGGATGTAAATCAAAACGGAGGCCGAGCTGCTCGCGTCGGGAGCCGTCATCTCATCCCTGCTGCCACAAATTAAAACATGTTCAGTGAAATGAAACGGCTGGATGTAGGCGACGATGAGGCGATCTGTTCCTGACAGTCTCGTATCACCTAAATGATCTGGAGCAGAAAACATTTTTGTTTCATTATCCAGAGTGAGTTTTCTGATGAACACTGCATATCATCAGCTCGTGTTCAGATCTGATGGAAAACCAAATTACCTTTCATTTAAAAAATGAGCCTCCAGGAAGCTTCGTGTGTCCTTCTGAAGGAGCTTCCAGCAGGATGCATCATGAACTAATTCAGTTGTGTGTCACACTATACAGGACAAGAATATCAGAATGAATTAATTGCTGCTTTTCACTCATTCCCCGCCTTTTTTCGTTCTGCTGTTTACTATGTGGCTCCTTGACCAGGTCAAAGCTTAAAAACTACAAAGTCCACAAATCATCCCGACCACAGACAGTCAGATGGAGATTTTTGTGTTATGTTAGCGTGGAGCTGCTATAGCCTGCAGCAGAGATGACGAGAAGCCTGCAGAGGTCCTCTAAGATCATTCCTTTCTTACTCCACAACAGATTTCACAATAAACAACATAACTGTTCTGTGCAGCCCTATGTTTATGTCATCCTTTAAATGTCAAATGACTCAATGATAAATGGTAGGTTTGTTATGTTTCTGAAATGTTCTGTTCCGTCATCACAACAGAAAATAAAAGGTGTAAAAATTTAAAAACTCATGACTCATGTGGTGACCCTCAGTGTCAGCTGAGAGGAGTCCAGGCCGTCATTAGAAAATCAGGGATCACAATGCTGCAAAATGAAAACCTACAAAGTGACCTGAACGCTTTGTTGGTCTGATAGAAAATCAATAACACGATCAGCTCCACTTCTTCCATTGGTATCAGAAATGTCCCGTTTTCTTTCAGGTTCTGAGAAGAACAATGTTGGTGGAGGTGAACAATGAGGCTTTTGTGCTGCTTACGTGCAGAATCTGGTGGAAAAGAACCACATTAGGAGACCAACAGCTATGATCCTCTCTTCTTTTCCCTGCTGCTTCTGCTCTCAGCCACAGGCAGGAAGGTCAGGATGGAGGGATGTGATGGAGGAGGAGACGGATGCGGAGCATCTGTTGGATCCTGAAGCGAACTGGAGGGCAACGGCAGACTGACTGAGCTCCACTCTGAAGGAAACTAACCAGATTTGATCTTTCTGCTAACGAATATTGTGGATAAAAAGAGGCTGGATGACTCTGTATTAACATGACTGTGTCTGATGCTATCATGATTATTTCATAACATTTTTATTAATAAAAAGAATAAAAAATTTAATTCATATTGAGGTTTCTGTACATTTGACAGACAATGGAAATGATTGATTCAGAGCTGTTTCATGGTTTTGCATTTAATATATCAAATGTATTCTCTGTCTTTTCATTTATCTTCGTATCTATTAGGTCTTTTTTCTTTTTTTGCTGCACCTTCAGAGTGTGCATGTCTGAAGGATGTGGTAAAAGCAATCAATAACAGAAGAAAAGTTGTCTTTCACTTACAGTACATCTGTAAAAGTACAATGTCAATCATTCTTATAATGATGATTAGATGAAGTGTACAAAGTGAAACACAAGGCCTTGAGGACACTAAAGAAAAAAACACATATATAACATATTAAAAGAGTCTACAGTCTGTTCGATCGAGGCTTCAGGCTAAAATCAACAGACAGAATCAGCTGGCCTGACGATCTGAGATATCAGAGGGCTGGAAAGAGGGCAGAGGAGGATGCACTGAGCCATGTAAAGCATTAAAAGCAAATATAATCGAATCCTGCAGCCAGCGCAGGGACATCAGTCCAGGTGTGATGCTGTCTCTCCTGGTAACAGTTAATAATCTGCAGCACCGTTCTGCACCAGCAGCAAGTGATGACTGACTAATCCCCAAATACAGAGTACAGCAGTAATCCTGCAGAGGGAAAGGCAATTAGTACTGGTGACAATTTTCAGATCGTGACTGTTTCTTAACTGGTGAAAGCAAAGTTTCACAACGTTAATATAGGCCTACTTTAAATTTAACAGCTGGATCAAAAGTGATTTCTGTCCTGAGGATGAAGGTTAGACAACAGGGGCCCTAAGTTATCGGCTATACCCTTGGGCCAAATAAGACTGGTTCTGTTCATCATGTGAAGACAGGTATTGTTAAGGAGGGACCTAACTATGTTCTTATTATCACCAGGTTCCAATAAGAGGTATCTGCCAGCCATCTGTCTGTCACTGGTAGGAGGTATTAGAGGGATTATGTACTTTATAATATAAATTATAAGGGTCCTAAAATAGAGCCTTGAGGTGCCTCATAGGTGATGGGACCAGGAGGTTTCCAATTTGAACAGAAAAAGATCTTTCTTCCTGGTAGGAATAGTGTATTTATGACTGTGTGTAGATCCTGACAAGTTTGACAAAATGTCAAAGTTTAACAGGATAAAGAAGATTTCTGCACCAAGACAGCGATAGAAAACGCAAGACTGCAGGTGAGGCCATGTGATAACATCATCTCATTCCATCTAACCTCCTGAGAGGCAGACTGATGTTCAGATGTTCAGTTTGTCCGGCGGTGGTGATTTTTGATTGCCTCACTGACAACAGCAGCTGAGCTCTGACGTCCTGACAAACACTCTGGATCTGAAACATGCAAACTCATTCGTACCCGTTCTTACGTCTGATTCACAGAAAACACAGAGCAGAGGAGACCAGCAGCCTGATCGGTCTCTTCCCTGAGAGACTCAGGCTGGCCTTCCTCACACTGAGGGCTATTTTTAGCCTCCTGTTCTTATTTGTCATCTAAAGGAACTACAAAATATGTGAACCTGCATATTAATTACAATTAAAACTTTCATACTATTTTATTCCTTCATGCTAATGCTGGAAACCCCTCAATCCTTACATGGTAACACCTAACAAATATGTTAATGACCACCTGGCAAAACCACAGCGACCGACAGCCCATCTGGCCCCCAATCTATGACTCGACAGGGCCGCTTAAAAATAAAATAGATTATGTATTATTATAAATATGTGTTTGAAATAACATATTTCAGCCCAAAACACTCCATATTAGCCCTTAACCCTTGCTAACATTACACTGTAAAGTAAGGCAGGGGTTCCCAAAATGTTCACCCCCCTGACCCCCAAAATAACGGTACCAGAGACTTGTGACCCCCGCTATCCCTGGAGGGGTTGAAGCATACAAACATGAAGCACACACGCACTAATAGGCTTATCCAAACACACAATGCATATTTTTACTTGCATGGTTTTATTCAAATGTAACTACTATTTATATTTTGTAACAATTTGGCTAGAATATTTCTAATTTCTAATCATTTCAAAATTTTAGTTCATTTCTGAAAATCATCTCCCAACTTCACCATTGATGTCTCATGACACCCCAAGGGGGGTCCTGACCCCCACTTTGGGAACCCGTGAAGTAAGTGACGTAACTTTTAAAGACATATGATGTAATATTATCACCAGACAACAAAATGTCTCAAGACAATTTGGAAGAACTTCATGCTCGTGGATCAGTTCTGATAAGTCAAAAAGGGATTCTGAAGCTGGGTTCAGATGATATTATTGACGGGGTTGCAGAGGAAAGCAAATTTCATGTTTACCTCCGAGGCTTCATGAGGTCATTCTTAATACTTAGCCTGTGGAAAAGGTGTTGGTTGTACAACCTTGATTCCAAAAAGTACAGATCTGTAAAAAGAATTTGCAAACTTATGTTTATTGACAACAATAGTTTATGCAGTGTGTGAATTCCAAAATTCCTCTGTGGAGGGGCTAGTGTTTGATTTGGAAACAGCTGCATGTCATTTATGCAACAACGACCACCTGATTAAAAATGTGGCAACCATCCCGTCAGCTGCCACCCTGGCCATAAAACAACAACACACCTGTTAACACTGGAGAGGTCACTTAGTAACTAGGTGATCTGAGGGGGGGTGCATTCGCCCCTTCCTCCATCCCTGGTAGCAGAGAGCGTGCAGGGTTAGAGGGGCTGTTTAGTTGAATATGTAAGTCCAGTCATCCAGACTCATTGATCCTTATCTGACTTAGGTTAGTGCAACCTAGACTCTATGAACCCGACCATTAAGAAACCCATAAACCTCACATACAATATAGGTGAGTGGTGTCTAAACTCTAAATGGGATTGAAAAGTTGTTTGTCTCTCAAAGTGTCAGGCCTGTGATGAACTGGTGACCTCTCCAGGCTGTATCCGGCCTTTCTCCCAATGTCAGCTGGGATAGGCTCCAGCCCTCGGCGACCCTGCCAAGAAATAGAAAATGAATGGATAGATTGATTGATGTTTGATGTAAGGCATCCTGTAAGGTGTCCTTTGGGATATGTGTGTTGGTTGAGGATGTGGAGGAAGGTGGATTCTCCCATTTGGGCCATTCCAGCAGTTAAAAATTAACCAATCAGTGACTGCTTGTTACTTTAGCAACAGGTAACTAGCGACCACTTGGCAACACTATGGCAGCACCAAGTAGGTCACTATACCAGACTCTGGTTGTCCTGTTGTATTATTTCTTAAAGGCTATAGTTACCAGGCTGAAGTCACTCAATTCCAATTTTTTGCCTTAATGTGGCACAAATGTATTTTTTTTAGGGCTGTTTAGACTTAAAAATGTGATTTTTCAAATCAAATTTCACATTTGGTCCTAAATCAGATATTTTTGTACGGATGTGTTGAGCGCTGTCGTCACATAAGCCCATTTTTTGCTCTACGTTAAAGACGGAGACGGACAGAGCCTTACGTACGTCTTCTGCGTTCATTCCGTGCGTAATCGGACACGTTCCGGACACACGTTGGGAATAAAGTTGTTATTTTCCTAAGACAACAAAAGCAAATTTGATAAACACATTGATGCATTTTAAAATCCCTTGACTGTATTTACTGTCCTTCATTTCAATCAACTGACAAATAAAGTTATGGGTTTTTTTGGGTTTTTTTGCAGCGATGATTCGTTCCGCTCTCTCTCCCTCTCACACACACACACCTACACACACACAGCTGAACAGACAGAGAGACAGACAGACAAACTGTGTCTCCTGCAGGAGCTCAAGGACTGAAGGACACCCTAAGGCGCAGCTGATAAGCGGCTTTATTCGTCTAATTTGGCCCCGGTGGCCTTTACCGATCTGCAGGTAAACACACGGGAGCTGAAGACACGCGCAGTCCGACACACTCACCGGCAGAGAGTCTCTGCTGGTCCTCACTCTTCAACCTGAGCTCTGAACATAGATTTCCTCCTCAACTTTATCATGATTTGAAGATCTAATTGCGCTTCTGATCAACTCCTCTTGATTTCGGTCAGTTTTTGCATTTTCACGACCCAGTGTGTTCTTTCTCAAGAAGACGTTAACATCTATTTAATGATGATGTGTTAAACGGCGTGAAAATGAGTTTTATTTTGTAAAAAAAAAAAAAAAAAAAAAAAAAAAAAGACCAACTCCACCTGTTTCCATTGTGTTTGCCAGCGGAGTGTTTTTGCGTAAAGTGCGCACCGGAGCGCTCTGGAGCTCCACGGTAGAGTGTCCTTGATACTATAATGACACTACAGAACGGGGACCAGAGTCCAGCCCATTAATGAGAGCCCGCTGGCCGAGCTGCTGTGGCTCGGACCGGGACGGTGTGGAGGAGTCGCGGCGGAGATGGCAGTCAACATGAGCGCGGCGGCCCCGGAGACGGTCACGGGGGAACACAACCTGCCGGCCCTGGTGCTCGGTGTGCTGCTGATCGTGGTGATCATTTGCGGGAACCTGCTGGTGTGTCTGAGCGTGTTGACGGAGAAGGCGCTGAAGACCACCACCAACTACTTCATCGTCAGCCTGGCGGTGGCGGATCTGATGCTGGCGGTGCTCGTGCTGCCGCTCTTCGTCTATTCCGAGGTGAGGTCGACTGAAACACACTGACTATGGAGATAAGACAATTTAGTTTCACCGTACAGGTGAGATACTTTTTTATTTTACATGTTCCTAGGTGATACCAGGGGCCCCACAGATAACCAACCAATAACAACACAACCAAATTCCAGCTCCATCATAATGAACCTTCTCATATAGGCAACATATCTGTACATTGTGAGATGAAGGTTGTGTTGATTAAAATCTTCTTCATCTTCTTCTTAGCCTTAAAGTCACTGTGTGGTTTTGCCTCCTCCTTATGAGAAGGTTTAACACAGTGTGAAATTCATATTTATTCAAACGATTCTCCTGAATCATTTTTTAGAAGAGTTAAACCATATTTTGCATGAAAAATATTAGAGAAAAATCAAGTTTGAATTCATCATTTGTTCACTGGATAGTTATATCTTGGATTGTTCTGTGATGGAATGCAGCTAATAACTTCCCTCCTATTCTACTTCTACTCCACTACATTTCCCTTCCACGTATTTTACTTCATTTAGCCTCAGCACAGATTTATAATATTAATATTTAACTATCCAGCAGTGTATTAAGTATCTGAAGCTTGGCTGAACACCTGAGTAACATGGAAGCCTCAAATTGTTCCAAATTCAGCAGCTAGACTGTGAAACAAAGAGATTTTCATACATTATACCAGTTTTGGCTTCATTGGTTTGCAGTCTCTGCTTTTAATGACATACAAAAGTCTGACTCATCTGGCAGCAGAGTAGAACTGAGCTCTTTACATCATATCATCTGTTTTATTATTTATCTCTTGTAATTGTCCATAATGTTTCTCATCCTTCTGAATGTCCTGACGTTGGAGAGCAAAAATATTTCATATTTATTTTTCGGAACCTGAGGCATTTTGCATAATAAATACTTTTACTTTTACAGCTAATACCTCACTAATATATTCATTATTCAACCTCAGCTGTAGCTTACTATAACAGCTCAGACTACCTAATGAACTGATCTAAACTCAGGTTCCACCTACCTGCTTATGTCAGAGCTTTTGACAGAATCACATGGTCTTCATCAACAGACATCATTTTCTCAGTCATGGAATCAAGAATTGTTTTATCACTTCTAGAGCGTCTCCTGCATGTCGGCTTAAAAGTGGATTCAGAAAAAATACAGTTGACAAACCATCTCAATCAAGGTCGACTTCATCATCATCATCATCATCATCATGTGGAAGCAGCAGATATTAAGCTCTAAATCAATGCAGAAGACAAGCTGAGCTCAGAGTATTGGAGAGTTTGAATAAAGAGGGTCTGCATGACAAATGAGAAAACATCATGTGCTGATCAAGATCATGTTTTTGTGTCATTAATCTGTTTAATTAATTAATTTAATGTATATATCTGTTAAATAGGACATGACTGTTGTCTGTGGTCCTTCAGGGCACTAACGTGTTGGTTTGAATTCAGTGAACTGTCCCTTTAAACGTCAGCTCTGACCGCCAGTTGACCCTCTTACGAAGCCCCGCCTTCTGAGACATGGAACCCTGCCCATTATGTGACATCACCGAGCAGACTCATCAGCAGAAAGTCTGATATTTAATATTTTTTACTGTGATTTTAGTCTTCAGTGTCTCTTTTACCTGTTTCATTTCACTCTCATTCATTTATGTCACTTTGTCATCTTTTCTTTAAGTTAGTGGATATTTTTCCCAGTGATGACAAACTGATGGAGGCTGGAAATGATTTTTGATGAATTTTGATGAACCTATACTCTTGTCCTGGTGTTCTCTATCAGGGCTCAGAGAGAATCAATCCATTCATAATGTGAAGGCTACATTCCCCCTGGTGGTGGCTCTGCTCCAGGGCTCAGAGGTCAGCACCGGGGCCCCACAATGGGGACAAATATGGATGTTATGAAAACAATGAAAACAATAAGGACGAGTTGATGTTTGTCAGCTAGTGTTCATTCTTTTGTCCTCTTCCTCACATCTTCTTTTTTGTCTGTTTATTTAACATATTTTCCTGTTGTTCCCGCCTCACAGCTTATCTTTGTGTTGTTCTGTAATCAAACCATTTTGGGTTTTTATTGTTCCAGCATACATTTAACCACAGAAACTAAACTAATTAAAGAGCTGATCCGTTTATTTATACTTTTAATACTTCATCCTGCAGATCTCTGCACTGTGGTGGAAGAAGAATTTACATAAGTAAAACTAGTAATATACAAAACGTAACTAGAATTAAGTTAATGGACATATTAAAGGGTCGCTGGATTGATTTAGATGATGATGTTCAATGTGTTTAAGAGTACTTTTAAATGAACAATAATCAATACATTTAGAAAAAACAGGTTTTTTAAAGGGTTGTTGATGGTCTATCAGATTCTTATTTATTTGATTTTATAATTTGCTTATATGCACATTTATGTTTGAATTTCCATGTATTTGTTTAGTATTTTTATGTGTTTATTTTATTTATTTTAATTGTGCATTTTGTTAGTTTAAACCTTAATCAATTGTCATGCATATACTATTTTCTCTTTTAAATATTAATATTATTATAGATAATTCATTCATTTTTATTCACTTGTATCTAATTAATGAATTATTAAGATATTATTTATCCAAAAATTCAAACTTAAGTATTGCCTAAATGTACACTCAAGGGATTTGAAAACAAACACATGGTTGTATTTTGGTCAACACATGAATTTTGGTCATGCTTGATTTTTGTGAGTCATTTTGAGTCTGGAAACACAATTTTTAGAGAAATAGCTACAATGACTTTATCCAACTAATCCCAAATGACCACCCCCTTGTTAAACTAACCCTCCTCAATAAAAAGGCTTGAAGATTGGGGAGAAAATGACATCTGCATCACAACATCATCATGAGGGACAAAATATGGGTTGTGATTTTCATAGAACTCAAACTACCAAAGCAAATTTGCAGATAAACGCAGAGGTGTATTTTTAAATCCCTTGAGTGTATTTTATTTTTTTAAAGTAAAGCACTAAAGCAGAAAAATGTGGGTGATGAGGGCAGACATGCTCCTTGGATGCCTCAAGGATTTCCCAGAGAAAACATGATGCAGAGCCTAATAGGTGGTCCGACATGCTACGAGGGTTTGAAATCGTTTCAGTCTTTTCATTTTTTTCCAGTCCACCACTTGTTTGAAGGAACACACTGAGCGTATTTGTGTGTTTCAGTTCCAGGACGGTGTGTGGACCCTCAGCACCACTATCTGTGATGGACTGATGACCATGGATGTGATGCTTTGCACCGCCTCCATCTTCAACCTCTGTGCCATCAGCATTGACAGGTCAGTGCTCACCTGTACAGGTATACACTAACAGAGAGATCACTCTGCAAGGAAGCAGCACGTAAACATGAGGCCAGTCTATGTGAAACTATGATTCAACTATGATTCTGTCTGACCTGTGACCTGTAACATGCTGCAGGTTATAATGGAGTTTGAACTAGGCTGTAGTAAAGTCATATGAACACTGAAGAACAAACAACATGCATGTTTTAGCTATTCTTGAAGGGGAATTCCACTAAAATCATACATCAAGTCTGTTTGCAGGTGTCGGGGAGCACGACTGCATATGTGAAAAAGTTGTCTTACGTGAGTTGTATGAAATCTGATAAATAGCCTCGAGTGATGTCACTTAAGTCAGTGTTAGTTGGTGCTGAAGACGACGTGTCTGAAAAAAATATGTAGATGTGTAGTTAGAAGAAAGTCTGGTTACTAAACCTCTTTAGCTGCTCCTCACCTCTGCTAGTCATGCAACCCTCTAAGCACAACACTGCTGACACTGCTTAATGGAATTCATCGAAACATGCTGCATTTTGGGTAATGTAGGCACCGAGGAAGGAAGCAAGGGATTAATAAATTGATTAATGAAATATAACAGGAAAGAAGGAACATAAAGCGGATTTTGTCAATTTTGTCGTCTTTGCTGTAGATCCTTGTTTGGTGGATCAGTGAGTCGATGTCTCGTATATTCGTTGCGTACAGCTTGCTATCATCCATGTATAGGAGGTGGCTGATGGTCACTCCACTTCTGAACCTGTAAATATATCCAGTCTTGTCGATGATCTGGCTGAGGGGGTTCAGGCCTAGAGAGCAGCGGGGACAGTGCATCACCGTGGAATATGTCGCTCTTGATGGTGACTTGTGCGATGGTCTTGGACTTGGCTTCCAGATTTGTTTTCCATTTAAGTTCTTGATGCTCTGTTAGTCTTCTATAGTGCCAGACACTCCAGTATCCATGTGTGGGGCATTGAGTTGTAAGCTTTGTTGTAGTGCTCAGGTTGGTCTGCCTAGTATCAGGCACCGTTTACGCGACTGAAAACGGAAAAGGTATTCCTTCACGTTTTCAAAAACACGACAACGTTTTTGAAATGTTCCCTGTACATGATGACATTGATCCCTTAAAACGCTGTAGTATGTATGGTATGCATGCCAGGCCAGTAGTTTGTGGTGTAAATTCAAAATCAAGAGCAAACAAACACAAGAGGTTATGGCGAACAAACACATGGACGAAGATGGACAGTTTTATCTGGACAGACGACAAGTGGGGTTGTTACTCCGAGTGACCCTCGACTATAAAGCTTCTAAATCACAGGAAGTTATAGATTGGGAATCGTGCCAGCCTAAATACATGAATATATCGGAGGCTCTTAAAAAACAGCATCCATCTGGAGGGAAAGAATACCCTCACGACCAAGACTCCATTACAAAAACACAGGTGACCTCAAAACTGAAAGCCATCAGTGGCAAACACAGACAGGAAGTGGACTCTAGTCGGTGCAGTGTCCTCATATTTTCTGAACTGTGTGGGCAAATATGGGGTGGGTCACCCACCACAAAAACAATTGAGGCCGGCATCGAGGATATGTTGGTCCTCAGCCTCCACCATGCAGTCCTCAACTCCAGCTTCAGAGTCCTCAATGGCTTTTGATCCACCAAGCTCCAACAAGAAGTCTGTTAGCAGCAAACATAGCCTTAGACTCCCAGGTGATTGCTCTGTCGAACAGTAGCTGGTGCTTTGACCTGCTGGTGTTGTTTCTGATACCCTTCTTAGCTTTGCTCATCTATTGACTCATGTGCCTATTGAACTTACAGCACTTGCTATGGTGCCTGAGACGAGCTTCCATGTTGTTGAGAGGCAGGTTATCGCCCAGTAGTTTCACATGTTGCTCCATTGTGGTGACTCTTCATGATCAGGACTATCCTGCCCTTTGTTAGCCCAAACTGGGTGAGTGCCTGTTGTTAGCATCTCAGTCTTTTGTGCTGCCAAATCATTATGGAGGGCTGTTAGCGTCTTCATCCAGTAGGTGTGGATCAAGTCAGGTCCTGTTGCTGTCCAGCTATTCATGTCTGTAATGTTGATTGGTTCTGGTTCTGGGAGGTTGCTGTGGTCTGCACTCAGGTCCACCAACCACTTGGCCTTTGGATCATTATCTGGATTTGAGAGATTAAAACGTGTATTTGGAAGGGGTCCGATCACAGTACGGCAACAAAGAGGACTAGAGACATGACACTGCCACCAATATGTAGCTGAGATAATGCAGTCAGTCATTCAAACAAACGACAAGGTTCGAAGTTACATCTATGAAAAATTGATCCAGATCTGCCATTATGTAAAATCATATTTTTGTTGAGAACTCATAAACTACTGATGATAAAAGGTTTCCAGGGTCTAGGAATTAGGTGGTATTTGGCATGAGGCAGATTTGAGTGAAGCCATGTCATCATGGCCACATCACAAAGTGTGTGCTGTGCCAACACACAGCAGTTGATTAGTGACAATGGTGTTGGTGTTGGTGGAGCTCTCTGAGAGCTTCCTGGTTAGCTTTGCATTTGGTCTTAATCAAAAAAGAGGATCAGCTAATGTGCTATAATCCATCCTGGTGGGGGCATGAATGTATGTAGCAGATAA
Organism: Chaunax sp. Z400; assembly: GCA_037577475.1. Classification (NCBI taxonomy): domain Eukaryota; kingdom Metazoa; phylum Chordata; class Actinopteri; order Lophiiformes; family Chaunacidae; genus Chaunax; species Chaunax sp. Z400. Next base: position 2,735,120 of record CM075186.1, read on the forward strand.
CATAGCAGTTCATCCAATGGCTGTTGAGAAAACTACAACTTGACAATGGCGCTGGAATGAAAGCCAGGAAATAACCAAAGTCAATAGGATTCATCCTCTGGGGACTGTGAATGTCTAAAATGTCTGTCGAAGAATGATTGACTGTATCCCTGCAGCTATAATGGCTGAAATCAAGATAGAAAGAAATGTTTTAATCCAGAACATGTAAAAAAATTTCCCAAATTTATTGTGGTGGTTATTTTCCAGCTGGAGTCAGGAAGAAGCAAATTATTTATATGCAGCTCTGCAGCCAAACAAAGCCAGAAATTTCTCCTGTCTGCAGGAAGAGGTCAAAGTTCAGCCATAACTCAGAAACTCTATGTCGTTACCACAGCTTTAATTGGCCTCGGGTCAGGGTCATCCAGGAGTGCTCATGATTACTCAAACCAGAACCCTGAGCGGCCTGTCAGGAACACACAGGACACCTTGCTACGAGTTTCCGCTTTCTCCCCTGAAGGTTGTCAGGGTCAGACAGTCACGCCACAGTTCCCTCTGATGTGGAAATATAACGCTGACCTTTGGTGTGTTTCCTGTAAAAGCTCTAAAAGATGAAAAATAAGGGCGGACAGAACAGTTTAAAGCTTCAAACGAAGGATACATCTGCTGTGATGAACTGCCTGCTTGACTCTGCGCTCATTAGTTTTGACTTAATGTGATTATTTGAACTCTTGGCTGATGTTGAAGGATGAAAATCTGAGCTGAAAACCCAGGCTGTTCCTCAAATCTGATGTCCCAACGCTAGAAAATGTGATTACATCACAGACTGATGGAGGCAATGAGGCTAACATGGACTGATGGTGATGATCTGAAGCTTTTTGAAGCAGCCAGCAGCATTTCGAGGTTTAACTGGATGACAGAGCCTGAATAATTCAGCAGACTGAGCAGAAAACAGATCCTGAAGGTCTGCAGAGTCCACCTGCTGCTCCTGTCCACAGGCTGAAGGGGGGACATATTCTGGTCCCTCTGCAGGTTTGATGGTTTTAACAGCAAACTGAGTGATGACCTGCTGTCATTCATTGATGGATTACTGCACAGGACTATGGGCCTGAGAGCCGAGGGGGGCTCTGAGCCAGAGGGACCTCTGAATGAAATGTCTGTTTTTAAGACTTTTTTGCTGGAAAGTCAAAGAGGAAAGTCCTCATCACATGTTCTTACTCCTCACAAGACAAAGGACTATTTTGGGAATTACACTTATTCGCTGTCTTACAAAGAGTTACATGAGAAGATTGATGCAACTCTCATTTGTGTCCAATACATCATGAAGCTGCAGCCGGTTAGCTTAGCTTAGCAAAACAAAAACAAACAAAAAAACCTGAAAAAAAGGGGATCAGCTAGCTTTGATTTGATCAGTAGTAACAAAAAAGTCATGGGATGGGAGGAGTTACTTCCTGGAGTCTCTATTGGCCCTTTTCCACAGAGGAAGTTCCAGGGCCAGTTCGGAGCCAGTGCCAAACTACGAACCAGTTCTTTGTATTTCCACAACCGAAGAACCAGTTCTCAGCCCCGAAAACCGGTGCCAGGGTTGAAACAAAGTGTTGCTGGGGCAGAAAAAAGAACCAGTTGTGTCAGAGCCTGGGGGTGGGATTATCTTAACCAACCAAAAATTTGTGACGGCCATTTTTTTGTGTAATATATATTCTACCTAATTTGAAGAAAAAAGGGTTTTGTTCACTTTTTGTGACCCTTCATGATCAGGATTGTCCCGACCTGTGTTAGCCGGTCTGGACCTGTTGTTAGCATCTCAGTCATTTGTGCTGCGAGGTGATCATGGAGGGCTGTTAGCTTAGCTTCTTCAGCCAGTAGGTGTGGATAATGTCAGGTCCTGTTGCTTCATGTCTGAGGCTCTTTGTTGTGTCTTGTGATGTTGATGGTGGAGTTTGCTGTGCCATCTGCTCTTTGGCATTTTGCCACTTGGCATGGGTGTTGTGTGATGCCTCTTTCTCCCATGTTTGCTTCTCAGCTCTGGTTGGGTCTGTTCTGTTCCCTTTCAGCTGGGAGTGCACCATGGAGAGGTCTCTGGCAAAGAGGCCATTTATTCACCCAGAGCTGTGAGTCTTTGTTGAGCAGTCTCTAGAGCCTCGCCTATAGGGGGCATTGTATTGGCATTTGATGGGCATCCATTCAGCGAACTCTCTCTCCTCCTATTTGCTTCTCCAGCTCAGTGGGTGTAGTTGTGATGACTGGTTTTTGCTTAATGTTCCCATTGTGTTGTGTTGTTGCGATTCAAATGTTAAATTATGCAGCTTGAGTCTACAGGAATTGTGCAAGTGCTTCATGGTGCTCTTATGTGGAATATGAGTATAATCGCAGATGTGCATTATGTGTAATGTGCAATGTGTGTAATTTGATGTTGTGATTTGCCACTGTATGTGTTATTTCAGCATTTTGTCAAAGAATGGGTATCTTATTGTATCATATCATATTATATGTTATCATATCATACTTGAGCAAATGTATTTAGTTACTTTCCACCACAGTTAACAGCCAATTTGTTTGTTTGTGAATTTGCACGATCATACATGATCCCTTTGTGCACATATGTCACAACTTTTATACCTGTCAATCAAAAGTGCAATTAATAACTTAATTAATTGCTGCATTGCAGTAATTGCCATAAGGAAGCTCTAATAATTTTGTTAGTTCCATCTGAAAGGTCAAAATTTCTGCTGTAAAAAAAATATCTGTGATTCATCTGAGAGTGATAAATCAACCAGAGTGATTCTGCCATAAACTGTCAAGATCCAGGTTAGATTTATTTAGACAGAGGAAACATCCCTCTGCTCAGTCTTAAAGGTTTAAAGCTTTAAAGTGATGGTGAATGGTGCACGTTTTTATTGTAATTAATTTTTTTAATGTATTTTTTATCCATTAATGATTTCGCTTGTCTTCCTTTTCTATTTGCTGGGTTATGGTTCGCCTTACTGGCTACATTTTAATATTTCAGGTTAATCTTCAAACTAAAACCTTTCTGAAAATTGTTCTGTTACTGTCCTGCCACAATAATGCTGATAAACTTGCTGTCAGAGTCGCCTTCAGCTATTCTTGTGGGCTGAAAGCTACGAGCTTAACAAATAACAGCAGTGAGCACTTACCAGGCTTTGCTCCATCCTGAGTTTTGCCTCTCAGGCAACATATAGCGTGCACTATGTTAGTGATAAATGTTGTTGTGGCTGTATGCACCCTGGAATGGGCTGAAGAAAAGGTACAGCAAACATCTTTATTGGTTAATATTTTATTTACAGATAATATTATACAGCTTTGCATGGAAGATGCCATCGATGAACCTTAATAACGACTGTGACCTTTTAGAATAATTATATCAGCAGGTTGTTCAAGATGCTCATATTGAGGCTGTAATGAATACTGTAGCATCTAGGGGATACTAGTAGAGCTGCCACAGTAATTGATTAATTGATCAGTCAATCAAAATAAAGTTAGCTGCCAACAGTTTTGATAAAGATCCCCGCTTCTTATATATAAGGATTTGCTGCTTTACTTTGTCATTTATGAGAGTAAATGAGGCATTTTTTTTGGTTTTGGGCTGTTAGTTGGAAAATATGAAGTTTTGAAATTGTGATGATTTTTTTTTAATTCTCACATTGATCTTTTTATCATGAAAATAAGATTGATTGAATGATAATAAAAATCATAGTTAGTGTGCAGCCCTAGAGACTATAGCAAGATGTGAGACTCTAAAGAAGATGATAATTTCTCATGCAAAAATAGAATCAGCACAAACATGAACATTAATACCATAAGTCAGAGGTTCCTAAAGTGGGGGGTCGTGACCCCCTGGGAGGTCGCGAGACTTCAGTGGTGGGGTCTGGAGATAATTTCAAGAAATCAAAAAAAAAATCTGAAATGATTAGAAATCATCTATTTTAGCCATAATTGTTACAAAAGATAAATAGTAGTTCAATTCAAAATAAAATCATGCAAATAAAAATATATCATCAGCCTTCTGATTTTCTCTCCTAGATTAATTACTATATATAAAATAATATTATGGTTGTTAGGCTGTTGTGCTCTTCTATGCTTCAAGCACCTGTAGGGATAGTGGGGGTCGTGAGTCTCTGGCACCGTTTTTTTTTTGAGCATTAGGGGGGTGAAAATTTTGGGAACCCATGCTGTAAGTAAAACTCTCCCATGAATAATGATGTGGCAGTCTCAGTTTGTTCAGCTGAACCAGATTGTGAAATCTCTCTCGTTTGTTGCAGGTTCATCGCCGTGTTAATCCCTCTCAACTACAACAGGAAGCACGTGGACCTGCGGCAGACAATTCTGCTGTCGGCCACCTGGATCCTGGCCCTGGCGGTGGCCTCGCCCATCATATTTGGCATCAACAACGTCCCGGGCCGAGACCCCAGTGAGTGTAAACTAGAGAACGATGACTACGTCCTGTACTCGTCCGTGTGCTCCTTCTTCATTCCCTGTCCCATCATGCTGCTGCTGTATTGTGGCATGTTCCGCGGCCTGAGGCGCTGGGAGGAGGCGCGTAAAGCCAAGCTGAGGAGTAGCATCCAGGCCTGCCGCAAGCTGCAGGAGGCTGCAGCATCGCTGCCACCGCTGGCCTCACTCCCGCCGCCGCTGCCACCGATCATAGAGAGGGAGCAGACGGACACTCAGGATGAGCCGTCTACCTTCCCATGCCCAGACCGACCCTTTCCCTTGTCAGAGTACAAAGATGGCCTGGTGCCTACAGTCAGTTTTGCAGAGATCAAGTTCAACCCTGACCCTCACAGGAGGAAGAGGGCCAAGATCAACAGCCGCGAGAGGAAAGCCATGAAGGTGCTTCCTGTCGTTGTGGGTGAGTTCACATGCCGGTCAGCCTTTCTGCACAGCCAATACATACAGCTACTATGCTCATACTACATCGATCAATGATCTGGTTACAATGTGGAGCTCATGTTAACATGGCACCCCCTGATCGTCGGGTGTGTTGAAGGAGATGGAACTAGCCTATGTGACCATAAACTCATAAGGAGACTGTTTACTGAGCTGATAAGTAAAGTGAGAAGTAGGGTCATTTTCTCATAAGCTTACAATCAGCCTCGTCGTTGAAACCAGTCCAGTTAAAATGTGCCAGTCTCACAATAAAACAGTTTTTACACAACAAGCTGAAGTTTAGTCAAACGTTATCCATCCACCAATACACTTACAAAATGAATAAATAAAACTGACTTCACTTGAAATGAATAGTGGGCACTGCAGGTTACCTGAACGCCTCACCACCACTTCTGATGTCTGGTCAGAGGCATGCAGGTATACCTGAACACCTCGCAACCACTTCTGATGTCTGTTCAGAGCCACTGACACATAAGTTAGACAAGGTTGGCTTATTAATAGCATCCAGCGTTTGGTCCTAATGCCTAGAAGTGCTTCCCTTTAGCACACAATGGCTAATCCTGCAGCTCCTTAATCTGAAATCCAATTATTACGTAATCTTAGTCAGTGTGCAGGAAGTTCTCATGAATCTCTGCTTCAGCTGACAGGTCTAGCTGCAGCCTGTGAGTAAAGCAGCTTGTTGGTGCACTACCACCAAAATGATAATCGTGCATACTAATCAATTTTTTATTAATGAATGACTATTCAAATACTCGAAAATCAAAGCCCTTCCCTTCTACGTATCAGTTTTAAACATTGAACATAAATGGGCCTTGAGTCTCGAAGGTTCCATAAGGGTTGACATGTATGTAGCAGTCTGCCTTTGCTTATCTTTGTAACTACACTAAACATACCTCAGAGCGACTCTATAACAGTGAAGGTGGTTTACTGTAGACTAAAAACTCTGCTTCTTCTTCCCCTCCTCCTGCAGGTGCCTTCCTGTTCTGTTGGACTCCCTTCTTCGTCCTCCACACGATGCGAGCTCGCTGTCAAGACTGTCACGTCCCGCCAGCCCTGATGAGCGTGGTGACGTGGCTCGGCTACGTCAACAGCGCTCTCAACCCCGTCATCTACACCGTCTTCAACACCGAGTTCAGAAAGTTCTTCAAAAAGTTCCTGCATCGCTGCTGTTCCAAAAGCACCTGACGAGGACTCTGCTTCTGCACGGATGGTTTTTAAATGCACAGCAGCTGAAAAGACGATTAAAAGACTGTCGATTTAGCGTCTGTAGTCTTTAATGTTGCCATCGTTTTTCGCCCTCTGTGAGGTTCATTTTTCGATGTGTGCCGACAGCAAAGTTTGTTTGAGCTTCATGTTTCCTGTGAATAAGCTTCTGAGGTTCAGCAACATAGCTACATCATACAACCAAAACAACTTATTTTATACATTGAAATTCATCTTTTCACAATAAAACTTTTCAGCAAAAAAAAAGAAGAAAAAAAAGAAAAAAAGGTTGTGTGTTTGTGGGGTGATGCAGACAGAACATCTGTGGTACGTGGCTGATTTTGAAGGTTAGTTTTAGCTTCAGAAACTTCTGTTTGGGTACAAATTAACCAGATGTTTGGTGCACATTCACCCCTATGCAGAAGTATTCACTGTATATCTACGTAAAGTAACCAATTACACATGTCAGTGCCTGTTCTACTAACGCTACAGTCATTCATGTTACCATATTTCCTATAATATGATGAGTTTGCAAATTATGCAACTTTTATTGCCTGAATTAGCCTTTAGGTAGTGCTAAAAAAATAATCACAAAACCTACAAACTTAAGACTCTTCAGATATTACCTCTGCCAACAACAGTTGGAGGTTATTTGATCACCTCCGTGTGTTTGTTTGTAAGATAGCTCAAAATCTTTGAGATTTTGTGTGGAGGTGGACCTTGAACCAAGAGTTGATTCAGTTTTGAAGCAGATCCGGGATACCGACACGAATTCTGGATCACTTTTTAACTTTCTTCAACAATGACAGATTGTTCTTCAACATTGTGCCAATTATCATGAAAATTAATAATTGACCAATCAAAACTCTTGAAGTGTCACCACAATTGGACCTCGAATCGTAACCTGAGAGATTAAAACCTATATTTGGAAGAGGTCAGTATGTATTGAGTCACAGTGCAGTAACAGAGAGGGGTAGAGACATGACACCTATATGTAGCTCATTAAAGTGATTTATGTATCGGTGAAATCATTCTAACGTAGCCTGAAAACTCTTTTCTGATTGTTCAGGTTTGAAAACAATGGCGGTCTGCATCTCTAATCTGTGTGGAAGCAGCTTGTGGTGTTATCTATAAAGTATAAGTGTCATATTGAAGGAAAGGTTCACCATTTCTTTCAGTCTGAAAACAACACTGTTCTCACATGCCCTCGTGTGCATTAAGGTTCAAATGGAGGTGGATGAAATCAATGGAGAGACAGTTGGTTCTTCGTGTACACAACTGCAAGTATCAAACAAATAGACAACAAAGCTGGAACCACATAGCTTTACACTGTGTCAGAGCTGCTCAGCATCATCTAGAGAGAGTCCAGATTGTCCAGGGTCCCTGCAGAATCTGGACTTCCACAAAGTCGTCTCAGGGTCATGAAAGTTTGATGATCCTATAAGTCAGAGACGGCAAACGGACGCAGGACTTTAAAAGCTTCTCAGCAGGTTTTCATCAGAGTCAAAAGAGCTGAAACATCCAAGGATAGATTGACAGCAACACCACACACACACACACACACACACACACACACACACACACACACACACACACACACACACACACAGACACACACACACACAGGACACACACACACACACACACACACACACACACACACACACACACACACACAGGACACACACACACACACACAGGACACACACACACACACACACACACTGTGGTGATGCCTGGGACGCCTGGATCCGTCCTCTGCACAGGTGGATGCTGCTTGTGGTGCTATCTAAAGGTTCACTGTTTCCTTTAGTCCGTCTTAAAAAAAACAATACTCACATGTCCTTATGAGCATTAACCTTCAAAGATGTGATGGTTTTCATTTTCAATAATGGTTGCGATGGAATAATTGTGCGATGGTAAGAAAGCATCAGATTTTGGAGCGAATGATCCGTGAATATCTGTCAGAGATGGGACTTTTTTTTGTTGGCATTTTTATAAATTAATGATTTAACTACTTGATGGATTTTCATGAAACTTGGAGGCAGAGTGGGGCATATACCAAAAATGGAACCACTGAATTTTGGAGGAGATCCAGATAAAGATATGGATTCATGATTTTTTCCCCCCTTTTATACTTAATTTAACAGAATCCTGAGGGCAGTCATTGAGACGGCACGTCTTGATGGAATTTGGATTAGGGTTTTTAAATTTTGATTTCATCAAAAGGAACTATTGGTCTTGGTGAAGGTATGTGCCCTGAGTGACCTTCTAGTGCCAGCATGTTCTAGGCATTAATATGCACACAGGAATCTGCTCCTCTTTAGCTCCACAGTAACATAGAGGGGATCTTGATCTGCAGATGCTCCTCTTCTCAACCCGTATGTCACGGAGGGGGTGATCAGGATGCTAACCAACCTGGACAGCATCCTGTCCTCCGTCAGGGCTCCTCCAGAGAATCCGGCTCAGTGATGGCAGGGGGAGCTGAGCTGGATTCCCTGGAGGCCTACTTTAACTAGGTTGTTGAGCTCGTTAACATCTCTCAGCCTCAGCTTCATCACAGCACACGACGGCAGCGTAGAAGACAACACTGGGCCACAGAGTGGTCAAATATCTGCAGCATCTTTAACAGAAAGTAGAGCTTGGCTCTGACCCGACTTGTAGAGGTATTCCAAGCCCACCCTGTCCTCCAGGTCTGAGCTATTTATATGAGTGAACCACCTCAACATCCCCCCCTGGATGGATAAAGGGGTCAGAGGAGGCTTAGTCCTGGGAGGTCAGCAATTCCTCTTGCAACCTGTCTAAATGGTCATACGAGCACCTAATATTGTTTTAAGACAGACCTGAAAAACGATGAGGCTATCATTTAAACACACACTAAGTAGCCTCATTAAGTGTAGTAGAGTTAGAAAGAACATTTCTGTTATTAAATATGAGTTATTTAGTTTTAGCAATATTTCCTACCAATTTGTTTATTCTCACACACTTAGTGATGTCATGCAGCTCGATATTTAAATTGTCCCTCAGCTCCACCAGAGTTGGTGAAGCACAAAATAAAGTTGACTTCAACTTCGCTGTCAGTGAGCAACAGCAGACACTGCACACCCATCACATTGTACCTTGGGTGCAAAGCTAAAATTCCCTGTATGTGCACATACTTGGCCAATAAAGCTGATTCTGATTGGTTATTTCTTTATTTACGTGCCTCAGCTTCAATGAAGGCAAAAAGGAAAATTCAGGATTAAAATTAAATTAGATTTGATATCACATATAGTCAAAAGTATGTGGACGGCCAAACTTTAAGTCCATTCATTATATGCTCTGCTTAGTTCTGCTGAGTTCACTGATATGGAGGAGCCAAACCTTAGAAAGATAATCCTTATAATGAACTATTTTTTTGTTGTATTTGAACGCCCCATGTGGCCAGAATGATAAACAGCCCCATTGATGACGTCACCGTCATTAGCACCAGCTGTGAAGTTCCTACAGTTTGCAGCTTCAGGACGCCAAGAGCAGAAAGAGTTTATCAACGGGTTTTTTTAGTTTTTTTTTTAAAATTGTGTTTATTTAATTACGTCATAACCTGTTAGTTTGCGGTCATATTACCGTCATACCGTAGTATGAATATCCGTCATCCTCCACCGGACTGCATTGACATCAAGCCGTGAGTAACCGACTGATTGAATGTAGCTTAAAGTAACCTTGTTGTGTTCGTCTAATGTCGATAGAAGTCTGGCTAAATGAAATTAAGAAGGAATGAAGGAAGCCATAATACAGAACATCTTTAACAGAAGGATTTGGAATTAATGCATAAAAATACTAGAATTACTGCCTCGTGGTTTTATGCCTCTGTAAACAGGCTGTGTAGGATTTTAATAACATGTAATGAGTGTAGTTCTTAGGGAATAACAGATATTCATACAATAATACATTTCCTATGAGACGTTTGTGTGCATGTGTATGATGTCACAGAGAATTTTGCACACCAAATTTTTAATCTGTTAATCCTTGAATCCAAGTGGACGCTGATGCCAGATGTATAAAAAAATACTTTATTGGAAATAAGCCTTTAAAACCAAGTAAAGACCAGAGTAAAGACAAAATACAATATAACAAAGGTGATATCTAGTATCACATCTCAATAACCTTTTAATAGCAATTGGCCAGCTGTAAAATGAAAAGCCATGTTGGTAAATAATTTCCAGTGTGAGTGACATTAAACTAAAAATAAAATGTACAAACTGTCCTGAACTTTCTGCAGGGCCACACCTCAAATCCGTCACATAAACATCTAAATCAATCTGAACAATCTGATTGGCTGAGAGGCATCAGTGTGTCTGACAGGGTTTTCCAAACATCATCCACTGTGAGCACACAGAAATAAAAATAAATGCCAGCCTACCATGAACAGCGACAACACATAGCTCATCTGTAAGTATTGGACAGGGTGGGGAGGGGTTAATTTAATCATAGCTTTTTTATTTTATGGATGAGTTTGACCTTTATTTATCCTGGACGGTCTCTGGAGAATTAGATCTGTTCATCAGGAGTTCAGAGGGCAGAAAAATAATGTCTCATAAAAGGACACAGAGATATCAGTTACAGCTGGAAGATGAGGGATAAAACGCCTCATTATGGTGAGTGACAAAAAGAATTCAGGAAATTAATTAAGAAAATAATTGACAGATTAATCTATAATGAAAATTGCATGAACATTTTTATTATGTCTTATCTTATCTTCTCCTACTCGACAAAATATCAAAATAAACTGGTGGTGAATTAATTTTTCATAATTATTGAACTACTAATTAAGTTCCGATCCTTCATGTGCCGCTCAGTGGGACTAATGATGAATGAACACCCAACATCTCTACAAATATAAAGTCAGTGCATTTTTTTACTGTTCAAGTCTCAGGAGATCGTTTTGGTCACAGTTAAAGTTCCAGAAGGAGTTTTCAGAACAAGAGGTCAAGAAAAATCCTCCCCTTCGCCCACATAAGTACTTCCTGTCAGATGACAGGAGCCTGCTGCACCTCCATTTATTTCACTTTGTCCATGTCCATGGCTGTGATTGGCTCCTCCTCCTGCACAGCCACGCCCCCTATTGCTGACTGACAGCAGGTGTGCTGATGATCCTTCCAGTCCTGCAGTGAAAAAAAAAACCAACCAAACTTATCTGGAATTCTGTTGACAGATTTTCTCATCTGTAATCATACATTTCTTTTTCTTGTCATCTTGAAGACGAGTCGATGGAAGCTGATTATCAGGGCCGACGTTTGTTGAGCATCTCAGAGGAGAAAATGGGTCTTAAGCAGTGTCTCTAACTCTCCATCTTTACCTTATTATTGCCTCCATAGATACTCTGGTGGTTCCTCTATTACCTTGCTTACTGGCAGACATGCCTCCTTTTTTGCCTGAACCAAGCCTTTGGTTTTCCAGGAAAAAGTCTTGCCCAGAGTCAGACAGTATAGCATAGAGAAAGCAAGGCTTATAGGGAAACAACACAGTAGACGGAGTCATTTCTCTATTGCCATCACACTGTGTAATCAATATTTATCAGATAATGGTAAGTTTAAGCAAAAAAGTTGTGCATTTCTATTTTAATACATTAATTTCTATGAAAAAAAGCATAAATTTGGTATCATATTTTTACATATCTCAGCGTTTCTCTGAGGGTTATTGGTTAGGCCGGACCGGTCGGGGGGCTCGATGCATTTTAAAAATCACTGGTATTTTGGCCTAGTTTGAACTTTTGGGGTCGACGGGGTTTTTATTGCATGTAACGTCCCGACTTCATCATCAGCTCTGGTTACTGTCACTCAACCGGTCTCCTCTACTTCGCTCTGTGTGTCTGTGTGTGAAGCATGGATAAGCCCCGCCCTCGGTAGGAACACCAGACCAGAGCATTAAAAATGTACAGTTTTGAATTTGAGATTTTTAGTGAGGCTTTGGTCATTAAAAAAAAAAAAAAAAAGTTAAATTAATAGACAAATTTGAGTTTACAAGAGAAGAGCAGGCGATGTCATACCTTCCTCTGACAGAAGGTGGAGCAGTAGTTGACCTTGTGGCAGCCTGTACACTCACTCATCGCCATCCGACCACAGTTCACACACATCTGCTGCAGAACCAAAACAGGAGAACATACAAACGAACACGTGTGAACAGATGTCAAAATGTAGTGTAGCTCGTCCAGGCTGCCACCAGAGGGCACTGCTGAGTAAATATGACATTTTACAACTGTACATTTTATTTTAGCTTCAATACATCCTTTTTAACAAACGGTGTCTGACTGCCTGTTCCACATGCATTTTCAGTTATCTCACTAGAGTCTGATACACTTCAAAAAGCTATGATACCAACTGATATTAAAGTGAAATAACTGCACAATTAATTGACTAAAAAAAGTGGATTCAGCTTTAAGTTAACAGAGGCATCCAAGACTCTGTGCTGCGCCCTCATCAGGGTTTCTGCAGGTTTACAAATGTTCAATTTAAGACCTTTTAAGACCAGCATAAATTAAATTTAAGACCTATTTCATGGAAGACAGTTGAGGTCCCAGTTACTTGTAAAGAAAATTAATGTACTAATATGTGTATGTTTTTAATGCACGACAGAGGCATTTAAAGGAGTCGAAGTGCGTTAAATGAAAGTTAAACATATTTAAGACCTCATACACTACACCTCAGTGTATTTGAGACTTTTTAAGGCCTAAAACTAAGATGATCAAATATGAGACTTTTTAAGACCTGGTGGGAACCCTGCTCACATAAAAGTCTTTAAGGTTTGCTATTTATAAAATTTAAGGACTTTTCAAGCCTTTCAAGAATTTTTGAGACGTGTGTGTGTGTGTGTGTGTGTGTGTGTGTGTGTGTGTGTGTGTGTGTGTGTGTGTGTGTGTGTGTGTGTGTGTGTGTGTGTGTGTGTGTGTGTGTGTGTGTGTGTGTGTGTGTTTCGTACGCTGATGATGATCTCCGTCATCTCGGAGCTCCTCTTAGCCTCCGAGTCGTCCGTCTGCTGAAACGTCATTGAGTTGTGAAACGTCTGACTGAGAAACTGAACACACACACACACCTCTCATTATTATATTATTATTATTATTCATATATAATTTAATGTCAGTGGGTGTGTTCTCACCTCCTTCCTGCCTCCCTGACCTTTGACCCCCGTCACGTCACCTGGAGAGTTTTTGGCCTGTTCGATCAGAGCCTTCAGCTGCTGGACGTTGCTCAGAAGCGTGTTTGCCAGCTCCTCCAGGTACAGCCAGGTGTTCTTCTGCGCTTCATTGACTGCCGGACCCGCCCCCACTACAGGCCCCACCTCCAGCCCGCTCACCAGCCCCACCGACGGGGACGCCACTGTCGTTATCTTGGCCTGAACCGGCTGAGGAGTCACGGCCAGCGCCGGCAATGCTGTCAGAACTGAGAGAGAAGAAGAGAGATGTAGAGTTTTTGATGCTTTTAATACATAGAGGAGAGGAGAGAGCTGACAGGAAATGTCTGATCTGGATCCAAGTCCTATTCTGGATGTTTTGGGGTTTTTTTTTAGAGCTCATGGAAAATCCACTGCTGTGAGATAAATAATAATAACGATACAGACTGAACTATGAAACTGACCTGATTCAGTTTGGTGTAAAAATTAATCTTCAAAAGTTCCTGATCTAGATCCTGAAGAAAACCACCATTAGTGAAATATAGTTTTTCTTTAATAACTATCACACTAATAATGATTCCAGTGTGATCCAGATTCTAGGGGCAGGTTTTCATGGTCCAGGAGTCACATGATGAGGGTCAGCCTATCAGGGGACTGGTGGGTTTTAGGTGCAGTGACATAATGGGGAAACTGAGCTGCCTTAGCAGAAGTTTGTGCAGTTTGTGTCTAAATTCTTAAAAAGTTTTGGCCAAAGATGTGTTTCAAACTTGACCTTTGACCTCAACCTAATCCTCTCATCCTGGAGTCTTAAGTTTAAAGACATTTTAAAGAAATTCCTCAAAGGCGTTCCAGAGACATTGTGTTCAAAAACTGATAAAAACTCAAAATTCATAAATCAAATTAAACTAAAATGCATTGTTACGTATGAATTTTATCAGTGATGATAAATGTGCAGGTTTGCACCAGTATCCAATGAAATCACTGCTGCTGCCAGCAAACCTCAGAGGTTGAACAGATCCAGGTCACCGTGTCTGTGCGTCCTCCATAAGTTCACTGCTGACCTACATACACGACGTATTCCTGTGGTGGAGGAGTCGCTGACGGCTCCGCTGAGAGCAGACGGCTCCGAAAATAACCGCTCATCCATCACGGACCCTGATTTAACAAGTCCTGGGGAAAAGCTTGGTGTTCTCACAGGTAGATGGAGGCATGTTTGGAGAATATTTACTTTAACCAGACTCTTGCTGTCCTTATAATCTGCAGGAAATCACTTCCCAGTGATTTTCCAGAAAGAAGCTCGCTGCTGAACATTTTCTGGAACGTTATGTCCTGATATGCATCACTGATTAATCTTGAATTATTACTGTATACTTTACAAGTGATGGCGAGTGTTTTCCAGACTTATTGTTCTGGGTATTATCTCCTATAGGCTGCAGGCTATCTAACATTACTGCTGAGGTTCGGAGGACTTCACAAGGTTTAACAGGTGAATAATATGAACCAGGGCTGAAAGTAAGACTTCACAGGAGCACTTTAATTTCTCTGTGTTCCTGGTAAAAAAATTTAAAAAAGATAAATAAATGGATTTTAATTGGCTAATTTATCAGACATAAATCTAACATAAGATTAGATTGTGCATCTTTTGGTAATTTGATTTTCGTGTCAGAAACGGATATTAAAAAAAAACCTCAAAATGAGGGTTTATTTGATTTTTCGTTTAAAAATACAAAATTGAAATGCAAGGCGGACGAGGTCGTCTGACTACAAAACAAAAGCACCTAACGCTAATGTAGGATTGCCGGGGTGCCGGAGATGCTTTAGCCCAGGCAAAAATGTCTTTGGAATCCTACTCTATGATTTTAGACGTGGCTAAACAAGGTCTGTCATCTGTAGAAATTTGGGGCTGAGTTTCGTTCCCCTGGTCCCATTCAGGGTAGTGATGGGGAGGGTCGGGCAGGGGCCCGCACCCCCACATTTGGTGCTCATTTTGAAACCAGAGGACAACATCCGGTCTCAGAAAACAAACAAAAAAAATCATTTTTCATGTCTGTCTTCTAGATATTTTATTTTTTCTTATTCAAAACAAAAAATGAAAATCAAATAATTTTCACTCCTCCCTTTTGGGCCACAAAAAGGAAAACACCTTGTATTTAAATTTTAGTTTTTGTATTTTAAAACAAAAACCACTCTTTTTTTTTTTTGATCTTCTGAAGCAAAAATTTAAATTACCAAAAGATACACAGATTAAAGCACAGAGCAAAGAAACAAACAGTATCAGGTCTATAATATAAAATGAAATAATAAAATATTATCAGAATTTCCTAATAAAATGAAACATGATGTAGGTGGGCAGCTGCCCAAAGGTTACTGGGAGAATCAGTCAGTTTCTCCATGATGGAAGAATTTATACAGTTCTGTCTCTATATTAATGCTGCTTATTCTTTCTACTCCACCAGCCTGTGTGTGTCTGTCACCAGGGTTCATGTTAATGTTTTGTAACACTGGTCGGGCCAGTCGCTCAGAAATCTACTGGCCCTTATAAAGAATGTTTTATTCATTAGCGAATAAAAAAATAATTATGTTAATTATCAGGTTTAAATGTAGCAGGTTTTCAAAAAGTAAAAAATAAGACTTTTTAAGACCTTTTCAAGAATAGTATAAATTAAATTTAAGGCCTGTTTCCCATCCATGTGCCCCATCAGTACTGCTTATGCACAGCTCTCAGCAGAGATTAGGAAGATTCGAGACGTCTCCTCTGCACACAGACAACACTACACATGATGACAGTGATGGATGGTACCTGCTGTGCTGGCGAACACTTCGCTCGGCGGCGCTCCTTCTGAGATGATGGCAGCGGCGGCGTTGGCGTCGCCAGACGGAGTCCGGTCAAAGGTCAAGGTGCTGGAGGTGGTGAACTGTCCTGATGGAGACACTGTGACTGTCGGAGGAGGACAGACTGTTCAGTTTCATGTTTCACTTCTGTATTCAACGTTTAAAATGTTCACACAGCAGAACGGATCGACGGTTCATGTCTGATTATTATTATTATATACAGGATGATGTCACTACAAGTTTAGGGTCACCACAAGGAGTCAAAGGTCAAGAATGGAAAATAGTCAAATCTGATAAATAGGAGGATTTGTTTTTCCTCCTTCAAATGTTTTTGTGACTTTAAGCAGACAAACGTATAAATAAACAGACACTGTCTTTTCTCTTCTTCTGCTGTGTGAATCACCCGTCAGACTGAGGTCATGTGACGTACATGTGGTCCCAGGGGCCAGCGTGATGTTTTTGGTGGCAGGAAGCTGCTTTTTGGGAGGATTCACTGGAGGCTCGTTGTCCTTCTTCCGTCTCTTGTACGGAACAAACAGGCGGACTGGACCCGTCTTTACGGAGCAGGAAGGAGAAAGAGAGAGACGGATGAAGTCAACAACAACAACAACGGTGACGATTCTTTAAGTCACATGAAAAACAACCAGAGGGATTCCTGATTTAGCCTGATTTAGCCTGATTTAGCCTGATTTAGCCTGATTTAGCCTGATTTAATCTGTGTTTCCTCCAGATGATTATTTTTATTGTACACAAGAAGGCAAAATGATCAAATTTGAATATTTCAGTTGAATAAATACTGAGTCATATTTCTGAACATGTTTTTAAACTAAAACATTACAGAAAAGCTCTGAGGCTTGTTTCACAAAGATGAGCTTTGACTGTGGCTTAGATCAAATAACCAGACTCCAGACAGAGTTTCTCTGTTCCACCATCCTTACCTGACTGCCTTATTGACTTGTCATTACTATAATACCTGAGCATGTGTAACAAATCAAAATAAAGATCATGGTTTAAAAAGGTGAAGGTTATGAGGCCTGTGTTAGAGAGAAAAAACAAATCTATTTACCATATTGATGTTTTCTGCCACCAAAGAGTCTGTTTCCTTCGGACACTGAGAAGAGATAAGAAGAGAATAAATAAATTCTCTGTTTATGAAAAAAACATTTAATCACCTCCTTGATCAATCAATGAACCCTTTGGTTTATCAGATATTTAAAAATGTCAGTAAACATTCCAAAGTGATTCTTTAACCTGCTTTAAGAGTCTGGCAACACAAACCGAGTCAGTTCATGATGAAACAGACAAAAACAGGAAATCATGTGTTGACTGACAACAGATGGTCCAATCAGAGCCTTAAACCCGCCTCCAAATACATATTTTAATCTCCCAGATCCAGATCGTGATCCACACATAGTTGTGGAACATCATGAATTTTCCATGTCTGGGTATTTTTATTTTTATTGGCCTATTATTGATTATTACACCCTTTCACAAAATATCAAAATCTATTGACAACTTTTTAAGATATCTTGCGGACAAACAAACAGACAAAAAACAAACAAACATCATAAACCTCCAACTCTTAATGAAACACCAACAGAACATCAGAACAACAATCCAGATATTGATGATAACTAACCAGTGAACTAACTGATTAGTGACTTCATCTGCTGTTAACTGACTGATAAACATCATCTTCATCATCAGAAGCATCGTCTTCACCATGCAGGACCAGGAGCAGACCTGCTGACTCACCCCTGTCAGGTCATCACAGCAGGCAGAACAGGTACAGGAGGCAGCGTGGGGGTTCAGGATATGCTCCTGCACAGACACACACACAACATGCCTATAGTTACATTCCATGTAGCATCACACGGTGTACTTCTGCAGCAGTACTGCAGTAGTACAGTACTGCAGTAGTACTGCAGTGTAAATGCAGTACCTGTATGAGGCAGAGCAGAGGTCTGCCGGCGTATCGGATGCTTCTCTTCCAGTCTTTGCTGCTCGCTCTTCCTGCCAGACCTTCGAACTCAGTGGGAGTGAACCACTGCTGGTTGTGTCTGATGCAGCGACCTTTACCTCCTGAACACAACACAACACAGTCAGCGTGGAAAATAACAAGAGGAACAACAACAGACTGGTGGTCACATTCAGCTCCTGTGCAGCAGCAACCTGGGATATGTCATCAGCAGTCTGAACAATATTCATTCTAAGGATGAGAACTTTTATTTTTTAAATCAGCTCATATCAGACAACATAAACAAAATACCGATATGTCTTCTAAAGATTGATATCTAAGTAATCTGATTATTTATTTCAACACTACCTGAGAATAAAGGTCAATCTTGAAATCTAACCTAGACCAGGAAGGACCAGGCTGTTCTAGGGTTACGTTACCATGGTAACTCTGGTCGGGCCTGTGTAAACCCCTCTTTTGAAACGGAACATAAGATCCCACCTGATCCCAGTCGGTTCTTGTAGAGGACTCCGCTTGTGTTCCTGCAGCGGACCGGCAGCTCGTTGTTGTAGACCGAGGGGTCCCAGTTGTACTTGGAACAGGCGTCTTTGTCCTGGGGGGGACTCAGCGGGGTGGGTGGGGTCTGTGAGCCTGAGGGACGCACAGGAGGATGAATCAAACAGACACAGATCAGTCTGAGAGTGATGGAGCTTATACTGTCCTCAAGGTCCAGATTTCTAGTCTGTTTTGTTTAGTTTTGTTTTAACACCATGGCTCCTTTTATTCTAATGTGGTTTAACTGATTCAGACTCACATGCTGTTAACATGATAATATGTCTGGTTTATCTCCCTTCATATGACTGATCATATGAAATCAGCTGCATAAGCCAGTATTCATTGGGAATAGATTCTTAGAAGTGTTCCAGAGTGGATACGAGTTTTATTTTGTTCTACATTGTGATCTACAATGTTTCTGACTATTATTGAAGGAAAACCTCATAAAAAATCTCAACAGTAGCTTTTTTAGTTTAAAAACTTTGAACGTTCTTTCATTATAAATCTAAGAAAAGACATTTTTATTTCAAATTTACTTCAGGTACAGGGGTTACCCTAAAACATCTCAGTCATGATTCTAATCTATTTAGTTAGTTCACAGCTAGACCATCTCAGTACTGTAGCGCACACACACACACACACACACACACACACACACACACACACACACACACACACACACACACACACACACACACACACACACACACACACACACACACACACACACACACACACACACACACACACACACACACACACACACACACACACACACGTACCTGATGCAATGGCGGCAGCAGACTTGAGGCCAGCAGCCTCCACAATGCTGCCATCAGTGTGAACTACGATCAAAGTGGCCTTCTGGGTACTGAGACCTTCACCCAGCTGAAGGGTCGTCCTCCCGCTCTGTGACACACACACACACACACACAGACACACACACACACACAGACACACACACACACACAGACACACACACACAAACACACACACACACAGACTATTTACACCGGGGCTCCCACACCTTTTTAAACATCAAATTCAAGGACTTTTCAAGGACTTACCAGGCAAAATTCCCTCAAATTCAAGGACCCCAGACAGCAAACATTGAGACACAGAATAATATTAAAGATTAAATGGATTTAAAAGAAAGAGAAGCTTGTTTTAAACAAACACGGAGGCATTGGAATGTAACCTAATTAATAATGTTTCATCAAGAAAACTTCAATTTCTTTAGTTGGACAAATTATATTTATTAGAACATTTCTATTTTTTTCTACTCTTAAAAACTTTCCTAAATGTCCTTAAATCCACAAACTTTAAGGATCACGAGGACCCGTGGGAACCCTGTTACATGTTTCATATTTAAATTACAATATTTGAATATTCTTAAGAATTCAAAATATTTTTATCTTTGAAAGGATGCACTTGCATTATTATGCTATTATCACTATTGTAGTGACAGGAAATGGTCTTAAAATGACAATAGTCATGTTAATCACAAGAAAATATGACATCCAGCAAAAGAGCCACACATCTGCCACCAGAGGGCACTATAATCAATTATAGTAATAACTGAGGCTCTAGAAGGCATTCAGGGGTTTTTTAAAGGGTCTTTTAAGAGGTTGAACACATCTGGGAGAGATTTCAAAGTTTGACAGACGTCTGCATGATGGAATTTAAACCAGCAGTGTACAAATCAGCACCTGCAGCGTTTGAGATTGTTAATTATGCACAAGAATGACAAATTTGAGGGTTCAAATTACTGATTCCTCACACAATACATTAATTGTAATTCTATTAAGTCAGGAACCCCTGGTGTTTAGTTTCCACTAACTTCACCACAACCATTTCTGACTAAACTAAAACAAATATTGAATCACTCAAACTCACTCTCAGGTAGTTTTTTCACACAGTTTCTCATTCTAATGGTGCCTTAAACGCATTTGCTTCTGGAAAATGGAAAGTCAGGTTTATTTTTTTACTGATTTTAATTTGCAACAGTCCAGATCCCAGAGTGAGAGTTCAAACACAAAATTAATCCTGCTAGAGAGCAGAACTAACTCTACTTGTAGGTCTGATATCTGGCTGGACATAAGAGAACTTTATGAAACACAGGTTCAGGTCCTCTTAAAGATGAGAAACATTAGTTTGATAAGGTCTGGAATGAAAACAGTGAAGCTAACCTTTGTGAGCTGATCTGATCTGACAGCACAGACAGAGCAACACTGAGCATGTGCATTATAGCGTAGCTGACCATCAGTGTGTCTCGACCTACCAGCATGTGTTCAGGGAGACTTCCTGATGTTGCAACAGTTGTTGTAAAGACATTGTCCTCTGCAGCTTGAACGTCTCCCACCGTCACAGCCGTCACCTCTGATCAGAAAGAATCAAATATTTTATCAACTCATACATTTTCACGTCAGGACTGTATCCTGTACTGTACTAGAGCTACTGCAGTACTCCTGTAATGTAAAGATGAATATCACAGCCAAACTGGGGTGATGTCCCTGAGAGTTTAATGCTCAGTGGTGACAGTTGATTTACATTTTTATGTCATAATAGCTCTCATTTTTAAGACATTATTCTGAGAGGGGGAAATCTAATGAAGAATTAAACAATAATTTACAAAGATATGGAAACTAAATATTATTATTATTATTACATTTTAACATGAATATCTGTACTTTCTTCCCCTTACATTTTCAAAACTGGCACATTACTTTGTTTTGCATCATTGTATGTTTTCCTACGGTGTCCCTAAAGGGACATGGGCGGAAAAAAAATCTATAACTTTTTCGTGCGCACGGGATAATTTCAGGAGCGCACTAGATTGTTATGAATTTTATAAATTTTTGCCCATGTCCCTTTAGGGACTCCGTACTTTCTAAACTCAACTTTTTCAAACTAAATGGTTCAGACAATAAGAAGCAGAAAAGACAATCCCTTAGTGTCAATGCTTCTACTTTTCCCAGGCTTATTTTTAAATGTACTTTTACTTGAGTAAAGATGTGTGTATTTCTGCCACCTCTGTTATTATTAAACCTGAATAAATCATTATTATTCCACAGCTGTGTTCAGTCTGTGCTGACACCCCCTGACGCTCAGCATGCCTTCACCAAACAGTGACATGTTAACCCTGCAGAACGGAGGGAACTCAGTTACCATAAGGTCCTGATTAATTAGAGTCAGCACAATCCTTAAGCTTCATTCTGCATATACCTTAAGTAAATATGTAATGTGAGCAGGTCATGAAGTTTTGACACTGTCAACTATCTGAATCCACTAGTTAACATACTGAGTTATGCTGTGGAAACTAACACAAAAGTTCAAATTTGAAGGAAGACTAGTTTCTTATGATGTTCTTCTTTGCCGAATTTTGGCAAACTTGCTAACTTAGTAAATGCAATACAAGCGTCCTGTTATATGTCAACTTTATCCTATCTAGTGGCTAGAAATGGTTTAATTGCACAAAAATTGAACAGAGTTTGGCAATAGGATTATTAATACAATATGCCTGCATTATGGAGAGCTGTGCCTTTTTTGCATGAGAATTGTTACTGATTAAATTTCACCGATCAGAAGTGAATCAGCAGACATCTTTTCTTTTTCTTTTTTTTCATCAGCAGACATCTGTGTTGCTCCCGTTTAAACACCAGTGACGCTAACATCACGCTGTACTTTAGCGCCACCGCGCTAAGCAGCGGCCTGCTGCTAGCTAAAAGCCCGGCTTGCCTGCGAATGCCGCATCGGCCTCGTCTGAGTTCGGCAGAGACTCGGCTCCCATGTCGATGTTTCCCGGCTCTGCCATCACGGCCATCGTGGTGACTTCGGCCTCCGACTCGGTATCCGAGCCATCCTCCGGCGGCATGCCGATGGGCGGCTCACCCAGCTCGAGTGCCTTCGTGGCCGAGTCCGCCTCGTCCATTCTACCATAGAACGACAAGAGCCGAATGTGAACGAGTAGCCGCGGGGCAGAGCGGGGTCCGAACGCAGCCGAGTTTGGCACGAACCGGAGAAGAACCGCGAACACGGAACCGATAATCGACAGAAATCAACAATACTTTTTACGAAATCAACGAAAACGACACCGAATCAGGCGAACACCTCCGGAGAGAGAACGGCCTCTCGGCTGTTTGTTTTCACCAGGAAAGGCTTGAAGCGGAGATTACCGGAAGAACACGAGAGGTTCCGAAGCGACCGAAACACAACAAAGGGGCCGAAATGAAGAACATGATTACAGTTATCACATCATCTCAATCCTAACCATTTATTGTTATTCACTTTAATATAGATTTGTACAACATGTTAACTTCATATATTCTTTTAGAAACCTGGCTATATTTACATATTCTGATGTAAAAACTCCAGCACTGCAGGGAAGATAAATTCATATTGAAAATAATTAACTAGTTTCCAGTCTGTATGCTTTTAAGTGAATACATCACAGTGAAAAAAATGCGTAATGCTTGTGAGACCATCACATATGACAGATAGTAGTAAATGAAAAATAAATAAATATAAATAAATAACTAAATATTTAATCTATTCACCAAAATCAAATGTTTGACATCTACCTGTTCTAGCAGCTAATTTAGGTTGAAGGTTCTTATAAAATGAGTTACACCACTGTCTGCGTATTTTTATTTTTATTGGATTTTTCATGATATGGGCAAAATATTTTTTTTCAAAGTCATATCTCTCAAAAGTGATCCAGAATTTGCATCCATACCCGGATCTGCCTCAAAACTTACTTCACTCTTCCAAAGCCCAAGATCCACCTCTACCAAAATTTTTTTTTTATAAAATCACCAAATCTGTTTTCAACTTTTTGAGATATCTTACAGACAAACATTTAAACAAATCTTTCAATAATTGTTTGCTGCTATATTAATATTCAAAACCACATATATTTAACCTTTAAGTTAATCAGATTTTCAGTTTGCTTTTTATTTGATTAAAAGATGTCTTTAAATTGACTTTATTAAAAAAAAAGATTTCTTTGCACGATCATCTGCACTTTAATGCAATTTTTGTTTTCAAAATTAAACTACAGAGTAAAATAATCCTACATGAGTTCATTATGACAGAGATTGCACCGTTGTAACAATCTGATGTTATCCTTAATTAAACTTAATTCTCTAGATTCTGTCCTGCTAACATTAGAATTAGTAATAAGAGGTAAAAAAAAAACTAAAAAAACATTTGCACTCGGTGAGTGCAACGTACTGTAGGCCTAATGATAATTAGTGATACTTCTGGTTTCTGAATGACTGTTTTCTGTTTCCCTGTTGAAACACAGCCAGAAAACTGGATCCCTGACACTGACGACTAGATCATATGGATCACTGCAGGTCCTCATCCAGCATTAAAATGCAGAGGATATTACTGCGTGTGGCTCGCTCTGTGCTGACTGTGTGTGACCACTGGGAGGCAGCTCACACACACACATACACAGACCAGACTGAGGAGCTGATCCCAGGTCAACCTGCCCAGTTTTGACTGATCCAATTCACCCAGAATTAAATGATCACAGAATTAAATTACCTTGATGAGATGATTGAACATTTGATCAGTGACTGTGTTGGATTTACTCACCGTGAAAGTGCTGCTGTGGTATCCATGGGGGTCAAAGGTCATGCTGCCTCAGCGGGAAATCACTGTAATGCAAATGTGAAACAGCGATATCACTGTTTTTGTGTGTGTGTGTGTGTTCACTTAATCCTCTGTGTCTCTGTGCACTGTAATCCACCTGTGTGAGTGCCACCTGACGTCACACTGCAGGGGGGGGGGAAGTGTGCATGATGTGCATGATGTTCACCAGGGTGTTGTCTTGGTGGTTGCTCCCTTGCTCCCATCTCCTTGGACCTGGTGTGTGTCCCTCCCAGCAGGACGAGATGCAGCAGCAGCAGCAGCAGCAGCAGATGTAGTAGTCATGGTATGTGCTGACCCAGTCTGTGCATCACTGGTGTGTGTGTGTTGTTCCCAGCAGGAGGAGCTGCAGCAGCAGTCTCTCTCTCTCTCTCTCTCTCTCTCTCTCTCTGGCCCTCACTGAAGCCACAGATTGTCTAATTAGATTAAGCAAGGCTTTCCACAGATAATCATTTAGCCTGCTCCTGTTTTTCCCCTCTGATGGAGCGCTACTTGTGACTGCGAGCTCGCTTGAAGGTCAGACTGAATTTGTGACAAACGGGACTGGTTTGGGTGGTGAACTTGGTGTTCTCGCAGCAGGTCTGCAGACTGCCGGCTGAGGAGCTGTGGCCGGGTGATGGGCTGTTCCTGGAGCTGTGAGTGTGACGCCGCTCAGAGTAATCGGACTGCTAATAATACCCGCTGCTGCTAACAGGAGGCGATGGGGGAAGTTTCTGTAAGTAAAGCCTTTCTTCTCAGTGTGAACATTTAAAGCAAACCATAGGGTTTTATCAGAAGATGCTATCTCTGAATGTTTGCTCTTATTTCAAAAAGCCTGAATATTTCAAAAGTGTGGAGGAACGGCTGCAAAGTTTATTCAGATGTTTCACACAGACACAGTTTGCATTGTTTTTATGTACTGCTGTGATTTATTAGTCCATTAGTAATGGATTAATATAGAAATGTCTCAGATAAAAATCGAAACTGTCTTGTTGCATTCTCTCTAACGTGGAGATTTTCTGCCCTTTAGTGAACTGAGTCTCTTTCCGTTTTTTGAAGCTCTGTGATGACTTGTGTTCAGCTCCTCTTCCTCTTCCTCTCCCTCAGCCTTAAACAGGCTGCTGCTGCTTCTCCCTTGCTCAGATTAAGCCTCGGCTGACTGATTGACACAGATTACAGCTAAAGGCACAGAGGTCGCCACCTCTGAAGAACAAATATAAAGGCTTTCAGTTCACACACCAATGCTTCTACAACACACACAGATCTATCTATTTCTGCCGCTGGACGGAGGTTTAATGATGTCCGTCTGCTCCACGGTTACCTGGTTGATTCAGGGCTTTTCATGCATGTAGACAGTCAGTAACTGGGATGAGTGATGATGTGCTGGGCTGTGCTCAGAGCTGGGATGGGTCAGATATGGATTCATTCTTCTATCACTCCTTATATTAATGGACAAATACAACGTTTCACACCTCAGTTCAACAAAGCTTATTTAGCAACATGAAAAGCTGATTTAATTCTAATTTAATCCATTTCTTTGCTAACTTCCTAGATCAATGGTCTGGGCATCGTATCCTGACGATGTGACCTTTTGTCGTATTGTCTTACAGCCATTTGTTGTTTGTCATTTGTGATCCAGAGCTTGTTGGAGTTTAAACATTTAAAAAAATCATTTTTGAGTATTTACACATTTCTTTAACTGATGTATTTTGCTTGTA
Source organism: Chaunax sp. Z400 (assembly GCA_037577475.1). NCBI lineage: Eukaryota > Metazoa > Chordata > Actinopteri > Lophiiformes > Chaunacidae > Chaunax > Chaunax sp. Z400. The sequence continues at coordinate 2,761,052 of CM075186.1, forward strand.
TTTGTCATATGATGATATGTGTACTTTATATTGACAATGGCAGAATATTGGTGATAATGACTTCAAGCAGCCAAGATTTTGTAAATCAAACTGATCAAAATCAAAGATCCCTAATCGTAACTCCACCCTCCACAAGAAATCTTCCACTAACCACTAAAGAAATGTCATTTTCAGGTTATCATTACTATTTTAAACATTTTTACATTTTATTCATCTAACTGTTCTACGTTCTACTCGTCCACATCACTGTCAATATTACTTTTCTATTTCTTTCTCAGCTTATTTAACTTTATCTCATTTCTGTTGTTATTCTATTTGGCACTGCTTCTTGCATTTACTCCTTATACACTTTATATTTTTATTCTTTACATCTATTCAATACTGTTTTTTATTCTCTTATTGTATTGTTTTATTACCATAATTTGGGAATTTATCTCATCTCATCTCATCATCTTATCTTTAATTATATTATCAGTAAATTAAAAAATAAAGTATTAAAGTAATTCTCATGTGTAGTTTGTAGGTAATCAGAGTAAAAAAAAAAAAAAACATTCCCTGAGACAAAACCAAGAAATAGCCTTGCTGTCCCAACACGCCCTCTGTGTGGTAATATTTCTATATCCCCCCCCCATAGAGTTACTCATATATTTCCCTCTGATATGACCTCCCTCTCTCTCCCACTGACAGTCTCAGAGTCCCCGTCAGGCCAGAGCTGCAACCTGGGCTACCCTCTGAGTCTGCGTTTTTGGGAAGGCCACTGTCGAGTCCCAGAGGAAGGAGACATGGCCAACAACTCTTTTCGTGGGTCCAAACATGGTCGGCGTGGCGAGGCCAACCACGAAGCGGAGTTCAGCTGCTCGCTGCAGGAGCTGCGCTTGTTAATGGAGCTGAGAGGAGCAGAGTCGCTGCCCAGGATCCAGGAGTCATATGGAGACGTTAACGGACTGTGTGCCAGACTGAGGACGTCACCTGTGGATGGTAAATATCGTTGAGTTCATTTTGTGCTTGTATACAGGTTTTATTACACAAAAATGATCTTTATCACTTACAATGACACTTAAAGCAATGAAAATAGAACAGGACATATTTCTGATATTTTTAAAAATCAGTAAAATGTATGATAACGCCAGCTTTCATACCATGGCATGCTGTGAAATTGGTAGTTTGTTATTTTCCGTCAGAGCCTCTCTGGTGACGTTTTAGTTTCCTTCACCAGTGACTCACAAACCCTCCCCTCTGGCGTGGACATCATTAAAACAATGGAGGACATATTGGGCTTATTTTGGCTCGAGGGACTGTTGACTGGTCAAAGTCAGCCGTGACCTGCAGCCTCTGATGATCGTGTTCTGCTCTCTGTCAGCTTCAGGACCACATGAGACACACACAGTGTGTCCCAGTCTGCAAATATGAATACATTAAATGTGTAGAAGAAGTCACAGCAGCAAGGACAGGATTGGTTTATTCTGGAACGCAGTCGTCTTAGTGGATGCCTTTAATTAGGGGATGTATTGATCATTTGATCAATCAGTTATTAGGCAGATATGACAGGTCCACATCAAATGATGTGTTTTTATTCATTCAGTGTTTCTGATCTCAGCTGCATTTATTTCATCTCAGTTTGTTGTGATTTCATCAGATCTGCTCGTTTTTCACCATCAGTGTGTTTTCATGTGAAAACAGTGGGAGGCCTTTACACTGAATCCAGAGGTGGGACAGTTCCAGTCGTTTAATTAAGTTATTCATCAAAAGTTAACTGAATATAATTTTATATTTATATATTTATTTGCATTTAAAAAAAATACTTTTTAATTATTTTTTTCAAAAAGAAGGTTTAGGAATTTTCCCCCTCACTCTCAGGAGGTCGTTTTGAAACACTGCATGGATTAAATGCATGTCATTATATTTCAAAAAGCTTAATGAAGGTGAGAATGTGTTTTATATCAGTTACTTTGACTCAGGACTGGCCGATATGACTTCTAATCATTATCATGATTGCTTCATATTTTTACTTCATTCTGATTAATGAATAATGATTTTTTTTTTTACACTTCCTGCAAAGTTCTGTGACAAGTTCTGTATAGTAAATACGCTGAACTACTAAAGCTGGCATGTTTTTTTGCACTTATGTCATCCGTGCTGCTTTGCATGCCCCTTAGTTTTAAGTTGGACAGGATTGAGGCGCGTGACTGAACATGACATCATTTTTTTTTTCTTCTTAAGGACACTTCATGAGTGCATTGATCCAAACTGCTGTTGGGTCTCCAGTGTAGATATGAATTCAAGCTAAGGGCAGTAGTTTAATTGAATAAGTTCCATTAAAGTGCATCAACCTCTGTGGGTGTCTCCAAATGTCTGTTCTGGTTCAAAATGAGCTGGGTGATATAAATATGAGGGTGTAACCATTAATACATAAACACTAATTAAGTCCCATTCCTGACTGAATAACCCTGAAACAGCTGTTCCAATCACTGTAATCATGGCCACAATCTCCACAAAGGAAGCAAATATCTGCAGTATTGCTACACGTATTTATTTGGCACTTGTTAATGATGTCATCAAAGTGGTAACGAGCGCCTTTACACCACAAACAGACACGGCTCCGAGTCAAACATTCAGTTTCCACCAAAATACCAACATTTTGTTTTGTGTCCATTTTAATAAAGCTTAAAGAGCCCACAGGTGGACAAAGTCCAGGAAACACCAAACTGGAGTCATGAAATTTGGACCCTTAATCTAAAGCAAACCATCATTTGACTGTTTGCAGACCAGCATGAAATGAAAACGTTCCATTTCAATTTGTCTGAAAACTTTGTCACCTTTTCAACAAAGATAAAAACCTACAAAAGCAACCATGTAATATGTGGGTGTACAAAGATTCATTTAAGGACACAGATGACCTCTGTTTCTCACACTCTCAGTCTTTTGCCTTTTTTTCGGTGACCCGATGACTGCAGGCTTTGACAGAACACTGAGCTGCTCTTTAAATTAACATCCTGTTGTTTGTATATTTCTGCACTTTTTCCAAATCAAAAAGGATATTTCCTCTGATTTGTGTTCATCCCTCACGGCTCATCCCCAAGTCAGAGGTGTATTCGCTCGACCTTTCTTACAAACAGTGCACTGAAAAAAAAAGTAAATGCTGCATGTTTTAATCTTGTTTATCTCATAATGGGTTGATGAATCCTTGTTGAATTTCCTTAATTTTTTTTATATCAAGTGGTCATTTTATCTGGATCTAAATACATTTTTTAGATTGAGTTTACTTATATTTTTAAGTTGAATGTGCTTATTATTGATTTATTATTTAATGTTCTGTCTTTGATTAAAGTAAATTGATTTCACTCAAGTAAAAGTAAAAAAATGATGTTCAATGATTCATTTCCACAGTCCTGTCTACAGATGTGCAGAAACTTTCTGCTGGAGGCAGCAGGTTTTTTTTAGCCACTGTTGCCTCAGATCAAGAAGGTTCTGGGTTTGAATCCTGCAGAGTTTGCATGTTCTCCCTACTGTATGTCTGTGTGGGTTCCCCTGTGTTCTCCAGCTTCTTCCACCAGTCCACAAATATGCAATATGGGTGAAGAGGTGACTCTAAATGTAGCGAATATTATTATAGATATAGTTTTAAATTACTAATAAATAATAAGCACATTCAACTTAAATACAAAAGTAAACTCAATTTTTAAAAAGTTATATGAATCTAGATAAATTTATTTCATGCAACCACACATTAGCTCGTATGCCCCACATATAAAGGCTACAGTCCTCTAGCAGCCGGCGCGGGTTCAATTCCACCTGTAGCCATTTACCTCATGTCTTACCCCCACTTTCTCCTGTATTTCCTGCCCTTTCATTGGTTGTTTCAATCCCCCAATAAAGGCTAAAATATCAGAAAAAATACAACAACTAAAAAAAAATCTGATTTGCAGAATAGCTCTGTAAGTGTAATAAAAGGATCCTTATCAGTCTGACTGTGCTGCAGCCCTGTCTCATAACCTGATATTTATGCCATTGTTGGCATTTGAATTTTAGTGATTTAGTGAGTCCACACGTCATACAACCTTTTTCTTTTTTTTTTCTTTTTTTCTTAGTTTATTTTTCAGGGACAAATGCAAGGAACATTGTAACAAGTAACAATTTACAAGATACATATATATGTGTTGCATACAAGATTTCTAGCCAATGGCTAATCTGCAATCTCTGTCCCTGGTTAGGCTTTTCTGCTAAAATCATCATAATTTAAAATCGTTACTAAAATGAAAACACTAAAGACACAGAGTAAAACATCTTACACATTAACATATACATATACATATTCTTGTTCTAGAAATAACATCCACCATCGACTAGAGCAGACAGGACAGAATAAAAAGACAACAGAATGACAAGTGTTATGTTTGAAATAAAGAAAACAAACATTTGTATTCATTATAACTACTTATTTGTGTAAATATAAACACTGACCCTACTATGACCTATGATTCCTGTCCTGCCAGCTCCTGTGGACTTTTTTCTCATCCCAGTCATGTAATAAACGGTTTAAGTGACTCCTGTAACCCACAGAAAATAATGTCAGCCTGTTACGTGTCTCGGTGCATAAGTCTGCACTTTGACATTTTTCTGCTCATCATTAATTCATTCAGTCTGTCCATCTTGCATACTCTCAGTAAACACCTTCAATGCTTCCGTCTCCTGTTGCCAGAGAGAGCTAAAATGTCAGCAACAGCTTGAAATCAGTGGAAAAATCCATCGAAGTGCTTTATCCGTGTGTGTGTGTGTGTGTGTCTCTGTGTGACAGCTGGGGGATGGAGTCATTAACTTTCAGTGTAATCCCACTCACCTGAAAGAGCAGAACACTGAGTTTCATTTTCAGACAACATGAAGAGAAGTGTTGCGTTAAAAAACCTGCTCAGACTGTCCAGGTCAGCCGTGCAAGCAGCTGCAGCGCGTCCAGAGGGATCATAAGCATGTCCCGACATGTTGTGCTCCACGGAGGAAACCAGTCTGCTCTCTGCTTCCCAAACACACTCCTGCAGAGACACACAAATGCACCAGGCACGATAATCCATGTGTCGCGTTTTCATTTTCAAACGTCAGATACAGATGATTGAAATTCACCATAAATGTTTCTGTAACCTTTGTCACCTAATCCTACATTGTAGTTGTATACATAGACTTTGGAATTAAAAGTGAGCACAGCTGTAGAGTTCAGAGGGTTGAAAAATATAGTGGAACTGATGTTCAGTGCTTATTTGTAGTTTGGGTCCAACACCAAATATTTGCTCCGGGGCTGCGTTTGTTCATGTTTCCATCGTGGCCTTAGGCTGTTTAAACTTTTTTCTCTCTAAACTACTGAAGCTTTTCATGGTCAAAACAAAGAATGTAAATAAATCAATTCAGCTGCAGGATAAAAGCAGCACAGGGAAGCGGATCAATATGTGGTGAAAGGTTGTTGAAAGTGTGCTTTTCTTTATCGGATGATTTCCTGGCTGTAGGTGGAGCTGACACTTCATCAGGTGGCTGGAGCTACAAAAACCCAAGGGTTTATGTTTGAGAGAGAAATCAGATCAGAAAAAGTAATGTAGTGTTACAGCCAATCAAAGGAGAGAGATCTGACCATGATCTTTGTTGTTGTTGAAGAAATATTTCTCTATCTCTAATATATAAAAAAAACAATTTTATACTAAATGACATTTATGCTGTTTTTTTAAGACAAATTTCATCAAAATACAGCCGGACAGATTTTGGATTTTTGCACATTTTTTCTCCTCTAGAATTTAAAATAAACTTCTGTACGTTTGAACAAAGTTTTGAGTTTGTAAATAAGATTCAGTATAATCATTTTGTCTCTCAGGTTGACCCTCGAAGTGTGAGCCTCATAATCATGTGACTTCTCAATAATTACAAATGTTAAATGACTTATAATGTTTAAAACTGGTTGAGAAGCGTTGCCTTGGATCAATAATTAGATTAAATATGAAGTATAAATCACAGAGAACACGTCACCGATGCTGTCTTTGTATCTGATGCTGCAGGTTTAGATGGAAACTTGGAGGACATCGACCGAAGGAAACGAGAGTTCGGACAGAACCTCATCCCTCCTAAAAAGCCAAAAACCTTTTTGCAGTTAGTGTGGGAAGCCCTGCAGGACGTCACGCTCATCATCCTGGAGGTGGCAGCCATCATCTCACTAGGCCTTTCTTTCTACAGACCACCAGATGCTGACAGACAGAGTGAGTTCTCTTTCTCATGTTCAGATGAAACGTGTGCATCCCGTGTGTCACCAGGAGTATCCATGGTAACCATTCACTGGTTTATCAAATCTATGGTCACACAGTGACAGAGCGGAGCATCTTGTCAAGAGACAAGATGCTCCGCTCTGATAACAACCTGAAGAGTTCATATTGTGTTCATATTCTAAGTCAGTGCTGTCTGTAACAGATTTTTGATTTCAGTGTTATCAGCGGAGGTTTTTATCACAGTGTCTCTTCCTAAACTTTAATAGATTTGTCCTCCTGCACAGGGAGGTCAGAGGCCACCTCCTTTCAGGCTGCACTGATTGTATATGTTGGGCAAAATCTAACTATCATGGACACACACAAACACAAAACTCAAGGTCGTGTTGTCTCTGTTCAGACTGTGGCAGCGCTGCTGGCAGCGTGGAGGAGGAGGGTGAGACAGAGACCGGATGGATCGAAGGCGCTGCCATCCTGCTGTCGGTGGTGTGTGTGGTCCTGGTGACAGCCTTCAATGACTGGAGCAAAGAGAAGCAGTTCCGTGGCCTCCAGAACCGCATCGAGCAAGAGCAGAAGTTCAGCGTGGTGCGAGCGGGTCAGGTGATCCAGATCAAAGTGTCCGAGATCGTCGTCGGAGACATTGCACAAGTCAAATATGGTAAGAGAAGACAAAGGATGCACTTATGTAGGGCAGAGCTATGCACTAATGCTTATCCTGGAGGCTGATGAGATATTTTTTTATATGCATGGTTTTATTTTAAATTTAATTTCTTTTTCAGTCAGGCGTCTAGGCTCCGAACTCATCACTCCCCGCAGATACCTTTATATGAATATATTGGGGAGTGACGAGAAAACGTCTTGAACCCCCCAATCAGAGCCCGCAGGTGGATGCTGGGGTGGTGGTGGTGGTGGGGCTGAAATGCATATGCATGTGGAGCAGCAGCAGCATTGACAGGCAGCGGGAGAGATGGGACATTGTTGCAGCTCAAATAGACCACCAAACTGGGAGCATGTGTTGATGACGTTTGAGGAGAATGAGGCGTGTCGTGTGCATATGTGTCGCAGTAGTGCAGCTTGAGTTGTCTGCCTGAACTAGTATTTATCTTTTGTAACAATTGTGGCTAAAATAGACTATTTTTGGTCATTTTTAAAAAAAAATTTAACCTCTAAACATTATCTCCTGACCCAACCATTCGTTGTGATTTAACAAAATGACCTGATAAAGGTGACCTGCTACCTATCTCTCTGTTTTCCAGGTGACCTCATCCCTGCTGACGGAATCCTGATTCAGGGCAACGATCTGAAGATCGATGAGAGCTCTCTGACCGGAGAGTCGGATCACGTCAAGAAGAGTCTCGACAAAGACCCCATGTTGCTTTCAGGTGCTTCACTCGACTCCATTCACGTCAAACTGCAGACGAGTTCAGAATGATCCGAACTGTTATTGTCAGCCATTACCAGCCAGTTTCTGCTGCTGATTTTCCACTGTTAAATAAGATCATCTGTTTTTTCCCACCCACGGGCTGAACACTAAACATTTAAACCAACTAAAGTGCTGCAGAAATGACAATATAATTATATTCAATCAGCAGGCATCATATCGGACTACAACTCTAATGCATGTTGTCTGGTCTTTGTGCTGGTCTCTGCAGACATGCACATCCACAGAGGGTGCATGGACCCAGTGTGTGCTTCTAGATCTGAATGTGTAAATGCTGGCTTGTGTTCTGAAGCACTTTGATTGGTCAGTCAGACTGTAGAGGTGCTGTATAAGGACAGTCACCATTTTAGTACTAGTGTTACAGTTACATTCTTTAGTTATCATTAAATACAGAATACATACTGTAGATTCAAATATAGCTCAGTCAGGAGAGACTAGTGGTTGAAGTAAATATGAGTGATTATTACATCAGATGATATGTGCTGATTAGTCTATCGGAAAGTCTTTGGTGTCAGAAAGTCTTTGGCATCAGAAAGTCTTTGGCATCAGAAAGTCTTCAGTGTCAGAAAGTCTTTGGCATCAGAAAGTCTTTGGCATCAGAAAGTCTTTGGTGTCAGAAAGTCTTTGGCATCAGAAAGTCTTTGGCATCAGAAAGTCTTCACTGTCAGAAAGTCTTTGGCTCTTAGACTCTTCAGGGGGATTGACATCGAAGGGTATTTGTCCTGAGCCGCAGCGAGATATATATCCCCCCTTGGAGTCCAGACACTGGTGGTGGTGGTGGCTGATGATCCCGTTGAAGCTGATGGATAGATGTGTCTGGCTGATGAGAACAGCTGATAACTCGATTGACGGCCCCAGACCGCGATAGCAGGAAAATAAGACTGAGCATGTGTGAGAGGTGTGGATGGCATGAGGATAAAGTATAACTTCCACTAGAGCTTCATTATACATACTGGTAATTTACTGTAATTTACTGACAAAAATAAATTGTCTCTACTCCCTGGTGGGACCTTCCTGGCTAGATAAAGGACAAACAAAAACAAAAATAAAAACTGTGACAAGTATTGTGTTGTAAATTTACAGGAATACAGTAAATAATATACTGTAATTCTAAAATATAGGAATAAACTTAAGACAGTACTTTGCAGGTGAAGCTGCTGCCGGTTAATTAAGTAAATTTACAGTGAAACGTTTTACAGTGTTTTTCCCCATATGTCACTCATATGTTACCATGTGATTCACATGGAATCTGTCATGTGTGATCTTAAACCAGAGGTGCATCTGATTCCTACTGATGTGACAGCAGTGTGAACGGTCAGAGCAGAAGTCATGTGCAGGAAATGAAACCTGCGTTACTGTTTTATTCATTATGATAATGTACTGACATGCCATTTTCAGTTGTTCATCAGCATGGTTGATGTAAATGTGGGGTCATGATGCAAATCTGTTCACACTGATGTCAGAAATCAAATCAGATTTGAGAAGAAAAAAAAAGTGTCTCTTTCAGCCGCAGTGTGAACGCTTGCTTAGAGGAAAGAAACAGAGGAGGGATCCTTCTTCCAGGATGGACAGATATACAACACATGGAGTGTTTACATTCTAGAGTGGACAGAAATAACAATGGTGAAATTATTTATTGAGATCCTCATAAAGGATCCAGTAAAATTACAGTATTAACATTGCATCAACCAATACATTGACGTCAAACCCTTACAAATACAAAACATTACGCAAACAGCAGAACAAAACAACAATAATGTCTTTTCATCTCAAATCAGTGCTGCAGAAAAAAGAAAATAATCAAATGCATATTATTTTCCTTTTTTATTTTGCAGGCTTGTCCTCAAGAACCTGTTTCTCTGCACCTTTAACTGTGTGTATATATATATATATATATATATATATATATATATTCTACTGACTCTATATGTTGCTCTCTTTGGTTGGGGTAGTGTCATGTGATCCCCCTCACCTGCATTGTTTCATAACCATGTGAATTTTCACAAAATATTTTTGAATACAAACAATATGGTTGTTTACCAGTGCTAAAATTCCTCTTCCTCTCTCTCTCTCTCTCTCTCTCTCTCTCTCTCTCTCTCTCTCTCTCTCTCTCTCTCTCTCTCACTCTCTCTCTCTCTCTCTCCCTCAGGTACCCATGTAATGGAGGGTTCTGGCAAGATGGTGGTGACGGCTGTGGGCGTGAACTCTCAGACTGGAATCATCTTTACGCTGCTGGGTGCTGGCGAGGAAGGCAACGGTGATGGCGACGACAAGGCCGAGAAAGAGAAAAGGAAGAAAGACAAAGACAAGAAGAAAGAGGAGCGGAAAAAGAAAGAGAAGAAGGACAAGAAGAGTAAGTTTTGAACATAAAGAGATCTGTGTGGGGATAGAACCTTTATCCAAATCACTATGCAATGTGTGGTAAGTGATAAGTGGAGTAATAAATGTGTAAATAAGATTTTACCCAATTTTATTCATGACCAACTGATGTTTTCTGCTCTTTATTTTCAGGTAAAAAAGATGACAAAGGCAAGAAAGGTGAGCAGCTTCAGGACTGTGAGTTATCGTATGTGAGTGGATGTTTTAAGTTAGTTACCGGAGGCTGACTGGTTTATTCCCTGCTGTACTGGTCACTGTGGCCTATGGGAGGCCGTGTAGGCCAAAAAACATTGAAATATGTGCACACACACACATTGAGATCCTGCAGACAAGCACACTGAGACAGATCACACAAATCTCAGTCAAAGAATCCTGACTTTGTTTCTCTGAAGGTTTGTGACATCATCATTCTTGACTGTCTTAAGCCAATAGATACTATTTAACATGTGATGCAGAACACTTCAATCAATAAATCAATTTATTAGAAAATAGTTTGTTTTTTTTATTTACAAGAGGTGATTCTGATCAGACTAAAGATCCATCACGGGTCTCAGAGACTCCTGGTTCCATTTGGGTCTGCTTGTGCTTCCCAGTCCCTGGTGGTGGTTTCCTACTGGTCCCACATGGTTCGCTGTACATCCCTGTGGTCTGACCAGCAGCAGCAGGCGCTCCTGATTTTGTTGATGGTGATTAGGACCAAGAAGATTATCGGCCTTAAGCTCGGCAGCTGCTTTCTTCTCCTGCCTGCTGCTGCTGCCTGCCTGTCCACTAATAGCCTCATTACTGAGCTGGGATCAGCCGCTCACACACACGGATACCCTCACCCTCTGTCACAGAGCTCCAGCATCAGCTGACTCTGTCTGGAGTGTGGTTAATTGTACTAGAGGGAACACAGATGAGGAGGTCTGCACCTTTATGGGAAGGTGGACAGTAAAACCGACATACTGACATCATAATCCTCAGGTTCTGTTGTGTAAAAAAAACAACCTAACAAATACTAAGGAAATGATGTTATACTATAGTTTATGTAGGAAAGGTATAACCTGTTCTTTTGGACTGCCATAGTTGCTAAGATAGTTTACAGGCCTCAGCTGGAGAGATACAGAACTTCTACTATTTCTTCTGCATACATATTTCATCATATCATAGTAAAGATCCTCCCTAAATGTTAATATGCTGTTATTTAATTGCATATGATAGGCCTATGTACAGTACATTTCCAACAGTACAACTGCAGGTACAACAACTGAACTGAAAACGATATCTCTGTTATTGACTCACTGATTCATTCTAATCAGTTCCACTTTTCCCTTTTTTTTTCTTCCAATTGCTGTTTGGTCACCAACAATGAATCTCAGCTCTTCCTGCAGATATTTCACTTTTAAATCCTTCCAGTGGTGAATAGAGAGTCTGCAGGTGACGTCACAGCAGGCAGAGGTCACTGCGGTGACACCAATGCTGGGTCCTAAATCGCACACGTCCGTTATTATCGTCAAATGCAGTTTATTGCATCTGAGTGTACTTTCTTATGCAGTGCGTGGATTTCAACAGTGTAGTGTTGTCTCAAATCGGACATTTGACCACGAACATCACGCCACTTTCAAAAATTTGTGCAGGCATTTTCATTTGACTAAAATGTTCTCCTCCGCCGTAATTTTCAAATGTCAAAAAATTTCAACAGAATCAGACACCTCTTTTTTTTACAGTCTGCCCAAAGCTAAAGAAATGAGAAACAAATAGAATCCAGGCACTGAAAGGTGGATTTGTGGTTGAGCATCTGTGATTAACATAGAAATAAAATTTGCATAAACCTGCCTCACCTGAAAAGCTTTACGAACTTCCTGTTTTCCTCTGCAGGAAAAAACAAGGATGGAGCCACTGTGGAGATGCAGCCGCTCAACGAGGATGGAGAACCAGAGAAGAAGAAAAACCTACCAAAGAAGGAAAAGTCTGTCCTCCAGGGGAAGCTGACCAAATTGGCTGTGCAGATCGGCAAAGCAGGTACGACCGGAGAATCTGATGTTTGGGTACAATTACTGACGCAATGAAATTCACTTTAGCGTCTAACCAAAGTGCAAAAAGCAGTAGAGATGTGGATATGCATAGAATCACAGTGATTTAGACATTATCTGAGGGCTGAACACCACCTGCCTGCTGGGTGGAGCCCACATCCACAATGAAACAATCCACTGAACTTTTATTTTGAATTTCCTATTCCCAAAATAGGAAATCAGTCCTAACAAAGATTCCAGATTTCTTAGACTTTATGGAATCGGCGTAAAATCAGTTTATCACCTGTAAGGACACATAAAGACAGTCAGTGGATGAAGAGGTGAACCATAGCCTACAGATGGTTTGTGACATATAGGTTGCACTATAGGCATTACAAAACGATGTGATTGTATAGGATAAGATGTGTTTCAGAGCTCAGTCAGGTTACCTATAACATCTTATATAAGATTAAAAATATATTCAACTTTATTGCCATTGTATGGTACAAGGACCCAACAACAAAACGCACTTGAGCATCCAATCCGAAGGAGCAAGTAGTGACATATATGCATACATACATATAAACATAGGGAGGATCTTAAAACAAGTTATACCACAGGTGTGCTTTAGTGTGGATGCAGGCATCATTATCATATATATTTATATATATAAACACATACATACATATAAATAAATATGATAATGAAGATTGCCTATGCATTAAATGTATTATGTATTATAAAATGTATTCAAACAGCCTCATAATCTACACTGTATTATGAAACAATGACTCACTGGATCATCGATCCATAACTCTCAGTCCTACTCTGAGGCAGGACTGGTTTTAGTCTTGGGTTAACTCTAGGCTGGAGTCTCAAACACTAAATAAATCCCGGTCCAAACTGATCTTCACTGCTTCTCCTGCGGCTGAACTGAACTCCCTCCGTCTCTGTCCGACTCTTTCTGTCTTCAGGTCTGTTCATGTCGGCTCTCACCGTCATCATCCTCATCACTCGCTTCCTGATCGATACCTTCTGGATCCAGGGGGTTCCCTGGACTGCCGAGTGTGTGCCCATCTATGTGCAGTTCTTGGTCAAGTTCTTCATCATCGGTGTGACAGTGCTGGTGGTGGCCGTGCCTGAAGGTCTCCCTCTGGCTGTCACCATCTCCCTGGCCTATTCAGTCAAGGTGTGTTGGGATACAGGTTCTAATATCATTTTAATGTATTTTACCACTCACTGGGCATAGAGAGTATTCATAGTATTGTTTATTGCCCCCCTTTGTTGCCCCCTTTGTTGCCCCCTTTGACCCCTCCAGACAATCCTGGATCAAACTGCTCATTCTTTAAACATCTTTCGAAAATTCAGAATCAAACACTCAAACTCAGGTAACGCTGCTCTCCTCATTTTTTTCAGAAAATGATGAAGGATAACAACCTTGTCCGCCACCTGGATGCCTGTGAGACCATGGGCAACGCCACAGCCATCTGCTCCGACAAAACGGGCACGCTCACTATGAACCGCATGACGGTGGTGCAGGCCTACATCGCAGGGCACTACCACAAAAAGGTTCCGGAGCCGGACCTCATTCCTGCCAAGATCCTCGACCTGCTCTGCGTGGGCATCGGGGTCAACTGCGCCTACACCACCAAGATTATGGTGAGCCGTAAAAACAGTCGTCCATTCAGGAAGCTCTGTGAGTAAAGCATTTTTGGCCCAGAGAGCAGGTTGGATTGGAGGACTGCCACAGCAGCTCAGGACTCATCTCATCACTGCTTCCTGGATCCGCTGTGCAGATCAGAGCATAGAGGAGTTAAACAGGTTCAGCTGCAAGACTTAAAAACTACCAGCAAGTATTTTTAATCAGAGTCAGGTCATTCCTGAGCTTTAATTTTTGTCCAATATAACCACAAGAGGTAGTGATGAATCAAAGTTTTTAATTTTAGATAAAATTAGACAGCACTCAGTGAGCACAGACCTCCACCTAGGCAGCTCAGTTTCACCATTATGTCATTACCTAAAAGCAATAGTCCCCTGATAGTTTGACCTTCATAATATGACTCCTGGACCATTCATTTTTTGTGAACTTTTGAATAATTTATAATCACACTGGTGATGATGGTGAACATTATTAGTTTGATAATTATTCAATAAAAAAATTAAGGTTTTCTTCAGGGTCGGGCTCAGTTGCTTTCGAAGTTACGTGAAATTTGAAAACTTCACTGAGTCAGGACAGTTTGAGCTTCAATCTGACCCTAGTTGTATGTAGATTTATTATATGTTCACAGTTGCAATTTTAAACATTCTGAAACTGAGATTTAACGTCTTTTCTGCTCCCTGCAGCCTCCAGAGAAAGAGGGCGGGCTGCCTCGCCAGGTTGGAAACAAGACTGAATGTGCCTTACTGGGACTCTCCCTTAAGTTGCGCCGAGACTACCAGACCATCCGCAATGAAATCCCAGAGGAGAAACTCTTCAAGGTCTACACCTTCAACTCTGTGAGGAAATCCATGAGCACCGTGATAAGAAACCACGATGGCAGCTATCGGATGTTCAGCAAGGGGGCCTCTGAGATCCTGCTCAGAAAGTAGGGTTACTGCTGTGCACACAGCTCTCTGCTCAGTTAGATGAAGATCACAGAAGTCTTACTTGTGCTTTCAGGTGTTGTAAGATCCTGATGGCCAGCGGTGAGGCCAAAGTCTTCAAACCTCGGGACCGAGACGATCTGGTGAAGACGGTGATTGAGCCCATGGCATCAGAGGGACTGAGGACCATCTGCCTTGCCTACAGAGACTTCCCCGCCACCGATGGAGACCCTAACTGGGATGACGAGGCCCACATCCTCACTAGCCTCACCTGCATCACCGTAGTTGGCATCGAGGACCCTGTACGACCTGAGGTATGCCAGCCCTGTCTTTTTACGCAGGAACACATGGAGGCAACCAAGTTCAGTAAAAATGCAGACCGTAAAACCTCACCATGGATCGCTGTCGTGTTCTCATCAGGTACCAGAAGCCATCAGAAAGTGCCAAAGGGCCGGGATCACTGTCCGCATGGTGACCGGAGACAACATCAATACTGCCCGGGCTATCGCCACCAAATGCGGCATCCTGCAACCTACAGATGACTTCCTGTGCATGGAGGGGAAAGAGTTCAACCGACGGATCCGGAATGAGCTTGGAGAGGTCAGACAAACACAACCTGGACTAAAGACAGCAAAGTCTGTCAGCTGGACCTTAAGCGTCTAACCCTCTAGACTCAATGACCCCATTACATTTTCAAATTCTGACAGCCAAAGAATATTTTTAGGTGTCTGCAAAGGTAAAAGTTAAAAAAAAGATAGATTATTTTGTGTGGCAGACTTTTGTCATTTTTGCCCCAGAAATTCTCCCATAACCCTTTTGATTCTCTCACGACCCCTTCATTCTAATACATTGAATTGAATTCATGTTTTGCAGCAGAAACATCATATTTATGTTTTCCTTTTTTTTCTCTGCAGATTGAGCAGGAACGCATTGATAAGATTTGGCCAAAGCTGAGAGTCCTCGCCAGATCGTCGCCAACTGACAAACACACTCTGGTCAAAGGTTAGACTCACCGGTTAGAGAACTAGATGTAGGAGCTAGACAGGTGAGGCAAAGGGAAATGTATTTATACAAGGCAGTTTCAAAGTGCTTTACACTCATTTGGACTATAAATTAATTTTTTTAAAATTGTGAATTAAAGAAAATGTAGGTAAAAGCAGAGGCGACTCTGATATAAAATTAAAACAGACATGAAAACAAAATAAAGGTGATAATCACAGCAGAGAAAAACAGATTTCAGCTGATTTGAAAGTGGTCAGATTTAGTGCACACCTTAGATCTTCATTTGATCAATACGTGTCTCTCAGCTGGGTGTCTGTGTGCCATCATCTCAGGTATCATCGACAGCACTGTGCTGGAGCAGAGGCAGGTTGTCGCGGTAACAGGAGACGGAACAAATGACGGTCCCGCCCTCAAGAAAGCGGATGTCGGCTTTGCCATGGTAACCAATGCCACCGATGTCATCAAACAGCTGCTTCTAGCTAGCTCAGCTTACTTATAAATATTTTATCATTTCATCAGGACCAAAACAACAAAATATGTTTTTATGTTTTTAATCAGGCTCTGATCCAAAGCAATAAAGAGGTTAGAGGATGGTTGATCCAGCTTAATGCTCTCTATTATTATCATCGATTTTATTGATTTCTTTTCAGATAATTTATTGATAAATAAAAGATCAGTTTTACCAAATCGTTGAATACTGAGAAGAGGGGTTCCACTGATCCTGACCAATCAGAGATCAGTGTCAGGCCAATCAGAGATGTGTGCTCACATCAACATCCTTTACCATGTAGAATCATTACGACATTCAGAATCAGAAGAGTCCTCAAGCCCCCCGTGGGTCAGCCCTGGTGTAAACCCAGAGACTCACAGCCAGGTTCAGTGTCAGGTTCACGTGAGCTAACCTACATGCTGCGTTTTGCAGGGCATCGCGGGGACGGACGTGGCGAAGGAGGCTTCTGACATCATCCTGACTGATGATAACTTCAGCAGCATAGTGAAGGCCGTGATGTGGGGCAGGAACGTCTACGACAGCATCTCCAAGTTCTTGCAGTTCCAGCTCACGGTCAATGTGGTTGCTGTCATCGTGGCGTTCACGGGAGCCTGCATCACCCAGGTTAGAAGCGCCTGACTGTCAGAGACATTTCAGTTCACACTGGAGTGCTGTTGTGTTGTCAGGTTTCCTCCCCTATGACCAGTACACCAGGTGGCTCCTGGCTTAGAGGATCAAATGGTCAGTTCAGGCTAATAGGATTCTGATTTTTCTGCTTTTTAGACAAACGATCAGTTGGGAAAAAAGCTGATGTCACTTACAGACATCTGAATTTGTCTTTGCTACAGCAATAATACCAACTGGAAATGGGGGAAGATGAAAAGCTGTTTTAGGTTTTATAAAAGTAATAATTCCTAAAATATTGAAATTATGTATTTTTCCATTCAATTTTATTATAAAAATATATTGTAGGGGTCATATTTTTTATCCAATATTTCGCTATTACAATGAGTCAATGTGAATAAATAGAATTAAATTGACAATGATTTTGAATTAAATGTGATTATACACAACACTACCTAATTTGAAATACATAAAATGGCTGAATAATAAACTCTTTATTATTGATTCATTATACTATGTTATGTTTATGTAGAAGTCCCCCTTATATGTAATAATGGAGGGAACACATAAGTTATATATGTAAGTTAATATTAATCTAATTTAATCAGACCAAGTTATTTCATTTATCCACATTCACTCAACATGACAGAAAAATCTTGAATTGAATGTTGAAATCATGAGATAAAATCAGATATTTACAGTAATTAAAATACTAGTGTCATCTGCAAATTATATAATATAATCAATGGGCCACACCCATTTATATATGTATGCTTTTGTATTCATCCCTATATGGGATATGATTTATACCGTATTGTATATATACCATGATGCAGATATGATATATATGAAGACATCAATATAAAGTCTAAAAGTCAACCAAAATAACTTCCTCAGACCCACCAGTCACTAAATTTGGAATATGTTTTTTTGTCTGAAGGTGTGTGAATTGATGTTTTATGAAGTGATCAAACCTCGTGTGTCCGTCTCCAGGACTCTCCTCTGAAGGCCGTGCAGATGTTGTGGGTCAACCTCATCATGGACACCTTTGCTTCACTGGCTCTTGCCACTGAGCCGCCGACCGAGGCGTTGCTGCTCAGGAACCCGTACGGCCGCAACAAGCCACTCATCAGCCGCACCATGATGAAGAACATCCTGGGTCATGGTGTCTACCAGCTGACCATAATCTTCACCCTGCTCTTCATTGGTCAGTAAATGCACCACAACTTCATGGTCTGAATCAGACCCTCTGTGTTAGAAGTAGCCATAGAGGCACTGAGGGACTAATGCATAGAATAAACAGGGGTGAAAAGCAGAGGATGTAAGAAGTCAGAGGATGTAAGGAGTCAGAGGATGTAAGGAGTCAGAGGATGTAAGGAGTCAGAGGATTTAAGGAGTTAGAGGATGTAAGGAGTCAGAGGATGTAAGGAGTCAGAGGATGTAAGGAGTCAGAGGATATAAGGAGCCAGAGGATGTAAGGAATCAGAGGATGTAAGGAGTCAGAGGATATAAGGAGTCAGAGGATGTTAGGAGTCAGAGGATGTAAGGAATCAGAGGATGTAAGGAGTCAGAGGATATAAGGAGTCAGACGATGCAAGGAGTCAGAGGATGTAAGGAGTCAGAGGATGTAAGGAGTCAGAGGATGTTAGGAGTCAGAGGATATAAGGAGTCAGACGATGCAAGGAGTCAGAGGATGTAAGGAGTCAGAGGATGTAAGGAGTCAGAGGATGTTAGGAGTCAGAGGATGTATGGAATCAGAGGATGTAAGGAGTCAGAGGATGTAAGGAGTCAGAGGAGCCAGAGGATGTAAGGAGTCAGAGGAGCCAGAGGATGTAAGGAGTCAGAGGATGTAAGGAGTCAGAGGATGTAAGGAGTCAGAGGACGTCTCGTAAAAGAACTCATAAATCCATCTTAATTCATGTAAATGTAAAACCTGATGTAGTTTTTAACCCTTCCACTCACAGGTGAGAAGATGTTTGACATTGACACCGGCAGGAACGCCCCCCTCCACGGCCCGCCCTCTGAACACTACACCATTGTGTTCAACACCTTTGTCCTGATGCAGATCTTCAACGAGTTCAACGCCCGCAAGATTCACAGCGAGAGGAACGTCTTTGACGGCGTCTTCAACAACCCCATCTTCTGCTCCATCGTCGTGGGAACCTTCGTCATACAGGTAATCTGTAAATGTGAGGCAAGCGTCACACCCGCATAGCGTGAAGTGATGAAACTCTTCCTCTAATGATGTCATTTCTCTTTCCTCCTGTAGATCATCATCGTGCAGTTTGGTGGAAAACCGTTCAGCTGTGTGGGTCTGACCATCGAGCAGTGGCTGTGGTGTATTTTCTTCGGCATTGGCAGCCTCCTGTGGGGACAGGTGGGATCTTTTTTGCCTTTATTATGATAGTAGACAGTAGACAGGAAATGAAGGCAGACTTGAACTGGGAATGTCAGCAAATTAATTGAACAGAACACTTGCTACCAGGCTGCCAAGAAACAAAAGGATTCGGCACCAATGCTGGATTCTATCTTTATTATTTAAACTTAGTGCTGTGCATCTTTTTTGCTGCTTTTGAATAAAACATCTGTGAGTTAAACAGAACAAAAAGCCTTCCATCAGCTTGATGGGCATAATTCCTCCTTAGAGGCTTAAACAGTGATAAAGATTTTTTTTAAACATAATTGACAGGAGTATTTATTTATTATTGGTTTATTTAACAGGGACAAAGCACATAATCGAACATTGTTCTAAATGCGCCAGAGTTAGCCAAGAGGCTATTTTTCATCTGTAGTCCTTGGGTGATGTTACAAAGTTACCCTAAAAACAGAATATAAGATTAAAATTGCAAAGTTATTCATCATTTGTGAGCATGCAGAACAAAAGCAAGAGAAAATAATAAAGTTAAAAGAATCATCATTCAGAACAACGTTATACAGTACTACAATGACAAGTACTAATTAAAAGAAGCAACTAATAAAGCAACACATGTAACACAAGTAAATGCACAATACTAATGTTAATAGAAAACATGGACTATAGACAACATTGTGCGACATTGTTATATAGAATACAAACTGACTAAAACATGCAAAGCAGAAGCACAGACATAAAAGCATGACCAATATAAAAAAACACAGAAAAACAACAACAACAACATGCAAGCTGGTCCATGAGGGCAGATTGACAGTAGCAAGATAGCGACAGGTAGCAGCAAGAGAAGCTTTGCACAGTGTTGACAGAGCTGCACACTAATTAACCATTTCTTTAAATGAGCTTTAAATAAACTGCATGTGTCCAGTTCTAATAGTTGCTGGGATGGAGTTCCATTGTAGTGCAGCTTTAACAGAGAATGCAAATCGACTGAAAGCTCTTTTCCTGAGTGGGATAATGTAATCCCCTCTTGGACGAGAGGTCAAACCAAATATAATCTTCTACATGAGACACGCGTCAACATATTAAATAGTGTTTTCCAAACTCAGTAAGGTCAATTTTTTTAATACTAGGCAGTGATGAAAGTGTACTGTTTTTTTTTTGTCGAGGATTTTAAGTGTGTGTTTGTACAGTGACTGCTAGCCTGCGGCCAGGTTGTTAAACAGTAAGTGGTATGGGAAATGACCGTAGCATGCATGTACATCTTAGCAGCCTCTGATGACATGTACTCTCGAATGTGCCTGAAATTTGAACAACTGAACTTGACCCTCATGACATGTGAAATACTTGTAAAACTTGGGAAATCTGAAATAATGGCCTGATTCTCTGATGATCATCATTGAGTCATAAAAGCTGCCTCTGAACCTTCAGGTTTACATTTTCAGAAGTGCTTAGTTCAGGAAACTCTGGTGTTGTGTTAACATGAGTGTAACATTTGTGTGTCCCTCTCTCAGCTGATGTCCAGCGTCCCCACTAGCTGGCTGAAGTTCCTGAAGACTGCAGGTCACGGCACGCAGCGGGACGAGATCCCCGAGGAGGAGCTGGAGGAGATGAAGGACTTGGATGAGATCGACCATGCTGAGATGGAGCTGAAGAGGGGCCAAGTGCTTTGGTGCCGCGGCCTCAACCGTATCCAGACGCAGGTACAAGAGCACCATTAGAAGGTTCCACCTGGGTCCTAACCTCATCACGGGGTCCAGTATGACTTCAGATTTAGCCTTCTGGAGCTTTCCATATATCAATTTTACATCAATAAAAGGTAGTAAGAAGTAAAAGGAAGTCATTTCTAAGGAGAAGAATTAACAAGTATTACTAATTATAAAATTAAAAATCATACTTGATATTTAATATGAACAGGACTCCATGAAATCCTACAAAATTATGCGTTTTTACTGTTGCTCAGTATATTTGGATCCATAGTCTGAAAGGACACAATTGAGAATAAGACTTAGGTAGAAAACACTAGACTTTTCCTCCAATAACCTCCATTAAAATCTGATCTGACTGTTTTTTCTGGTATTTCAGATTCGTGTCGTGAACGCCTTCAGAGACAGCGTGTCTCCCTACGAAGGTCTGGAGACGGCTGAGGCTCGGAGCTCCATCCACAATTTTATGAGCCACCCCGAGTTCCACATCGATGACTCTGATAGT
This sequence comes from Chaunax sp. Z400, assembly GCA_037577475.1. Classification (NCBI taxonomy): domain Eukaryota; kingdom Metazoa; phylum Chordata; class Actinopteri; order Lophiiformes; family Chaunacidae; genus Chaunax; species Chaunax sp. Z400. The sequence continues at coordinate 2,782,377 of CM075186.1, forward strand.
CAGATACCCCTGATCGATGAGGTGGAGGGCGAGGACGATGCCCCCACCAAACGCAACTCCATCATCATCCCGCCGCAGCTGACCGGACTGTCCGCCCTTCCTCCTCTCCCATCCTCACCCAACCAGAACAATAATGCTATGGATTGCATCATCCCGCTGCATAAGGACGCCTCCAGGTCCGGGCTGATCCAGTCCAACTCGGCAGGACTGCCGCCGTGTCCGGGGAGCCCCCTGCACAGCCTGGAGACCTCACTCTGAAGCCCCACCCTCTGCCCTGATCACTTCCTCTTTCACTTCTCGTACTGTGTTTGTTACGACCAGAGCTTTGGAGTGAAAAAAAAAAAAAAAAACATTTTTAAAAACAGACTCATCTGATTGGTTCTCGCCAGGAGTTCACCTGCTGGTTTTTAGACTCCAGGAAGCAGAAATGTTTCCAGGTGTGTTCGAGTACAGAACGGCAACAGCAAATTCACACAGACTGATGTTTGCTTCTTAACTTTAATAGACATGAACTCTGCATTTTGTTGTTTAGGAGAAGAGTGTTTGTGAGGTTGATCGATCAATAATCAGTTTTTGATCTGTAAATATTCATGTTGATGTAGTCAGAACTTGTTTTAATGTGCAGCGGGAGCAAACGAGCTAACGTGAGCTGACGGTGATGAGTTCAGATTAGTTTTGTGTCGAGGTTTAACTTAAAGTATCTGTGACTGAAGTGTTTAGAGTCAGTCAGCTTTAACTGGGGTGGGGGATGGGGGGTCTTCTTACAGATGGTGTGTTTGTAGACAGAAAAGTGTCAAAGGCTGTCTTTACAGGTCTCTACAGGTCTTGATGCCCAATTCTGATTTGTTGCCTATATCAGAATTTTTTGACCGCCTGCTTACATCTACTAGCATTTTCAACGACGTATGACTCGCATTGATAGGGAAAATCCAATCTGTCCGCTTAGATAACAGACGCAAATGCACATATCTGATTCAGATTTATTTCCACATGTGAAAGAGGCCTGATTCCGATCTGAGAACATCCGATTCCATGTGCTTCTTTCCTGCTTTACACGTTCATGATTCACATCCGATCTGTGCCACACGGGAGGAAAAAAATCGGAATTGGGTCACATGAACCACGTAGTGTAAAGACAGCCAAAGACATGTCGGACATTGGATTTTATTAAAATTATTTAAAGTTACGAAAACAGCTTCCAGAGCATGATGTTTGTGATACCATCACATATCAGATAGAAGAAATGTTAAAGGGTCATTCTGGTATTTTTCAACCGTTTTAAAATCCGAGATGGCTTGGTGGTGTCACAAAGAGCTGCTCAGTGCCCTACGGAAATCCTAGATCCTCAAAGAGTACAGCTCAGACCACACCTTGACAGTTTTGTTAGATTCTTACGAGATTTTGACATCTTTTCTCACAACTATGTGTTGCAATTAGTAGGAATATAGGACCCAAGATGCAGACGTGGCATAAAACAGCAACACTACAATTTATTGCACCAAAATGCAACACAAAAACTAAATCTTTGATGCAGGTGGCAATACAACTGTTCAAGGTGTCCATCATTGACCTTCTGGAATGGGTTAATAAGACGGGGCAGAAGCAACAGGGAGCTGAATGGACCTGAAGCACAAGAGATTCCGTCAGGAGAGAATAATGATGTGTTTGATTGGGTGGCAGGAAGCCTCAGGTTGGTGGAGCGTGACCTGATAGCCACGCCCTGGTAAACACACACACACAGACAGACAGGGAGAGAGACAAGAGACACAAGGGAGGGCAAAACACTGGACACAACAGGTGAGAGGGAGGCAAACTGACAGATCTGAACACTATGAGATACTATGTTATTATGAGCTTGTAACTCATATTTATAAGATATCTAATTTTTTTTGTGTGAATACAATCCGCTTCCATAATATCAAATCAATAACATAACTTTAAATGCATTTTACCATGCAGAGGATTCACAATAAGTCACATAGTGAACAGATTCACAGTGTTTACACTCCAGCTGCTTCTGTGAACAGCAAGAAGAAGCTTCACTGTTGTGTCCTGCTGAAGCTCCGCCTCCTTCATGATGAATGTATGATGTCAGATATCCTTCTTGTTTCAGGCTCTGTCATATTCATGACATCATACAAGAGCCACGTGCCACCGTCCCACTGCAGGACACAAATAGGCTGGGTCTGAAGACGTCTAATCAGGAGTCCAATCAGGAGTTAAAAGAATTAATTTTATTCACAGTTTTAATGTTGTGACAACCTGTGACAGTTTTTATGTTTTTTCAGAACCAAGTTGTTGTTGTTTTTTTGACATGGAAAAGGTTTTTACAAGAATAACAAAGTGTATTATTTGCAGAATAAAGTGGCAACCTTGAAGAAAGTTACAAAATTACAAAAGATAAAATATGTATCAATTTTATATTATCCATCCTTTTTTGTAACAGTGTATTCTGTTAAGGGTCACATGGGTGCTTGAGCCTATCCCAGCTGACATTGGGTGAGAGGCGTGGTACACCGAAGAGAGGTCGCCAGTTCATTACAGGGCCAACACATATAGACAAACAAGTAATCACACTCGCATCACATTCCACTTCACCTATGACATGTTTTTAGACTGTGGGAGAAAACCGGAGCCCCAGGTCCTCCGGTGGATGTGAACCCAGAATCTTCTTGCTGTGACGTAACAGTGTCACCCACTATATATTAAAAAATATAAATGTATAGTATTATAAATAAATAATAATAGAATTTTCAAATTAAAGTAATATTAATGGTAATATTACTATGAAAATAATATCTTCATGAGAAAAAAAATCTATACTGCATATTAGGTGTAACAGTTGATTAATTAATATTTAATTTATAAATAAATATTTTAATTAATATGTTTCTGTCTTTCTTCAAATATATATATATACGTACATAAATTTGTTTTGCTGGAATAAGGAATTAAATGTTTGTATTTTTATGACTTTTATTTTATTATAATTTTATTTATTTTTTTGTTTATGTGGAGTTTAAATTTAAATGATTTTATTGAACCCAAACCTTTAATTCGGATTTAATAGAATTTAAAGCCTGAAAATTGTTCAGTTCTAACTTTCAGGACTACAATCCCCACAATTCTGCTCACATTTTTGTCATTGACTTCAAACCAATAGCTGAGTGCGTCTGAGTCACGTGGCCAGCAGTCCCGGAGATTTGAAATGTGTGTATGGTTATGTGTTTTTCTTGTCGCACTTTGAAGCGGAAATATTTGTGATTTTTTTAGAGAAACTTCAGGTTTGTGGTTTTTTCTTTAATCAAATAGAGATTATGTGTTTGTCCCGTGAGCTGATAGACGAACCAAACATATCATTAGCGCTTGATTTAAGCTAGCTTGTGACCCTAGGGGCTAGCAGGCTAACGGTAAAGTTAGCATAGAAGTTAAATGTCATGTTTTAATTATCTCTCCGCTATTTGTCTGAATGTTTGTCAATCCTGAATGTACTGCTGCAGGTCTGACCCGGATCAATCTGTTTGCCACAGAGAGAAACCAACTGCAGGATGGACTGTCGAGCTAACAGCGGTAAGTTAACACCCACTGACGCTGAGTCAGTAGCACAGTTAACGCCATGTTAATATGTTTCATTATTATGTTTCTTAACAGACCTGTTCTTCCTGCCTGATGAGAAGTTTGACTTCGATGTTTCTCTGTCACCTGCCAGGTAGGAAACATGACCGTCTTTATTTAAGTCGTGTTCGTACAATGCGAAACTAATACAAGGTTGTGACTCATCATACTGGTAACAGTGCTGTGTTGTCATGTAGGATTTATAATTCATTTGTTAAAAGCCTTTTTAACAGGCTGCATCGGTTTTTCATGTTTTTCAACATTGTGACGTGGGGCCTTTTTTTCCCCAACATTTTTGCAATATCATGACATATAATAGGCCAATCAAAATACAAAAATATCCAGGCAGGGACAACTTATGATGTTCCACCACTATGCAGTATTGAATCCAGATTCGGTTCATAATCTGGATCTGACAGATTAAAATCTATATTTGGAGTGAGGCAATATCTATTGGGTCAAAACCACGGTTAGAGAGAGGGGTAGAGATGTGGTGTTACCACCAATATGCAGCTGAGATCTTTCAGATACACTGAAGTTGATTTCATGTATCTGAAAGGTAAGAAGTTATATCTGGACAAAGTCTAGATCCAGAACTACCATTATGGAAAATCCTATATTTGTTGATAACTCAATAAAAACTGAAGTGTTAACAATGTGTCAAAACTGTAAAAATTGAGCTCACTTTGCATCTGTTCTTCCTTCTTAATCCTTCTTGACTTTTAGCTCTCTCACATTGTTGCTGTCAGACATTGGTGTTAGTCTCAGCTGTGATTTCTCTTTGAGAGTCATTTCTCACTCTGTTCCGCAGCTCCAAAGGTGACGAAGATGAAGACGAGGTCTTCCTGGGGCCGGTCAGACATAAGGAGAGGTTAGTCTCTGTTAACGTGGAATCTCCGCTTGAGAGCAGCGGCATGCGGTTGAGCTGGAGTCCGTTGACAGGAGATCAGCTGGAGGCTGTGTGTCAGGAGGCTCACCGACTGGCCAATCAGCTGCAGAATGGCGAACCGAGCCAGCCACACAGCGAGGATGACGAGGCCACCAAAATGACCACTGACGTCACAACCGACAGGGAGGAGTTCGTCCAGGATTCTCAAGCCAAATTAGGCATGCTCAGTCAGACTGCCAGTGTGCTCAGCCCCATCAAACGCCAGACCTTCTGTGTCCAGGACAGCCCCTTGAAGCAGCTGCCACCAGCTGTTCAGCAGCGTCTGCTCAGGGCAAGCAGTGCCAACGCAGCTTCATCCACCCGCCCTGGCAATGCAGCTTCATCCACCCGCCTTGCCAATGCAGCTTCATCCACCCGCCCTGCCAACGCAGCTTCATCCACCCGCCCTGCCAATCGAGCTTCATCCACCCGACATTCCTCCGCCAACACAAATTCATTCACCCGCCCAGCTGCATCCACCAGACTCAGCGTCTCCAGCCCTATGGCCGGGACCAAGTCTCAGCCCAGGACAGGGCTGCGAGGGAAAGCCACACTGGGCGTTGGTGTCGTGCTGCCAAGCAGACCGGCTGTCCCAACGACTTCCTGTTCAGCCAGCAAGAGCAAAGTGGAGAAAACCAGACTGCAACCACCAGGCAAAGTAGGAGAGGAGTTTTTTTTATTTTTTACTTTAACAAGTCTCAGGTGAATCCACCAGTATATAAAATGTAAAGTTTGATGTCCCCACTGTGTTAGGATGAGTATAGTTTTTATGGCCTGTTTAATGCTGTAAAGCAGTGAAGGGAAAACGATAATGGAAGCTGTGTTCTTCAGCTCTCTCAGCCTGCTGCTCAGCCAAAAACAAGTACTGATCTACAGTATATCCTTGAGTTATTCTTTTTGTGTGAGGATACAAATTTATATTACTGAACTTTTTCTTCTTTTTTTCTTCCCTCTCTGATCATCTGTGACCAATCACAGTTATCTGGTGACCCAGTGCTGGGGTTCCCAGTTTGGAAACCTCTGTGTATTAAAAGATGAATAATGAATATGACCTGATGTCATTGTTCTGCTCTTTTCTTTTCTTTTTTTCCCCTGTCAGGCAGTGGGGGGTCGGAGGCCTAGCCCTGCCACTCGCCCCTCTAGCAGGGCAGAGTCAAGTGAGGATCTGCTCTCTGATTCAGCGAGTGTGGCGTCTGACATCAGCGACTCCTCCCTCAACTCCAGCGTGCTGGGAAAACGCACCCTGGCTCCGCCCACCAAGGTACACCTGAGTCTGTTTAATTCGTCATGGAAATCTGATCAAACAGTGTCGCCCGTTGGACAAACTCAGTCGCTGCAGCCAAATGCATTTAATGAAATGGATCAGTGAGAGTATTAATATATATTAACATCCTGACGTGTGGAAATATCTGGTGATTTTTTCTCCATCAGAGTGTTGTGAGGAACCTCTCGGGTGTGAAAGCTCCGTCCCTTCAGAAAAGGAGGGTGACCGACAGGAGGAACACGTCCTCTTCCTCGTCCTCGATGTCCAGCTTCAATTCCAGCATATCTCTGTCCCCAGCTAAAGGTACGTTAACAGCTAATGGTCACCAGCTACATGTTGACTTCCAAAACAGAGCCGGGCTGCGTCAGGCGCACATTCACAATTATCCATTCACTGTACAAATATGTCCTGCTCAAAGAAGTTCAAGCATGTGACATCTTTAATCTGTCCTAATTGTCTGTATCTGGCAATGCTGAAGACATACAGTATACAGGCTGGGAGCTGCTGCTGCTGGGTAGTGGAGTAGTGCTGGGTCACTTGTGTTTTTGCCTCCTCAGACCAACTTCTTATCAGGGTTGTTCTGATACCAGTATCAGAAATGCCTCGGTTACTGCCTAAAAGGCTGGATTGGGTATCAGCAGGTGCACAAGTCTATGAACAGATCCGTAATGTAATTTATTAAACCCAGGACTGGACCCTGCTTCCCTCCCAGCAGATTCTTTTTTTTTTTTTTTTTTTTTTACTGCACAAGTGCATGTTCTGCACAGGGGTTAACATGTGCCAGGCCAATCAGCTGCTGTGCAAGTTCAGGTATTGAAAAGGAAAAACATGTCATCAGAACATTTCTACTTATTCTGCACTTATTTTACCTAAAACACATTCAAACCCTTTGTGATGAACAAACCTGAAGCAGTCTTGACTAACCAGCTGACTGTAAACTACACTATTAACCGCCATGCAGCCTCCAAGTGTCATCATCCAGTTGGAACATGCAGCAGTACAGGTGTTGTCTCTTCTCAGGTAAATTGAACTCTTCTTCGAGCGCCTGTATTGGCCCCGCCCCCAGCAGTATCAGCAGACCTGTGAATCCCACCAGACCACGCTGCTCCATCTCCAACGCAGAGCTGGCATCCTCCACCGCCAGCCGCCGCTCACTGTCTACCCAAGTCAGGAAGCCACATGAGATGGAGCACCTCAAAACCACAAGGTCCACACCGCTGAAAAGAGCTGAGGCCACGCCCCATCAGCTGACGACCTCCAAGAAAGGCTTGATCCCCAGCACCACCTCAGCCTGGCCGCTGATGGGATCGAAGATCAAATCCAAACCTGAGGCCCAGGTCCCACCAACACCCAGCGGAGGAGTCAGAGGACTCCCCCACGGAGACGGTAAGATGATGATGATGATGATGAAGTCACATAAATGCTCATCAGTATGTTCCTTCCTAGAGTTTCTTCAAAACTTATTCTGTTTGTGTTCAGAAACAGTTTGGATTCTTTAAACAAGAGATGCTAACATTTGACGTTTAAACACAAATTTAAATTTAGCAAAAAATGTAATCTATTAAGTTAAACATTTTCTGGATAATGATTGTATGTAAAAAGCTATTTAGTAAATAAATAGTTTGTTATATTCTGCTGGCCCCCTAATGGTGGGATGCCTGCATAGCATCTTAAATGCCACAGTAGTGGCTGCTCCTTTTAATGTTTGAGTAGGAAGACGTTACACCGGACGGCAAATGATGCCAATATGTAATTTAAATGATGACTTAAATAAAGAAATAATAACGACTTCTGCTGATCAGTATTTCTTAGGCTGATTAACAAAGTTAAGAACATTTAGTGGATGAGTTGTGAAGAAATATCTTCTTTCTACAAATTAAAAACACGTCAGACTTGACTCCAGAGACAAAAATCTGAAGCGTGGTTCTGTGGTAAAAAAGGATTTGAAAGTTAGATTCCTCTTAGATAATCCAGATGATGGTCTTCAGCTTCAGAACATTTGATAACATATCTTTCTGCATTTGACTCTCTGATACACCTTCCTTTGTGCTTCACCTCCAGATGTCTCAAAGACGACGAAGCCAAAGAGCCTGATGTCGGCAAGCAGCGAGGACAGGTAGATGATGTCACACTCCACCACGACGTCACCTCTGTAAAACATTTAGTCTGTTGTTCATTTACATAATTCATATACAGAAACACTTCTTCACTCACGCCATCATCATCATCATCAATGACAGCGAGATGAAACTGGAGACAATGAAGTACTGAGAAGTATTTCTAAATATTAAACATGTCATCCAGCTATAAAAAGAAATCTGCAACACCTTTAACACCTGCACCACCTGTTCTGCGACTCTGTACTACGTCTTGAGGTTAAATTCCACCTTCCTCCTCTCGAAGGCTTCCTCAGAAACCCTCCACTGCTCCTCTGACGCCATCTTCTGGCAGCGGCAAGTCACTGCAGCTGAAGGCACGACGTCCCTCTGCACTGCCAACACCTGTGAAGCGCAGGATGTCCGCCATCCCTGTTGCCACGCCCACCAACCAAAACCGGCCCATAAGGCCGCCGCCTTCACCTGACTCTGACCCCGCCCCCAGCTCCGCCTTTGTCGAGAGAGAGAGGAGCTGCAGGTGAGATGCTTTAACCACTGTTGACCAATAAGAAAGCTGCTCTCCACTGCGAGAGGTTACGGTTCTACTGCTTCAGATCACCTGACAACATATGTAGACTTGTTATTTTGTGTTCCCTTGTTGTTTCTATGTAGCCCCACCCCAACAGGCACACAGGAGGCGGAGCCTGTCGATGCCCTGGACATCCAGCCCTTCTTCCTGGAGGAGGAGGAGGAGGAACAGCAGCCCCCTGCCACCCTGCCCTCCAGCCCGCCACAGCATCACCAATCAGAGAGGATGGATCATGGAACACAGAGTCAGGGCCAATCGGAGCCCAGCAGAAACCTGATTGAACTGGAAACTACAGAGGAGAGCAACAAGATGCAGGAGGTCAGACTTCTCTCTCACACACATCCGTTCTAAATGTGACTTTATTGCCTTTCATCATCTGCCTGCAACTGTTTGCATCCTGGACTTGTCAGGAATTTAAGTTGATGGATTGATCATCATAACATTTGTAGTTCCTTAGGATGAACTGATGAACTTTCAGGTCTACAGTTTAGTTTGATGTGCAAAATATTCAGGGACGAACCTTTAATGAGTCCTGAATCCATATCAGTTTGTGGTCTTATCAGAAGCAGCTTTTACAGATGAAAAGATGTGGAAAATGTGTCACTTCTGCTTCATCCAGCTGTTTTTACACGGTTAGCTCTTATAATCACGATTCGGTGATTTGAAGTCGAATGATGCAGATTAGCCAAGTGAGAGAGAGCCAGCATCAGGCGAACCTCCTCACCACAGAGACAGACTTTTCTGTAACATTTCACATATGAGCATCTTCTTTTAATGGCTGCTTTCTTCTGGAGAACCTCACACGTTTTCATCGCTGTTCCCTCCTCAGGTTCTCCTGCTGGATCTTCCAGCTCCAGCAACTCTGCAGCCTCAAGAGAAACTACTCATCGACTTGACCAACACACCCGACCTGATCCGGACCGACAACAAGACCTGCACCACAACTCAGGTAACTGACAGCCGGCCTGGTTTCTGTCCACAAGATGAAAGCAGACGGTGTGTCTGGAGGAGATCTGCAAATGAAATCTTAATGTTTTTTTTAATTTGCTTCAACAGCTGATTGACCTGAGCTCTCCGCTCATCAAGTGGAGTCCAGAGGACAAGAGGGAGAACAATGCTCCACTCATTAACCTGTCCTTCTGATCCTCCTGAAGACGTGTGACACGAACTCTCTGCCTTAAACTGGACTCATCAGATTTGTCTTCAGAAACTAATAATAATCCAGCTAAGTTAAGAAACAGAGTTTTTATTTGTGAAGTGTTTACTGTTGTGTTTTAAATGATGAAAACATTCAAAGGTTGCTGAAGCTTTTCTGCACCTGATTGAACTTTAATTTCCCCCCCCCCCCCCTGTCTTGCTGCTCTTATTGATGTCTGAATAAATGTTGTAAACGTTCATTCTCCTGTGTGTTCATGAGCCGCTGACCTCAGTCCACCAACAAGGAAACCTCATCATTCAGAAATACGTCTGAGCTCACTCCAGTCTAAACTAAAAACATCGAAAACACATTTAAAAACTGTAGAAATTTAAAGTTCAGGAACACTTTAAATCAGGCAAACACACCAAAACTATGCATTCATCATTTACCCGACATAAACTGCTATTTATAGCTAATATGTGCACCACTCCAGCCTGTCTGGTTCTTCCCCCAAGGCAGAGACATGTGCTGCATAGCGGGTGATACTGGGATCTTCAGAACCAGGTCCTCAAAGACTCCCTGAGAGTCTTGACAATCCTCTCCAGCTGCTTTCAATTTCCTACAAATGCAGATTAAATAGCCTCATGTTTGCTCCTCTTTATCATTTGCAAAGAAAATTGGCTCCGATAAACAGAACTACAGCAGGCAGGAATATAAAGTGTATATAAAACACATTATACATTATATTACATTATAAAATGTAAACGTGTTCAGTATCAGACAATTAAACATTTCCAAGTTGTAGTTGCATGTTTTCTTTTCCTGTGAAAATATGTAGTTTAGTCTTTTATTAATGTAATAAAACCTGCTGATCTTGTTTGTCAGACGTTTTAAACAGGTGTCCAGACGGCCATCAGTCTCACAGGGTCATTAACTTTGCACAACAATTTTTGCTACCACAAGCAGAGTTTATTTAGCTCAGTTAAGGTGGGAATGGGCAGCATGTTTTCAAGGCAATATGCATCTTATCACTGGACAGAGGTGGGTTTTTTTTAAACAGATCTGCTGAAGGCTATAAACAGTGACTGCAGCAGGAGTGAGATGTTCACATCTTCGACCTGCAGGCTGCTAACATGGCTTTCTTCAAGCAGACGCTGAGTCTCCTCGTCCTCCTCCTGGTCTCTGGCTGCTCCTGGGCTGAAGAGAAGGTGAGGTTATTTATTCAACGTTAAGACACAAGGGGAATTAAATGTGTGATTTCTTGTTGCAGGATCTCGTTTAGTCCTTTTTGTTTTTGATCTGTTACATCAGGATTGTTCCGTTCTGTAAACTATACAAACATGCAACAGACTGTACAACAACTCAACATGAATACGTTTACATCCTTACTAACAGTGATGTAATGTCCCTGATCCAGGATCTGTCTGTCTCTGAGCTCCTGTTGAGGGCAAACAAGGATGTTGGTAAGAACCCATTTATGTCCAAATGTATTTATATGTTAACGGTGTACATTAATAAAACTTGTTTCATCTGCAGTCCCTGTACAGATTTAAAAAAAAGAATATAAGCATTAGAGAGAGAGAAAAAATATTTATATTTATGTGTATATATATGATATGTATTAATTCATATCAGATAAGAAACAGATTAAATGCTAAATCTTAGCCAAACGTCCCAGTGATATATATATATATACAGTATATATACTTTTAAAGGAAGTTATTAACTATCCTTACTTTTGGATGGATGAATTACTGCCTAATGTCCTCCTACAGTCCATACGGAGGAAGAGCCCTTTGTTGTGGATGACATTGCTTATGATGATGAAAATGAGAGGAATGCTGACCCCTGCACCTCCCGGGGCTGCATGTGGAGCAGATCCGGTGACGGGAAGGTCTATGTGCCCTATGTCATCGCCTCACATTACTGTAAGTACCTGAACCAGGTGTTATTAGAATTGTTGAACAAAATTGTGATGCAATATAGAGACTTATAGCGGGACGTAATGGAATGTGTCAAAGAAGACCAACTGGTCATCATTTTAGGCCTTTCAGTTTTATAAAAGGTTAAACGTTAAAAAATATCTTGTGATGTTCTGTAATGTTCATCCTGTAATGTGGTACTGATTGGTGGCAGCACTACACTGATGTCTTCGTTGTGATTCCTGCTGTCCCTGTTCGTTGTGTACGTGTGCGTCTTCTCCTACACCTGCATGTGTGTGATCAGCTTCTCGTGAGCGCTCCATCATCGAGCGTGGGCTGCAGTCCTTCATCGACACCACCTGCATTCGCTTCATCAAACGCACCAACCAGAGAGACTACCTGAACATCCAGTCCAGCAACGGGTAACAACCTGTGTGTGTGTGTGTGTGTCTGTGTGTGTGTGTGTGTGTCTGTGTGTGTGTGTGTGTGTGTGTGTGTGTGTGTGTGTGTGTGTGTGTCTGTGTGTGTGTCTGTGTGTGTGTGTGTGTGTGTGTGTGTGTGTGTGTGTGTGTGTGTGTCTGTGTTTGTGAACTACAAGCAGCTAAGGTCAAACCTTCACTTGTCCACTATAACATGACAGCATAAAGCTTTGATTCAAAGATGGTTAGTTTTCATATTTCACTTAAAAAGAAGGTCACTTTGCACGATGTATGTTTTTTATGGCTGTTCCATTATTTTATGTCAGAGTTAAATTATTTTGGTGCATAATTTTATGCAACTTCTCCCACTATTTGGGAATATTTGGGATTTGGGAAAATTAAAATTTCGTGTTGTGGGTTTTAATCATTTTCATTTGCAATTGTGGACCAGATTTTTAAGCTATTATTAAATCATATACTGTATAGACTCAATACTGTACGTTTTCAGAAGTAGAACTAATTATCTGTAAGGTCAGTTTTATTTTAATGCTAACTATCAATTTAAATTATTGAGTCACACCAGACAAACTAAATCCTAGAAATAACAGACTCACCTGTTTAAATGTGCTTTTAATGTTCAAGTGTGATGTAATTTGTTATTTGTTGCTGTCATTTGAGTTGTTTATATTTGCTTCCTTTTAATATCTGATATTGATTCCTTTTTTAAAGAGTTGTTCTCCTTTTATTTCTGGACATGTTAAGCGTCTTTGAGTATTCTGAAAAGCACTTTATAAATAACATGTATTATTATTATTATTATTAACATATCTAGAATTATTCCTGTCGTACTTGTTTATTCCTGGTCTTCATTTGAACTGTCTGATTGTAGCTGCTACTCCTACGTCGGCCGCCGTGGTTATTCCCAGACGCTGTCTCTGGACCGGCAGGGCTGCCTCTACCACAGCACCGTTCAGCACGAGCTGCTTCACGCCCTCGGCTTCAACCACGAACAGTGCCGCTCCGACAGGGACCAACACATCCGCATCCTGTGGGACAACATCCAGTCTGGTCTGTATTGAAATGATTTTAATTTCATTGTAACCTGGAGCTGCAGCAGATTAGTGTTTTAGCTATCGATGAATATGCTGTGAAAACAGTGAAGCTGTATCACTTCCCACAGCTCAAAGCGATATATTGATTAAATTGATTGCAACAGTTTAATGTCATATATGACAAAGAAAAACTACATGAGGACTTTTCATATTGAAAAAAATAATTTATCAAAATAAAAGTCAATCAACGCAGCTGTACATGAATCAAAGGCTTGTACCGATTCCTAAAGGAAAATCATCTTCTGGAATAATCCCATATTTAATCTAAATTAAATCTCAGTTATCAAAAATCACAAATCTTGATCATAAGATAACTAAGAAACTAATTAAAAGGTTTTGATATTTATCTCTATCAACCCGTTCTATATCAACAACTGGAACTTCTCCATGTTCCTAAAGATAGAATATAGAATATATTTTTTATATTTAACCCTGTAAGCATCCTTGAAACTTAATTGATCCAGGAATGGGACTTTTTGGGAGCGGAAATCATTTATCAATGGAACTTTGAGAACCTGCCAAATGTCCAAATCTATCTAACTGTGCTTGTTTCTGCAGTTGGTCAACTTTCTAAACTCTTGGTTCTAAACTAATAAAAAAAAAACAGTCCACATAATAAGATGCTTGAATTTTGTGTCTTTTCTGACCCATTGTTGTGTTTTTTTTTCCCTCTCAGGTTGGGAGTACGCCTTCGACAAGATCAACACTCTGAACCTGAACACCCCTTATGACTACAACTCTGTCATGCAGTACCACAGGTTGACAATAACATACTTCTAACTTCTAACATACTTCCTTAGGGACTTAGATTTGAGGATCACAATGTTTTCCACCCTACTCAGTGGTATCTGAGTAATAATAAATATGACCTCATATTTATAAATGAGGTCATGAATGAGGTCAGATGATGCTACAGCCCAGTAATGTGAGATCAGACGTCCGACTGCTCCCAGAAAACCTCCAAAGAGCACAAAATCAAAAAATCTATACAAAAACCATCTTTGTGATGTGTTGAAAAATAAAAGCTTTTTTACTAGAAATAACAGGGAAATTAATGCATGGAGCTCTTTTTCATTTACACAAAAATCATCATCATAACATTTAACTATATCAACTCAACTTTATTTGTCCCCAAAAGGCAATTGGTTGTGCAGCAAGACATAAAAAAAAAACAGATAACAAGACATGACAGGATACATAAGACTTAAAGGGGGTCCATAAATGGGGTGTAGGGGGGGGCACTGAGGTCATGGGCTCCGAGACAATGGCAGTGGTCACAAGCTGGCCTTTAAGTCATGCAAGCCATGCGATACTTAAGAGCTACATTTAGCGCACCGATGGTAAAATCATCAAAAAAATTCATAAATGAGTTATATAAAATATTACGACATGAATAAAATTTAATTTAGTTCACCTATAAAAAGCAGTGTCCTTGTAAGAAATAGAATAATTAAATTAATTAATTAGTCTAAAATTAAAAGTCTAAATTGGCCAAGACAGAGAAATCTAGCAGACAAAGATGATTATGGAACATTTTTGTTGTGGTTTTTTTGTAACGTGAATGAACCAATAATTTCTACTTTACATACAAACCAAAATATTTCTAACTGTGGGCTCTTTATAATTGCAGGTATGCCTTCTCCGGGAACAGTAAGCCCACAATGGTTCCCATCCCCAATGCCAATGTTGAATTTGGCACAGCCAGCCAGATGAGCAGGAATGACATAGCCAGAGTGAACAGTCTGTACGAATGTTAAACGTAAGAAAACACTGCTTTCAATACATCCTGTACTTCTGTTGCTGTGAGAGTTTCATGTGTAAATCTAATGTCTGTTTCTTTTTTCCAACAGGTGATGAAAACAGTTCTGTCGTCAAACCAGCGCTTTAAAATTCAGACATGTTTTCTCACTCTTTAATACAGTCGAAGACATTGTATTGAAAATAAACCTTCAATATCTGAAGCCTGCTTTGTTTGTGCAGATGATTTTGTACCAAATATTCCTGCAAGTTTGTGCATAATTTGAATATCATAAGACAAAATCAAATGACTACTTTTAATGTGAGAGGGTCACTTGAACGCACAGGGAATCAACATTCAATGGATGAATATTCAAGGCCAAAATTAGCACCCAATTTTAATCAATGCAAAAAACATACTAGATGTACAAATTCACCATCTGTTATATGTGAATGCATTATTCGGGACATTATTGTTGCAGTGTATGAAATCTGTGCCCCTCCTTTTCCCACTAGGAGGCGACATCATCACAGCTGTAAAATACTACAAACACAGGGACCCACTGCTGCAAAGCTAAGCCGGGTAAATGTGTCAGGGTCTTTAATTCTGAACACTTCATGGAAAATCCTTCACAGCAGGATTTAATCCATGAGAGAACTCAGATCAGAACATGCAAAAATACATGTTAAAATATGCAGATAAAGAATGGTTTTATTAGATGTTTCACAGCTGTGGTGAAGGAGGAACTGTTATCATACATACATACACATATATGTGTAACAAATAGTTGGTACAAAAACTTGACACTTCTTCACATTAAAGGGTCAAAGGTTCAATAAAAATATTGTAAATTAATGCATCATTTTTTAAGGGTTTCATAACCTTAACATAAAGTATTTTAATTAAATCAAACTCATGACTCTATTCCTCTGATTTCAGTACTGTGCAGTTTTGAAGTATGTGTACTTTATCTGAATATTTGCATTTTACGCTACTTTATACTGTTACTGCATTACAATTAAGTACTTACTTTACAGTAGTAAAGTTATGATGTATGTGCCACAGGTTACGATACAGTGATTTACCAGCTGCAGAATTAAAGTGACAAACATTAATGCGTCACTAATGAAAATCCAGCTACACAATATAAATGACTGAAATGGGCCAAATGAGTACTTTTACTTTTGGTATTTTAAGTGTATTTTTTTGTACTTGTTTGTAACAGAGTATTTTTACACTGTAGTATTGCTGCATTTGGAGATTTAAATACTACACCGACAACATGTGAGATGATTGGATTGTGTAACCATTTCTTTAAAGGGTGGTCCTTTTAAATGTGAAGATGGCGTCTCTCTCTGTAGATTATAGAAAGTCCTGAAGTCACCCGTCCTAAACTGGATCTCTGACTTTCTTCAGTGACTGGAGCTGTGATTGACAGGCTGTATGTAATCAATGACAGTCTGCCACCCTGACGGAGCTGATGTTGCCCTGAGGCATGAAGTGTCACGTCAGGAAGTGCTGATTATTTGTACAAGGAACAATCGAAACATGTCAGAATAGTCAGCATTGTATAATTTACTGTAAGGGCAGATAGTAAAGCCAGCAGAGCCAGAGGAGATGTGCATCTGTCTTTAGGCATGAAGTATTATCTGTGTTACTGTGTGTGGTGTTTGTTTATCCCTTTATATTAGCTGTATTTTGGACAATAATAGAAGTATCAGCACGAATAACTATATAAGTATTATTATACTAATGGTATTTACTATTTAAGATTTATGGTTTTATTGTAACAGCAATTGTAGCGGAGTTCTAGTCATAATACTAACAGAAATATAATCAATAATTTCTCAAGCAATTTTTATTAAGCTGTTTTCTGTTATCTGATCCTTTTTTGTTTATCTCTTTTTAAACCCATTTTTACCCTTGTGTGTGGGTTGGTTGGTTGGTGGGTTGGTTGGTTGATTTGGGTTGGTTTTGGTTCGTTGGTTG
This sequence comes from Chaunax sp. Z400, assembly GCA_037577475.1. Taxonomy (NCBI): domain Eukaryota; kingdom Metazoa; phylum Chordata; class Actinopteri; order Lophiiformes; family Chaunacidae; genus Chaunax; species Chaunax sp. Z400. The sequence continues at coordinate 2,799,187 of CM075186.1, forward strand.
GTTTTTTAATTGGTTGGTTTCGATTGGTTGGTTTTGATTGGTTGGTTGGTGGGTTGGTTGGTTTTGGTTGGTTGGTTTTGATTGGTTGGTTGTTTAGTTTGTCACAAGGATTATGCAAATGCTCCTGAACAGACTTCCATTAAACTTGGTGTGAGGACGGATGTTGAACCAGAACACATGCTGCTAAATTTTGATGCGAATGCGGATCAAGGTGCGGATCTTTCGGGCCTTGACGGAGACAAACAATCTACTATGTGCCGTCTTAGTTACGAGTAGTTTTTCACTTTGTGTTTGTGTTTTGTAAAGTACTTTTGGTTTTGTTGAATCGCTAAATGAAAATCTATTAACATCATAGTATATGCAAAACAGAGGAAATACAACATGCAGTTGTAGTTGTGGTAATAGTATCTCAGTAGAGTATTTCTTACTTTAAGTGAACTGTCAGAAAACATTCCTCATATCCGTGTATTATTTCTTATAGTCTCTATATAGGTGAGAGGTTTTGAAAACGAAAACAGCTCATCCAAAATAATGAAGTTTGATCCGATCCGATCTGATCTTTGGCAGAACAGACAGACAGTAAGAAGCAGAGCGTGAAAGAAGAGGCGACAGCTCCATGCCGCTCTGAAGTTGTCAGATTTCTGGATGACTCATCTTGGCATCAGAAGTCGTTGTCCCCTGAAGCTGGATACCACAGATCGGGGTTGTGACCCCGATCACATGCTGGTTGCACCGGATGGGACTGTGAATCAGAGAGAGGGGTGATGAGGCGGCTCTGTTACGTGGGTTTTCTCCATGTGTTTGCATGAAGACAAGGAGCCTCTTCTTCTTCTTCTTCCTCTTCTTCTCCTCTCTTTTACTGGTTTCCTCTTATACATGTTAACATTCCTGAAATGTTTAACATTCACATTACATCATGGTGCATTGTAGCCATTCTTCTGAAATGCGTAGACAATAGGTGTCACAGGGAAGGATGGCAAGAAACACATTCCTCTCAGTTCGCTGTGCATTGTTGAGGATATGTGCTACTAATTCTTCAAAACCCCTGAGAACAAGGGTGATTGGATCAACACCAAGATATCAGGACCAACACTGGCTGAATGTCTTCAATCACTCTGAGGTTGACAAAATCTATTTATGTGGAGATGAAAAAACTCTTACATGAGCAACAAAGAACATAATTCAAGAATTTCAAGGGTGTTGTTGTAGAAACAATACTCCAAGTTACTTTACTACAACAAGGTTGTGGGTTCAAATCCTGCTTCGGACATAGGTAGTGTGTAGGAAGACTGAAAGCTCTAATTTAACAGAGATGAACCTGAAAGGTAGTTATTTAAAAAAAAAAAAAGTTTTTTGACATTATATATCTGTTATTCCACAGTTTAATGAACATTTATCAAGAATAATATAGTTTCATTCATTTGGACCGTAAAACCTGTCGTGTATTTTTAGTTTATTGCTTGTAATTTGGTGGTTTGGTTATTTTTGCAAATTGACAGAATCTGTCTGGAAACTCTGCTGCCTGACTTTGTTTTTTACAGCGAGGAGAAACTTTACCCTTCAGCAGATGAAGGTGAAAACAACCTTCTAGTATCAAACCCTACGCATGCATCATTCTGCACAGTGAAGCGCAAACATGAAGTTAAACCTCTTTCCAGTGGAGGTGGAGTTTAAGGTCACCCCCGCCTCCACTGTCATGTAAAAATCTCAAAAATGAAGTGCCAGCATTTCCTCTGGTTGGTGTTATTGTGTGAATCCTTGAATTTGGAGCCAAAAAAAGAAAAACAGTGACTGCAGTCTCTCACTGTTCCGTAACAGCACCTGTTCTCCCTCTCCGCAGTCATCAGATGGTGCATAAACAGGGAGAGTTTGAGTGAGCGAGGCAGAACGTGAGGGGAGGTCATGGAGCTGAAGGGCTCAGAAGTGGGAAAAGAGGAGCAGTGCTGACTTCAGATCAGCAGGGATGGAGACTGAACGGAGGTCTGGTTCAGTTGCTGGCAGCCCCTCAGGGACAATCAGACAGAGATGTGGCCCAGATCCCGGCTCTCCTCCTCCTCCTCCTCTTCCTCGCCTCTATTTCCTCCTTCTCCATCAGTAGAGTCACAATCTGACTCTCTGTGTCCCCCTACTTGAAGCGCTGGCCAGGATTGCGGGAGCTGGGGTTCATTGCCTCACTCTTTATTTCTTTCCTGACCGCCTGCTGGCAGAGCCAGCTTCAGAGCCACAGCACACAGGACCCAGTGATGGCGACAGGCCACCCTGCTGCCCTCTCAGTCCACCAGTCCCTTGTCCACAAAAAGGGAGTCATTGTGCGTGCTTGTGTGTCCCAACAATGACCGAGTTAATATGAGCCAAGTGTTTCCACACGTTTGAGGCACCATCCATCAGTGCCTTTATTTCCTCTCCTCTCCGGTTGCTCCGCTTTCTCCCTGTCCTCCCCCAATGGCATCATTCGAGCTTGCAGCTGCTGGGATGTCCTCCCATTCCCAGCTCACCTTCCCTGCAATGGACACTCTGGTCATGCTTTATGGGTCATCTTCGGATCACGTGCAGCACATGCAGAAAACACTGCACAGCTAGAATCATCTATTCCCAGTGATGGAATATGACATACATACGTTTTAATGTAATTCTCCGTTTCATCAGTACAGTACACCTTTATATGTCTGCTCTACATCATCTCAGAGGGAAATGTTGTGACTTTTATTCGTTTGACAGCTTCAGTTCTTTTATTTTACAGGCTCAGGTTTTACATTAAAACATGTGAGCAACAAATCCTCCAAATGAAAAGACAAAAGATGCTGTTTGTGACCTCTTGAATAACACAATGAGGCCTTTCCTGATCGGAAGCCTCCATAGACAGGATGCCATTATTTGTCTGTGTTAAAGTGTTAGTAGGTTTAGGAACAACAAGGAACATGTTGGTTATATCAAGGGGAAATTAGTTCCTGTTAAGTTTAGGGGCCTTCGTCTCACTTTCCCTCGTCTTGCTCTCCTGCTGTTCCGTCACCATCATCCTTTCTGGGGAAACTTTTTGTTTTAAGGTCACAGACAAACTTCAGATGAGGAAAGGAGGTGGTGAGAATGTTTCTGAGCCACATCTCTGGACTCCCCCCCAATAATCACTAGCTGATGACAAGCTTCCTTTCACAGGGGGGGAGGGATTACCTCCACATGATGGCTCCATCTCTGCTGATCTGCCTCAAATTTAGACCCGGGTTTAATGACAAGACATTAAGAAAAACGGATCTCTGTGGGAAAGACGGGGTTTCACATCTGAAATTCAGCTGTGGACACAGGAAACTGAGTGACAGCCTTGTCACTCAGTTTCCTGTGTCCACAGATCCCATTTTAAGTATCCCATTTTAAGTATGTGTGTGTGAATCCAGGGAATGTCTAACACCCAAAAAAGGCTTATGTTTTGAAGTCAGATGATGTCAAGATCAGTTCACTTCACTATCAGCAGGTCATTATGGATCTATTGACACTTAAAAGAGACATATTTCTACAAATCTGTGTCTGATTTTGTCATTTCTGTCATTTACAGAATTTATTTTTGGGTGGAAATCTTGCAGATCAAAGATGCCAATTGGTTAAGAAACAAGCTTTGTTCTTATCCTTACACAACTGTGGATTTCTAAAACCATCAGAAAGGTGTTTAATTAATCTGAACTAAAAAAAATACAATAATATAATATATTGTCATGTAATATATACTCTGGTTAATCACACGTTGCCACCACACTTTACTTCTGTCATCACACAGTTATGTTCTCTCATTGTTAGCAGTGAATGTCGAGCATGCAGCATTTGACCTAAATAGGGACTTAATAACCTCATTCTGGATGACCAGGCTGGATCAGCATCCGTTAATCCTAAATGCCACATGTGGGAGCTGAGAGGGCCCCTATCCTCTCCCTGCTTTTCTGGGATAAACAGACCCGGAGCTGGAGAGATTTGAACTCTGAGCATCGACTCATGTAAGATTAATGTTGGGCTTTGGGTTTGAAACCTTTGCTTTTTTGCTTCCAGCTAGCTGTAATGTGAGTATATCTTATAAATAGCTCCTGATAGAGGTTTGATTCTCAGAGAGCGATCGAGGCCCTCATTCAAAGTTTATTGTGTGCAAAGAGCATAATGTGTAGCCATAAAGGTTTATGACAGGACATACCAAACGATTTAATTTGAAGGAGTCAGACCCATCTGATGACATATGTAGGATTATATGATAGGTTTAGAGTTTCTTTAAAAGCATTTTTCCACTGTGTTTACTTCCAATGAATTCCCTAAATTAACCTAAAAAAAAAGAAAACACTGGAAAGTAACTAATCACATATATGCACTTCCGTACCATTTTGAGGTCATTGCCAATAAATTAATTCGTTATGACACTGCATAAAACATCTACTCTACTGGAAATATTACCTGACTTCATCACAGCTGTTCCTGCAGCTTGTTTTGAAGGTTTCACACGTAAAGCATGTAATCATCTACTAAATGATGCATCGCTTACAGCTTAAACTATCCAGCCGCCTTAAGTTTACCTCCACCTCAAGCAAGTTAAAAATAGTTCAGATATTGCTTAAAGGTTACATGCAATAATAATCTAATATACTGTATGCAAAAAATCTACTGTATGCTTTGGTAGTTTGTGTCATATGAAAAAAACAACAACAGTATTTTGCTCCTTTTTTAAAGTTTGATGATTATCTTAAATTAATCACTGCCAAAAATAGAGAAAAAAGAGAGACATGACAAAAACAACACCAAAAAATGTGAGGGCCATAAATGTCTCAGGTGACACAACTGGAGTATACAACATTGCAATATATACATCCTGCATGCCGATGGAACAATTCCGGTTATGCTGCCCCAGCTTAAGCATTCTTCCAGATGTCACTCCCCAATTTCTTTTTTTTTTTAATGGGTGTGTTAGTTTAACATGAGATAATAAAAATTTGGAAAACAGCTTCATGGACATATTTCTAAAAATTGTGTTTTCACAATCAAGGTTACTCAATAATAATTCAAACGTGACCAAACTTAAAAAATGCTGAGAATCATCACAAAACCTGCTCTACCTATAGATTAGATTACAACCAACTTTAGAGAAAAGTTTTCTCAAACTGAGCTAAAAATGATTTTTAAATCCCTTGAGTATATTATGCTTTTCCATAATATAGAATTAACATGTATAAAATGCACGGGAAAAAAAGCCAATGAAAGGGTTGTACTTTATTTATTAGGTACATTTTGATAGTAATACTTAGTTGTATTGGAATACTTCTACATTATTACTACTTTATCTAAATGAAAACATGTTAAATCTTCATCAACCACTGGAAACAGGATGTCACTCTCCAAAAAGCCTCAAATCCAGCCAGAGGCTACTTTTTAAACTGGTACCAAATTGTGCAAAATACAATTAATGGTCGTATTTATGGAGAAAGTTGACAGGTTATTGATAACATTTTAATTCAGTATCTCTGGAGTCTATTTGTGAAATACCATCCATTGTTTTATATCATCTCTGAATAAGATTAAGAAAAACACCTGAGAGATTTGGTTATTTACACCGAAAGGATCCAAAAAGGCTTTTAAATCAGGCGTTTTCACCTATTTTTGCCGTGTTTTTGGTATACCGGTCCCTGGAGGTCCCTGTGCCCCAGCTTGTGTACCAGTCACTGACTTATTTTATAGCCTAAGAGGCCGGCAAATGCTGTTGTCAATCAGCCTGTCGAGACGCACCTCCTTTCCAGTTGGGAGCGCACCGGGGCTTCGCATCTGGATCTTACGCGTCGGTCGTTCCACGCCTACCAGACTGCCCTCCTCCCCCGCTGCAGCCCGCACACTCGACTGTGGGCTTTTCACGGCGGAGACCTGTCGCCTTCTCCCCCTTTACGGCTCCTTCAATTTGTCAAATCTCGTCTCTCTCTTTCCTTTTCAATGGCCGTTCGTGGCGTGATTTGTATTCAGCAGCGCAATAGTTAATGAGTGCCGGATGCGCCCTCACTCCAGCAGACCGCTACAGTACGAAGATGGCGTCGGAGGGAGCCAGCGGGGAGCACCCTCCTCCGGTACAAACACTGGCAACCGCCGTGCTGGGAAGTGTGGACACGGTAAGACACGAGGGTTGAAGAGAAAACAGAAGCTACACGGTTGTTTTTCTTGGTTTAGCGTTGAAGTCGCGTCAGGATAAGAGGGTAAAATGTAGTGCGCATCTATTTCGCATTGGAATGAAGCAACAGCGGTGGCCAGCGCGACCGAGTCTGACGAAAAACGAGGGGTTCGTGTTTATTTTAGGGTGATAAATGAACCTCAGATGGACTGAATGGTGTGTTTCTGAAATATGAATGTTGTAGTGATTTAATTTGCTCGCCTCCACTCGTTGCTTTGAACATACATCCCTCCATTATCGTAGTGTTATCCTCAATATCCTGCGCCTGAGAGGAGAGAGATGGTCGCTGCCCACACAGGTTGTAGTTCATGTATTACAGTAAATACGCAGAGACTTAAAGAGAGATGTCTGAGTGGCTGCTGGGGGGAAATACAAGGTTTAGAACAACTGTTGTTGATTTGCTGCCTGCGAAAGGTGAAAACATGTAATTCCACTTTTTTTTTCTAGGTTTCTTTCTTTTGGCAAAACATATTCACCTGATCAGAGGAGCCGACTGGTGGGATGAAAATTCAGTCAGTTGTAGGCATAAATCCTCACAGGCTTCCGTAGGTTTCAACAGCTCTCCAGTAAAAAGCTGCAAGTCGTTTAAAGGCGTGTTCACACCAAATGCAAAGTGGATTTTAGCCTCGCTTTACGCTTAATCATGAATGTCACTGTGGGATCATTTTAGAGTTACTCTAGTGTGACGTATGGCCCATTTCTGCTACTACGTACAGATATGGATACGCACATTTACGTAAATAGTGTATCCATCAACACCCATGAACTTCCAAACATCCTTTACGTAGACATCGATACAACCGCAGGAGGGCAGCGAAGTTTAGCTTTGACAACAACAAAAATGGTGACAGTAGGAGGAGTTTGTGATGATGTACCGAGTAAATACAAAAGCAGAGGTAACGATGTGTTCGGCGGTGGTCTGTGACGTCATTAAGTACATCAAGACTTGAGGACAGACAGATTTTGGCACTTTTTGACCTAACTTTTTTCTTCATTGTTGTGTACGTACACATTTGTCATGCCTTGTTTGAATTGTAGCTACACTGCCCCCAAACCGTTCCCGGCGGTGTTGCTCCGTCTCGTCCGTATCTGTAAGCTCTCAGAAAACGTGCCCAAATACTGTACATATGAAATGACCGTCGGTATCCGTGTTCGTCTTTAACGTAGAGCAGAAATGGGCCTTAACACAAACCCGAAGCTGGAAACTGGAATCAAGGTGAAGACATGTTTTCGGGACTTACCAGATAGTCCGAGTTTCCTGACTTTTTTTCCCCAAGCTACCTCTGTTTTTATCCGATCTTGGTAGGTGTACAAATTTGTGTCGTACAGCTCCGGAGCTCCACATACAGATGTAAAGTCCTCTATTTCTGGATCAACGTCCTGCTGACGTCCGGGTTTGTAACGTCTGGAGACAAGTTTTTGTCTTAGAAATTTGCATTTACTCACATCTTCACATTGACTCTGTATGTATCTATTGTTCAGTGTGAACAAACAAAGGCGCTGTAGAGAAGTTGTGGCGCTATCCCGTGATCTCTGTGTAAAAGAGGCTACTTGCTACGATTGTGCCTCACTTGTGTGTACACACCTAGTTGTGATTTCTCACACTTGTAGCGTATGTGCCAAGGCTTTCCACTCCACGGTGCAAATTGATCAATCTGTTGACCCGGCTGCTAGGAGGTCATGAAACCTTTCCCTTCTTTTAGCCACCTCCATGATGCAACCTGTCACACCACTGTTATCGACCCGTCAGCTAATGCAAAACCAGCAGAGATCCTTTATCCGCTCTACTTTTGTCCTCTTTCTGTTGTTACTGAGCTTAACCTTTGTGCCACATCCTGTAAAATCAGAGAAAAAAGCTCTTCAGGTAGGCTGGTGTAACTGTGGGGGAGTTGTAGGAATAGAAAGCAGCCACGGTCTCTGAGGCGGGTGGGTGGTAGTGTGGGTGTTGAGGTGGGGGCAGGTTTTAGCGGTGAGCTGAGGATAGGGGTACAGAAGGAGGTGGAAGAAGAGCTTCGGGGGTGGATGGAGGCCAGAGGCAGCATGGTGGAGGAGGAGGAGGAGGAGGAGGAGGAGGCCCTGTTCACCAGACACCTTTCTAAATTGGTCGTAATTTCAGTGACTCAGCTGGCATAGCTGGGAGTACCGTGTCAGCCAGACCCCCTTTTTCTGAGCGCGCTCTGAACTGCCTCGGGGCTACTTTGCATGTAAGCGTTGAGGTGAACAGGTGCATGACATGAGAGCCGGGCTGCCTCCTCAGCTCACCCGTCCTTCTGCCAGCTCACTCTTCCTTCTCCGGAGTTCAGTCAGGGAAAAAATGGCTTCCAGCCCCCTCAACCCACCACCACCACCAGCAGCAGCACCACCATGCCTGTCGTGGTTAAATAAAGCGCTTTGCTCTTTTCTCACCCGTGTCGGACCCTCTGCTGTTGGCCTTAGGTGGGGGAAGTTTCTTGTGTGTGAGGACTCTGAAGGACTGGCCCTCATGGTGCAGGAAGGGGTCAGGAGGTCAATGAAGGGCACTCTGCAGGTCACCTCCCACCCATTTAGCATAATGCATGTTAGTGTGTGGCACACAACAATGTTTACATCCTGTTGGGTTGAAGGTAAAAGACAACAATCTACAGGTAGGTTGTATGTTTGTAAGTTTTGATTCCTTTTTCTAAGGATTTGAGGTTTTAAATGAAAGACTAGCCTTTTTTTTTTTTACACGGATCACATGATCAGTGCTGCAGTGGGAGATCTTTGAATTGATGTTCATCTGATTTCTCTTGCTGTTTTTGAACTATAAAAATACTCACAGTCTACATGCAGTCCTGCATTACAACTTTGTCTTAAACCACCTGCAGAGAGAACATTAACCAGAGAAAAGACTGATCTGATCTGATCTGATCTGCTGCAGCTGATGTCTGTCATTTTGTCGTTACTACTCAGTATTTTCTACTGGAGATGAACAGTTTGATTAGAGATTTGTTAACGTTGTAGTTAATTGAATTCGTCTGTTTTACCGATCGGGCTGTCGTAACTCATCCCCAGCTTAAAAAGTCACCTAGTTTAGCCATATTTAGATGAAACTATTAGTGAATTACAAACATTCATGAATCAAATGTTGGTTTTCATCTCTCACTGTATAAAAATCTGTCCACACAGCTCCATTAAGGACTATAGGTCATCTGATTGTTTGTGTTCTTTCTCCTGTTCTACTCTGAAATGAATCATATCTGTCTAAATGTCGCCCACCCACCGTTCAGCTCCATCTCCTGATCCTTCTTTAATGTCTGGCAGGACTAATGTGTGATGGATGCTTGATAGTGGTCACCACCAGTGGTTATGTGGGACATACTGCCATGTTGGATAAATGCCATTAGCATGAGTGACTGTAATGCCATCACCTCCTTATTCCTGACAACAACATTTCTGTGGCCAGATAAACAAGTTGTAGAGGTCAACAGAGAAGATTAGGCATTATTGTACAATCTAATAAAGGTTCAGTTCAACCAAATCGAAGAGATTTAGATTTTCTAAATTGCCAGAGGCGACATCTAACCATATAGAACCATTGCTGGTTCTTTTTAACCATTGCTAACCACTCAAAGGCATCGACTTAAAGGCCGTCTTATCACACAGTTTTGTTCTTGCAGTGACAGGACGTGAATCTGTGAGAAACTTAGAGGTCTTAGAAAGCTCTTGCTGGCTGAACACAGCGGCGGAACCCTTCCCTTGTGTCTCCGAGTTAAATGACAGAGGCTTCATTAACTGGACCAGGGCTAATAGAGAGCCTCTGACTGCTGGCCAGGCTGCTCTTGCCTTTGGCGCAAAAGCACACGGCTCATGGAACAAATTAGTGTTCGCTTCCCTCACCTGCTCACTGTGCAGAAATGCCTGAGAGAATCAGCCTCCCCCCCCACCCACCATCACCTCACCTCACCCACCACTTGAGGCAAGCATGACGGCACAGCTCAGACCTCAGGGTTGCCGTCCATCGAGGCTCCCTTTTCGTGGGCGGGGCTCGGGGATCGTTTGGAAGGCTTGATGCCAATGAATCAATCCTTGGGAGTCTCCCCCCTGATTTTATGTCCAAGCTAGCTGTGATGGCACGAGTTGAAAAGGTAGTTTGACTAAACTGAAACATGTCTGCATGTCTCACAACACTTTCCAGCTCCTTGTTCGGAGAAGAAAAAGGTCCCTATTGGAGTGAGCAGACATAATACTGTCTTTGTTCAAAGCTGTTTCCTTCATAAAACCTGATATTTTCTGTCCAAAAGGAGGCTTTCCTGGCTAATACATCCCATCTTTAAGGCTTTTAGGGGAGATTTCTGGCCTGTTTTTTTCATCTTGATTTATTACCTCTCTTCCCATTGTTTGAGCGTGAACCTTTCGCCCCCGTATTGTGAAACATCACAGGAGCTTATAAAAGACACATAGAAGACAACGGTGGGTTGAAATTTCACACCGGTCTATTCAAAGTCTTCTTCTGTGCGTGGGACCTCTGGAGACACGTGGGACTCCTCGATGAAATGGAAGAATCTTGGCGTTGGCTTGTAAATCAGCCTCAAATGGCCGTCTGACAAGTGAACGTCAGCAGAATGAGCAGGTACCAATCTGGGTGATGTGCACCAGAAGCAGAGCTGCTCTTCGCTTCTTCCATTTGCCTCTCCCTATTAAGGTTTTTATTGAACAGATAGCTGGCGAGAAGCTTCCACACATTGATGATGCAGCTGGATTGGGGCTTTCTCAGCAGATGCTTGCAGTAGTCGCCAACAAGGTAAATGGAAAAAAAAATTCTTCCTCTGGCATTCAGATTCAGAAGTTCAATCATTTTGACTTAAGAGCTGAGAATTCAACTTTTTTTTTTTTTTTTTTTTACCTTGAATGGGTTACAATCCCTTTCAAGGTCCCTGAACACAACAGTTTGACTCTGTGCTCCGGAATGTTGACCAACCAGATGCCTTACTCTGAGGAAACCGACTCACTTTATTGTCCCACAATCATGATTGAGAAAGGTTGCCTCCTGGTTGTTGTTGAATGTTTCATCTTAACTCTAGAGAGGCAAAGGTTTTGTCACATTTCTAATGTTTGTTCCAGTGACTTTGTGACATTTCTGAGGCATAAGGCATTTCTAAGGCATAAAGTCTAACTTGATTCTTCATATTAACAGCAAAACACACAAAGGACTCAGTGTTTAGAAGAAGTGGTCAGATGGAAACTTAATCAGAAACAGAAAGTCTTTATTGTCATTCTAAGCTCTGCACACAACTAAATTAGCAGTGTCAAGCAGAGAACACAAGACACAGAACATATGAATATACTGCTAAAAGTGGGTGTCAGCATAAAATGAAATGCATTGCACAGATTTAAAGAAGTGGGTATTGCACATGAGTCCGTGAAGTGCGAGATGAGTGGCAGCACAATTGGTGTGTAATTGGTATAACATTAGCAACAGCAATACATGATACAAAATGACTTTATTAAGTAAAATCAAAATGTATAAAAAGTAGGTACTCCCCAGATAAAGTGGCCCCTTCAGAGTTTTGTTTCTATACTGTAAATTATTATAATAATAGATTGTCTTTGATTAATACACCAGTTATTTTTTCCTATTTGGCCCAAAAAACTGTCCAAGTCGACCAAAACTGCCCAAATCCAAAAAGTTCATTTTTCAAATATTTAAACAAGGAAAAAACTGCAAATCTCCCGAAACCAAAATTTGTTTGGTAGTTTTGCTTGAAAAATTACAAACAATTAACCAATTAGCATTAAGAAACTAATAGTTAAAAGTTTACTCCATATACAGTTTATCATTTTATTTTTATTATTACTAATGAATTAACCTGCATGCAGCATTTTAAAGCTGAAACTGGTTTTCCAGGAGCAGATTTTTCACAGATGTTCCTTAAGTCGACAGGGAAAAAGCTTTTAATTGAGATGAGGGGAAGCATGAGGTGGTCTGGTCACTCCCAATTACAGCCATATCCAGCCGTTAGCCCTGCGGTTGCTACTGACCAAATAGGTGCTTAATGACCTAGCTAAATGTAATTAGACCTTAATAGCTTGGAGGTAGGACAGGAAATCTAGCATAATCTGAGAGCTGCACTTAATGAGACCAGTTGGAGAGTGGGAGTAAGTGGTGCTTAGTTATTAAAATTTCATTCCTCGTTTCATGTCTTTTATACAATGAGCCTGTACAATATTTTACATATCATTTTTACTTTTGTGGTGCATATCATTCTGTCTTTAATTTCCTATTTTATTATTGTATTCTGTATTATGTCTCTTGTGTGCCACTTTTTTCTTCTATTGGCTATGTAATTTATTTAAGATAACTGCTCTAGACGTTTGTTTCTGCTGTTGGAATCTACACAATGTAGCTGCATTGTTGGATGACTTGTTATTTATTTTGTTTGTATAGGTTTGGGTGTTATTGCATAATACAGCAGTTTTATCATTATTTTAACGATGGTCAAATCTTTGAAATCAGACACTTGTGGCTGTATAGTCGTGCTGCATTTACAGGGTTGCAGGTTTCTTGGTCAGTAGGTTAGCAGGTTGGTCAATGTCCTTAATTGGTTTGACTGTTTTACAATTTGGTCTAAAGTGAACCATCTTTTGGGTGCAGATAGTGCTGTGGTTAGAGCCCACGCCCCATGTACCGAGGCTGTAGTCCTCTAGCGGTCGGCGCGGGTTCGGTTCTGACCCGTGGCCATTTGCCGCATGTCTTTCTCCCCCCACTCTCTCTCCCACGTTTCCTGTCACCTCTTCAGCTGTCCTATCCAATAAAGGCATAAAATGCCCCCCCCCAAAAAATAAATATTATATATTATATATTATCATGTCAAGTGTGTCTCCCGTGATGAGGATGAGCTGTATTAGCTGTTGTACTGATGGAGGAACAGATCGCTAATAAGCGAAATGTTAACATGTCCAACAACAGGAGTTTGTTTTTTGTTAGCTGTGTAAATGTACCTCAAGTGTGTAAAAATACTCCATAAATAGTAAAAAGAAACCCCTCCTTCAAAAAAGAAAATGAATAGAAATGTTTCCCCTACCATTCATTTGGAGGGGTTTTAAACAGGGTTTTGTATCTTTTATGCAGACGACTAACCACTGTTCTGCCTCAGAGTTAGAACAATGACCCCCGTTACACCTTTGTAACGTTTACAGAACGGTGTGGTGCGAAAAAGCTGCAACAGTCCCGTCGTGTTAAAGGGACTCTTGATTGTTTAGCGTGATTCTGACACATTTGTGGTCTGTTGTTGCAGAAATGTGAGTTCAACATGGATAACCTGAGCAAGCCAGAGCTGCTCACCCTGCTGAGTATAATGGAAGGAGAGCTGGAAGCCCGCGACCTGGTCATAGAGGCCCTGAGGGTGAGTCCACACAACACAAAAAACACACTCCTGCACTCATGGTCTAAGCCTCTGGCGTCTTAGCCATTGTTGGGGTTAAAGCGAACACGACCTATTCATAGACGCTTGTTTTTGTGAAAGGCTTGAGACGAGACGATTTGCTGTCATTGTGACCCAGAATTGAGTTGGTATCACTTGGTTAAATGGATGATGAATGCTGCCAAATGAAGGCAGTATCTCAAGTTTGGCTGTTTTCTAGAAATGTGTAGAACACTTGTGTGATCAGGATGAAGGACTCCGCCCCGCCGTTTCTTTCTTTTGTAATTACCCGCTGATAAGCTGTCTCTCTAATTGCCTTTGGTGAATAGGAGCTGGCTGAGCCGCTGCCTAGCATTGAGTTTCTTGCCAGAAAAGCCACTGTGATCAAATCTTTTTGTCCAACCAGCACCACCTGCTTCATTACCGGTGATAAAAAAAGAAGAAAAAGATTGAGGTCACTTGTTCTGACTCGTGTTGTTCCCCAGTTACTACTGAAAGCTAATTAGTAAGGTGTTGCTTGAGTAAAAGGTGAATCATTGCTGTTAGTTGGGGAGTTGTGAAGCAAAGTTGTCAGCACTCCCTCAAGGTGATCACTACAATCTATAGTGGATTTGGAAGATTTTGTCAACACTGAGTCAACAAACTTACTTAAAATGTACTTTTTTTTACAGATTTTTTGACAGTGCTAGTATTTGTATTAAAACTTAAAGTCATATACCCGATGTCACACTATGACACTATGTCCTTTGCGTGATAGCAGATAACGCTGGTGACATATCTTCACATTTGGAAATATTCTGCACAATCACATCAGATCACATCGATTTCAGTCGCTCCCATCGATCCTTCTGCTCTCCAGTATTTACCAGTTTTGCTCTCCGTTTCTTTTGTTCAGATACTCGAAGCCTTTTCCTCACACTATCTGTTACTTTAGGTCGTCCACGCTTTCCCTTCTCCATGTTCTCGCAGATTTGAAACTTCCGCATATGTGCGTGGGGCCTTGCGTGGCCTGGAAATCTGGGGAATTTCAAAATGGCCCTCTGTTCACTTCATATTTTTCGCCCTTCACTGTCTTAAAATCTGAATTGTTCTCTGTATTCCGCTGTGCTAAAAATATGCCCGTTATGTCAGGCTGTAGAATAGCATCCGTCCTACTGAATAAAAATATCGTGGTTACTTTAAAAATTCTTCACACGCCTTGAGCAGGAAAATACTGAGTGGGAGGAAACCTTTAAAGTGAGCAGAAATGCCTGTAGGACTCGTGCTGCTGATGCTGATGCAACTTTTCTCAACAAAAAAGCTAAAAATCAGTCATATTTTGATGCAGAATTCTCAGAATGAAATCTCTTTTTGCTTCGATCGGGGGCTGATCTTCAAACCTCCAGACCTGATAAACGCCGTCATTAAGTACACCGATCACTAATCCTGCAGCAGACAGAAGAAATTGAAGCAGGTGGAATCATAAGAGCTTCCAGTTAATGCACATGGCCGACCAGTGTTTGTGGTGTTCAAACTGAGGTATAAAAGCTGCGATGAGTGTTGAACTAAGCCGATTACAGTCTGCTGGTGGATCATCATTATTCTGTCATCATGCTGCCTGCGGTGTGTCCAGCACTCCTTTTAAACAGCAGGAAAATGTGAACTTCTATAATATGAATTGTTCATACTGATTTAAGTGATTCTGATGGTTGTGTATATAAATGATATGACACCACATGATGGCAGAGCAATGACATTTTCTTTGTACTTGGCTCAACATGGCAGCAGCAGCCTCAGACAGTAATGAGACTTTTTTTTCTGCCTCCTTTCCTTTAAAGTTGGGACAGTCTGTGCTCCAGTGTCTCCACTTTCTGTCTCTTCAGCCCTCTTTACACAGGTTGCACAACAGCATCCCTTCTCTACGACGTCCCTTTCATTATGACGTCACTTCCTTTTGACGTCACACCCCCGCCCTGCCTTTCCACCTCACGTTGATACAGATCTCCGATTCGGTGCTGTTACCGTCACAGAAGCAGAGATTCAAGAAATAAAGGTGCACCAGGCCCAGCTCGGACAGTCTGTGTAAAATGGGGGCTTTTGTGTTTCTGGTATTGGTTGGTTGTCTGTTCCATCCTCACGGCTACTTCACCCATGTTTTTTCCGCCGGCTTTAAGAGTCCCCTGCAGGCCCCATCTCCCCTCTGAATGGACCTCCTATCCAGGTTGCACAGAAATAATCCTCCCTGTGCCCTGATGGCTCTCCCAAAACACAATGAGCATGTTTGCTCTGACGCTGATAAGCCCCATCCGAGAGAGAGAGAGAGAGAGAGAGAGGAGGGACAGTGAATGAAGGGGGCGATAAATTTAAAAAAAGAGGCAGTTAAGAGAGATATCTATAGAGCGAGAGGCCGGGATCGTCAGTTTGAATCAGAGCGAACGTGATTGAGGGAGGGTGAGGGGTAAACATGAGGCCCGATAGCGACAGAGAGGATTAAGTCGACTCACCCATTCACTTTCTCTATTCACCCCCTCCTCCCCTCAAAATCGCCAAAAGAAAAGCATCATCTGGCCACCAGCTGCAGGGCTATCATTGCCACAAACACAATGCTGTCCCTTTAAATAAAAAAAATAAAAAAAATAAAACCACAAATCAAGCTAACTTGCCTTATTGACACTTTGAGACGGCCACACTGGAACCCTCAGCCCTGACAGTTTTAGTGCAGGTCCTCCTTCTGCATACGACCGGTTCCCCCACCGTACCACTCTACTGCTCCCACATGAAGAGCTTGGAACAAACCTTCTCCGCTTGGCACGACAACAACGATTGCTTGTGGCATTGGGGTATTATTAGGAGGCTTTGGTGGCACAGATTAATTAGTGTGCGGCTGAAGCTGGCTAAGCTACCGCATCAGGTTTCATCCTGGAGAAAAAAGAAAGGAAGCTGTAAGCAGATTAGCCAAACGACAGCGATATCACATGATTGCCGCGGCCGAAGGCTTCATAAGTCACCCATTCTTCTGGGCCAGACGGCGTCTTCAGCCAACTCTTAAAGCAGAAAACAAATCGTTTTATTTGTCTCAACAGGTCAGAGTTTGAGGCCCAGTGAAAAATGTTGCGAGCCAAAACCAAGATGAAACTTTTGTCTGATGTCCAGTGGGGATTTCCTCCACTTACAAAGAAATAGCCTCACAAAGACGCGATGTGAAATAGCCTCGTCTGAAGGTCATGAAAACTCTTTTTAATATATAATATAAATGTCCAAACGTTAGCATGTGGTCTCAGAATAACAACAAAACAAAAGATGCACGAAGCATTGCATCATGGGAGTTGTTTTGTTCTTTTTTAAACAGCCATAATTGCAGATGAGAATGTATCTAACGTGACTCAGGCAGGGTAAGGTTTAACGTTGCATCCGCTGACGTCTGTCCTCATGTTTGTGGTTGTTTTTGTGGAAATGCTACATGATGTATCTCCATCTTCTCTCCCTTTTTGCTCAGGTTTGCTCTCCACCTGAAATAGTTTTGTACTTTGAGCTGATATTTTTGAATATTCTTGACTTAAGATCTCTGCTTTGTCCTTGCTGCACAGGTAGGATAAGTTGTTTTGTACTGAGCTGACATGCTTGAAATGGTCCCTTTTGATTCTTGAGGGGAGGGTTGAGAGTTTTGAGATTTAATCACACAACCTGTGTGTAGCTGGAGAACCAGAACAATGAGCTTAACAGGAGCTAAAATATGAACAAAAAGCAACACATGGCTGCAAAGTTTGTTTTTAATCACCTTAAAAGCTATTTTATTTCATGCTTATGTATAAGGATGGAACTTTAAGCAGGTATAATATTGAAAATAAATAAATGAACATTAAAAATAATGTGAGGATACGAAAACTCAAAGACATCCTGAACAGTTGGACAGTCGGTCAAACAGTTTCTTAATGTTATGATCCTCGTACAGATACACAAAAACAACAGAAAGCGCTGCAGCATGCCTGCTGAGGCAAAGGTTGGTGGTGTAACCTTCTCAGAATCAGCACCACAGAATAAGATCACAGTGCTGGTTCAGCTGATCTACATTAGAGGAGCGTTAATAAACTCTACAGAGTCTGCAGCACAAACAAAACCAGACAGTCTGACGTTGTTTCCTCGTTGTTCTGGCCATAGTAGGATGTCTGCAGGAGCCGTAATAGGGAATAGTTGGCGTTTTAAAAAGTTTCAAAAGATCTTGTGTCCATAGACGTCCAATACGCAACAAAAGTTGACCGTTTTTGTGTTGTTGTATAAACGGCCCCTTAGAGGGTTGATTGTTGCGTCTCCAGTACATTAATGCTCCTATTCAGCTAAGAAATATAAATAAGGCTGCATTTTCCATCAGTAGGTTATCTCAGTATACACGGTTGATGGTGTCCTTCCTGTTGCAGCTTAGAAACATTCCGTGATTTCACTCCTGAATAAACCATAAACAGATGTTGTTGTATTTTTTTTATTCTCTAATGCAATGACTGAGTGCTGTTTAGGTGGTAACACCCCTGCAGACGGTGGTGTTGGTGAATCCAGATGGGTGGTCGGCATCTCTACCATTCAGCGTCCCGGCTCCTGCAGGTATTAGCCTCCCCGGGAGGTCATGTGATCTGCCATATGACCCAAAGAGCCGTGAAGCCTGCTGTCAGCGCTGGGCTTGTATATGTGCTCAGCACAACACAACACAACACAACACATGCCCAGAGCCATCAGGCTTTCTCCAGCGTCACGTTATCTCCGACCATCTAGCTATTTAAGGCATGCCCTGTTGCTGGGCTTTTCCTGCTCTCCCCACACACACACCCACACACACACACACACACACACACACACACACACACACACACACACACACACACACACACACACACACACACACACACACACACAGACACACACACACACACAGACACACACAGACACACACACACACAGACACACACACACACAGACAGACACACAGGGCACAAACACACACACATACACACACACACACAGACACACACACACAGACACACACACACAAAGACACACACACACACAGACACACACACACACACAGACACACACACACAAAGACACACACACACACACACACAGACACACACACACAGACACACACACACAGACACACACACACACACACACAGACACACACACACAAAGACACACACACACACAGACACACACACACACACAGACACACACACACAGACACACACACACACACACAGACACACACACACAGACACACACACACAAAGACACACACACACACAGACACACACACACACACAGACACACACACACAAAGACACACACACACACAGACACACACACACACACACACACACACACACACACACAGACACACACACACAGACACACACACACAGACACACACACACAGACACACACAGACACAGACACACACACACACACACACACACACACACACACAGACACACACACACACACACAGACACACACACAGACACACACACACACAGACACACACACACAGACACACACAGACACAGACACACACACACACAGACACACACACACAAAGACACACACACACACAGACACACACACACAGACACACACACACACAGACACACACACACAGACACACACACACAGACACACACAGACACAGACACACACACACACAGACACACACACACAAAGACACACACACACACAGACACACACACACACAGACACACACACACACAGACACACACACACAAAGACACACACACACACAGACACACACACACACACACACACACACACACACACACAGACACACACACACAGACACACACACAGACACACACACACACACACAGACACACACACAGACACACACACACAGACACACACACAGACACACACACACACACAGACACACACAGACACACACACACACAGACACACACACACAGACACACACAGACACAGACACACACACACACACACACACACACACACACACACACACACACACACACACACACACACACACACAGACACAGACACACACAGACATGTCTTCTATATCTCTTCTGATCTCCTTTGCTTCCCGTAAGTCTGTGATTTCTGGTTGCCGTGCCGTCGCTCAGTGTTGCCTCCCGTCTTTACTGCGTCTTTGTCTTTATCTGTCTTCTTATCTCTTCAGGCAGACAATGCAGCAGCTCATTGCTCACCATTACTGTCTGTTCATGCAGTCTCTCTCGTTACACCAATCTTTTTCTGTCCTTCTCTCTTGCCGTATCTCTCCGGGTTGCACAGCTAATCCAAAATATATTAAAAATCTCATTGCACCCCTTGAACTACAAGAAGCGGCTTTTAGAAAAGCTTCGCCGACGAGTTCCATCGTGTGCTGCGCAGAATCTGAGACCCTGCAGACCAAGAGAAATAATCATTTCATTTTATTCAAACCAAACAAATACTGAGCAACGTTCCAATCATCCATACCTGACCCGTCGTTTTAGGGAGGTTTTTGTGGGTATTGGAAATTAAATTGGGACGAGAAGCCCTTCAGCCCCCCCCCCCCCCAAAAAAGGAATTTTATTTCTGTCAGTGTTGGCATGATAAGGAAGTTTTCCAAGTAAGATGCTTTAATATAAATAAAAACCCTGATACAAAGAGCACATAATTATCAATATCCGTTATGTCTGAATGTGCAGATGTCATTAAAACAGAAAACCTTTTTATGTGCATCTCGTCTTCAGGCTCCAAAAATCAATGGACCAAAATGGACTTAAAATCTACTCTTCCTTGGTTTCCTCTCTTCGACTACACACACACACACAGACGAGCCAATCAGCATCCTTCTCTGATCAGTCGGCTGCCTAGCAACCAGAGTCCCCCCCCCCCCCCCCCGAAACCTAGACCTTCCTTCACAAGCTCCCAGGCTCGTGTTTCACTGTCACCCACTTCACATGACACTTAGGAATGAGGCTCCAAAGACTCGGGGAGTCTTAATGCCCCTTCTGCAATGGGAATGCATGCACCATTATTCCACCTTCCCCTTTCTATATAAAAGTTACCGACACTGACTGAGGGGGGGGGGGCATTGTTGTCGTTCCACCTTTAAAGATGGCAGCAGAGGGAGTAACGAAGCTGAATCGATGTCTGTGTAAAGAGTGTGAGCCAGCAGGACAGGAAACATGCTGTTGTGTTACTCGTTACACCTCTTCTTCTTCTTCTTCTTCTTCTTCTTCTTCTTCTTCTTCTTCTTCTTCTTCTAATGCCAGCATGATATCTACAAAACCACAAGGGCGTTGAAGAAAAAACAAGGCCGACAGGTTGTCTTTTCGGCAGCGTTGGAGAATATCTGTTTAAAAAAGGGCTTTTCCTTCAAGCTGCCGCCAAACACCCCCCCCCCCCCCCACACACACACCCCCACTTCAGTGGTTAGCGGATTTCTCTAGGGGGACCCGGTTCCGGGCTGGTTTTGGAAGTGCTGTCAGTCATTGCAGGAGACGACGGGGTCACTCCCCTGGGGGGTGAGGGCTGTCTCAGAGTTGAAAGACCATGTCTGACTGTGTGCGTTTGTGTTTTTGTGTTTTATTCTAATATCGTACGTAGGGCTGCAACTATAAGCTTTATTTTCACGTCGTTATTTCTGCGATAAATAAATTTCGCATTTAAGCTATAAAATGTCTAAAAAAGTATTTTAGTTTTACTTTGTCCTTCACATCTGCGTTCATGATAAATAATTTCATAACAAATAAAAGCATAAAAAAAGGTGCCAGTTTGGCCTAAAGCAACATATTAAAAGAAATATTAACAAGATAAATATTTAAAAAAATCTACAGCCCATTTATGTTCCCTCTACGTCCGTAAATGGAAGCATCCATCTGTCAGCACCTACATACTGCTGTATGTCCTTTACATTGACATCAATACAACCACAGAGGGGCAGTGAAGCTTCCACAACAACAAATAAGGCGACGCTCGGAGGAGGTTGTGATGATGCAGCTTGTGGAGGTAGCGATGTACTCGGTGGTGGCTTCCACTTTTTCCACTTTTGTCTTCTTCGTTGTCGTGCCTTGCTCGAGTTGCTGACAGATTTTTCATTCCTTCGTTCATTGGTCGACACGACAGCAGGCAGTGTATTAGATGGGCCATAAAAATAAAAATAAAAAGACTGTAGCACAAAACAAATCTGAGAGCAGACGTTTTACAAGCGCACAGAAGCTGGCTGAGTGCGAGGAGATGGACATCTGTGCACGCACACAGATTTAGCAGAAGCAGAACAAATGTGAGTGCAGGCAGGGGCTGAATATGGAGGGAACACAATCTGAGCAGGAACACAATGAGACACGATCTCCCAGCAACCACCACTCAAGATCAATCCGTTTGAATGCAGGAACAGATTATCCAGAAGGATCAACGACGGTCTTTGATTGCACCTGCTATGGGATGACATCACACTGCATGATTTTAATTTGTCATGATTGGTTTCCTCCTTTGTGTAAACCTGTGTGCGATGGAAACACTTTATCTGACTGGTTTGTTTCCTGTGACTCATTTGAGCATCTTAAAATGATTTGCTGCATCCACAACTGTTTTTTTTGCATTTCCTGTGTTTGTTGGACAACAGAATGTGTGTATTTGAATGTGTGTCTCCTCTCTGGGATGTGTGTGTCGATGCCAGGCTTGTTTCACTGGGTGTCCTGGCTTTGCAGAAATCTTCGATGTGAAACGAGGCTATGGGTAAAAGTGCTAAGGAAGTAGGTCATAGCAACCATCCCTCTCCCTCTCTTTCACTTAATCCTCTCTCTCTCTCCGACTGTAACCCCCCCCCCCCTCTATATAGGCCTACATTTCACTCCTCAGCCTCCCTTCTTTCTGCATTGTTAACATAATTATATATCATATGCTGCGAGATAGAGGCTTTTATCTAAAGTGGCTTCAGAGTGCTTCGAGTGCATACGTCTGTTACAATGGATGGCCCCAGTGGGAATCGACCCCCCCCAACCCTGGCAGGGATCTCTGGCATGATTTCCTGCACAGGAAAAGTGGGACGTTCTTGTGAAGTTGGTCACCTGACTTATGTTTTTGTGTTTGTGGGTCAAAAAGAAAATCAAGCATGTGTTGAATGGAGTGTTGGGTGTTTTGTTTTTTTGGATGGTTAGGTTTTGGTTTATGTGAGTGATTTACTGTACAGCTAGAAGGAGGTGAGATTTATTAAGGTGAAACTGTTAGTTCTGTTGTTTAGCAAAGAATCTGTTGATTATTCTTTTCAGTCTTTTCAAAATCTAGTCAGAAAATAGCAACAAAAAGAAAAAGCTGAACATGAACCAGAACCCAAACTCATGTCTTTTAAATGACTTGTTTTGTCCAAAGATATTAAATTTACAAAAGGATGTAAAATAGAAAAAGCAACAGAGAATGGGATCAGAGAATGTTGGCCTTTTTTTTCTTTCTTGTCTCCACATGTTTAGTGCAGACGCTGATAAAATACCATCAAATCGGGAAAAACAAGAGCCTTAAAATGACAATAGAAGCAAGTCAGAGTCTAGTTTCAGTGTCAGATAAAGACGGGATGAATTGGATTATTTTGCACGTGTCTTGAACAAACCCCTGAATGAGACATGCAGCCTGGAAATCCTGCAAGAACTGAACGCTCGGTTGCTTTGAACAATAACTTACACCGGGAATTGAACCCACACCACCGGTTCTGCAAGTGGCCATGACTGAATTTCCTGTCCTCTCTGCTGTGACCTCTTTTTTTCCTTCTATCCCTCCATTGAATTTTCATCTTTGCAGTGATTTTATGTCTGTCATTCTGCTTCAAGCTCATTCCTCCTTTACATATATTTATTAACATATTCTTTAATTTCCCTCTCATATGTGTTTGGTATAAACAGTTCTTCTCTCCCCTCCCTCTCTCTTACTCTCTACCTCTTTTTGTCACGGTCTCTCGGTCGGTGGATTTGATGATATGGATTCTGTTTGATGTGGGCGTCATGAACACTAACACACACACACACACACACACACACACACACACACACACACACACACACACACACACACACGCACACACACACACACCCATACACACACACACACACACACACACACACACACACACACACACACACACACACACACCCATACACACACACCCACACACACACACACCCATACACACACACACACACACACACACACACCCATACACACACACCCACACACACACACACACACACACACTGCAGCTCCACATGATGAGGGTAGAGACTGAAAGGAGAGATGGTGACACACACACAGAAATAGTCAACTCTGCTCACCTTACATGATCCTGTATGGAAGAAGTATCGGAGCTAAACCTGCAGCAGGATTCAGTCTAGAGAGCAACTTTTTTTTTCTTTTTCCGTGAAGAATCAGTTCATTTTTATGCCTTTATTGACAGGACAGCTGAAGAGATGACAGGAAATGTGGGAGAGAGAGAGAGAGAGAGGGGGGGGAGAAGACATGCGGCAAATGGCCATGGGTCAGAATCGAACCCGCGCCGACCGCCAGAGGAACCATAGCCTCGATACACGATACATGGGGCGCGAGCTCTAACCACTGCGCTATCTGCGCCCCGAATCTCATTTTAACATTTTGCCAATATCATGAAAAATAATAACGATAATAATAATAAAAGTAATAAAAGAGACGAAGTCACTGCTGCAATATGTAGCTGAGATCATTCAGATTCAGGGGCGTTGAATTGATTTCATGTATCTGTGAAATGAAAGAAGTTCCATCTGGATGAAAAAGTAGATCCAGATCAGTCATTATGGAAAATCATATTTTTGTTGAGAACTCATAAACTACTGATAATAAACACATTTTAAATGTGTAACGTTTACTATGTCAGGAAAAAAGGTGAATCCAAATAAAGTGACTTAATCAATTTTAACATGTATGTTAGGAATCTTCTCTGTATAGATACATAAGTGTCTGCAGCATTAATAAATCTATTTTCATATCGATAAGTCTTTTTAATGTTGTATTTGTTTTTTGGCGCTGCACCTCTGATAAACAGGTGTTGCAGGATATTGTTGTGACGTAGCTTAAGGTATAATTAGTGGCTGAGCTGTTGTGTTGCGTTAGATTGTACAGATTAAAGTCTCTTCTGATTGTGTATCTTTTGCCTTCTCTGACCCCTGCAGCTCCTGTTTCAGTTCATCTGTGTGTTTCTGCTCTGCTTTACCTGACCGGCAGCAGGACGACATGATGGCCCCACATATAGGTCGACATGAGAACTCCTAACACACACACACACACACACACACACACACACACACACACACACACACACACACACACACACACACACACACACACACACACACACACACACACACACACACACACACACACATTCTCACTCTCCCACATCCATTTACGCTCTCACTCTTTCACTCAAAAAACACACTCATGCACAGTCAATTTGGTGTGTGTGTGTGTGTGTGTGTGTGTGTGTGTGTGTGTGTGTGTGTGTGTGTGTGTGTGTGTGTGTGTGTTTCTCACACACCATGTAATGTAGTGTGGGTGTTCAGCTGGAGCAGAATGAGAGCAGCAGCTGTGAGTGGCCGTCGTCAGGTTACCAGAGAGGGAGAGAGAATATGAGGGACTCCTTTGTTAAATTTTTCTTTTTTTTCATTTTCTCTTTTCTTTCTCTACATGAAATAATCTTAGTGGTCATCTGCTTGTCCTGTTAACCTCCTGCTGATGCAGCCGGGGGGGAGCAGGGGGGGAGCCGAGGGAGCAGAGAGGAGCGTGGGAGTTTTACGGCTGCAGCAGGAGGAGCTCAGGAGGAACGCAGCGGATACTACTTTACAGCCATTTGCTGTGGTAGAAATAAGATTGAAAGGTGATGCAATTCATGCAAAATCACAAAGTAATACCGACAAAAATGTTCGACCCCCATTGTGCATTAGGTTTGTTTCCAAAATATACACTTTATCAGCTGTTTGCAATAAATCATAAATGATAAATCACACAAGAACAGTTTAAATAGCTCAGTTTAAGCAGGCATTCCAGGTGTTTTCCCCAAATACAACAGAAAACCAGCATCTCCAGTCCTTTGCAGGCCCTTTAGCTGCAGACCTGATGCAGATCCAGACACCAGCGTCTGACAGCATTCCTGAGGAATCTTAGCCCATTCCTCCTGAGCAAAATCCTCCAGTTGTGGAATATTCCTGCGTTTACCTGCTGCAAACCGCCTTCTTCAGATCCCACCAGAGGTTTTCTATGGGCTTCAGGTCAGGCGACCTGTTTGTGTAGCTGTGCAGGTTCAGGTCTGTTGTGGACAGCTGACTCCTCTGAGCAGTGGTTTGTTTGCAGATGCTGAAACAAGTTGTTCGTGGAGCTGTCTTTAACAGCAGCCTCTCTTTTACAGCAGTAATATCCAGCTTTTCGAACCCAAACCACCGACATGTAACCACGTCCTGCTTCTACAGAGGAGGCCGGTGAGGCTGGTGGTGTCTGCTCTGCTTCCTGATCCCTTTTTGTTCCTTCATGCTAACTTAACCGATACCTCTGCTGCGTTCATGACACTTTGGGGGAATTTGGAAAATACAACGTCCAGCTCTGTTGTATTTGGTTTGAACACATGGAACACAAATACAACCAGTGTTTATTTATGAAGCTGCCTGCAGGTTTTGCAAAGACGTCTGTAATTATTCATATTTGCCAACTAGACTTCCCCCCCAGCTTTATTGATATCAGCATGATTGGCTATTGATATGGCCAATCATCAGGACGTCCATATTGCTTTCCGAGCTGATTGTGTTAAACACACATTTTTCAGAGGCTGGAATTTCCCCAACATGTGATCACAGAGTTTACAGTCGTCTTGAACGCAGCATTAGCACAGACTGCATGCGTTCTTAATGTGTTGACATGTTTTGGATTGTTTTTTTACAAAGTTGGTGGCATTTTCACAACCATGAGGATATTAGCTTGTTTTAGGCTCTTCTCCCTTTAGCTGAAACACTCACCCACTGTGGGAGTCTTAGTCCTCAAGTGAGGATAGTGTGTTTTTGCCAAGAAGCCGATTGGTCAATGGTGGGAGACGAAGGTGACTGAGCCTCGACGTGTGCGATGATGATGATGATGATGAGAGGAGGGGTGTGAGAGGCTGTGAGTGTCAGAGACACACTAATCCAAATGTCAGAGAACGACTGTTAGTCATTACAGAATGGAAGGTTGTTGGTTCTGTGTGGGATTGTGGGCTGAAGCCAAGTCAACACATGATTTTTTTGGACAAACGACACCACTGATGGAACATTTTCTTATAGCCTTGCTGTAGCAGCATCGCTAACAGGGATCTACTGCTTCGGTTCAGACTGCTCAGCAACTAGAGGACCGATTGTGGTGAGATTTTTGTACAGACATTCATGGTCCCAGGAGGATGAATCCTACTGACTGTTGGTGATCCCCTGACTTTAACCTCTAGCTCCACCGTGAGGATGACGTTTGTGTTGGAATGAAATGTGTAGTCGGCTATCGGGATTAATAGCTATAATATTTTGGTTCCCACGTTCACGTTTTTTTTATAGTACTGAGCCTCTATTATCTGTTATTAGATACTTGATTATTTACCCCCAAATACAAATACTGGTTTATTACATTTGTGATTATTTGAAAGAAATATCTTTTTTTAGAATATAATATTCATTAAATGTCCCAAACTGTGGTGTAACTCACAAACCTTTGTCATCTGTTATAATCCACATATTTATTCTGGTACCACTTTCTATTCTGTTTGATCAAATACACCTAAAAACCCTCAATCACTATACTGGCCCCCCCTATTTGTTACAGGACAGTGAATTAGCGAATCCGTGCAAAAGTAAAATAGCTTGTGGTTTATAAGAGCGCCTCAGTCACAGTAAAACAAGCAACTGTGTGTTTTATAGAATATTTATTGTTTTTTTTTAACCGTCATTGTTTCCTGATGTTTCGGAGTGTTGGAGGTTTTTAGTAGAGTCAGTGTGGGAATAAGAGCCTCTCCTTCCTTTTCCATCTCAGCCATTATTAATCGGTTACACCTTGCTGTAGCACGACTTACTCCTTCTCTGTTGGCTTCACTTTAATGCTTTTTTTAGAGAAAACAATCAAATTTGCCAGCATTCAGCAGCTTTTTTTTTTTTTTTTTTTTTGCTCCTATATTTGCTATTCCTCTCCAAGGCAACGACAATAACAAACATCCTGCCCTCCTCTCCATCTTGACTTTGATTTCCTCATGTTGCGGCGCTCCTGTGCCCTGGGGGGGGGGTTGCAGGTCGTGACTGATGTGGGTGAAGAAAGCACCATGGAGGGGGGGGGGTGAGCTCTGCCTCAGCACAGCCACTGCTTTGTCTAGACGTTGAGTTCCTGAGGAACACTGGCTGCTCTGTTCTCTCCCTTGATGGCAATTTCAGGTCAAATTGGCAGAAAACAAAGTTTCTGGTGGAAAAAAACAATCTACTCTAATCTACTCTAATCTACTCTCTCTCTCTTTTTGTGTCTGACGGGGACAGCAGGTCACACCTGTTGGACGATACAGACCAGGGTTCTACTTTATTTTAATTTACAATCAAAACATAGAAATAGAAACAATTCTAAGTTGAATGTCCGGATTTTGTCACAGTTTTTGTCACATTGTATACTTTGATTGATTAGTTCTGGTTTCACGTTAAGATTTTCCAACCATACTAAAGACGTTTTCCTGACACACCTTCATCCTGTCGTCATCGTCTACGTCGGCTGTGTCTTCCTCATCTTGATGATTGATTGTCCAGAATTCTGTCCAGGTCATCATAAAAAGGAAAATTGTCCTTCATACCGTCTCTTCCTCCCTCCCCCCGTGTGTTACTGCGGCTTTTTTTTTATGTTTTAATTTCAGATTTTCAGTTTTATATTCAAAACAAACATAAACAGAAAACGGCAACAAAAACAAACCCAAAACTAAATCAAACAACAAAACAAAAACACTGCCAGATATATTGGCAACAGTTTTCAGGACATTACAGTCGAGCATTTTTTTTAATTTAAAAAAAAGCTTTAAAAAAAACGGATGTCCAAACCATCCAAAAAAGTGCTTTCACACTGTAAACGAACCAACTAAACCACCAGATCTTATATCTGTTAATTTGCTCGGATGGTTGTTGCCACCTGACATTTTGGTGGTTTGAGATCCCAAAACATAAAGTAATATTTATTATTTGAATGTACTGAAAATGTAGTGAAACTAAACATGTTTTATAAAACAAAGTGATATATGCCATGATTTGTTTTTAAAAGGAAATAATGGACTGACCCTTCTTCAAACCCTGATGAGGTAAATATAATCCTGGAGGTGTTGAGTAAAGATCACAATATACCAGCTGATTTTGAGTTAATCACAGATTTCCACATCAAACGAATGGAATTGAAAGAAGTAACTATAAATAAGTAAAAGAAATAGATGAATACATTTCCCTCCAGCTGGGTTTCTTTTAGGTCAAATGTGACACATTTGTTCTTTAGCTCAGTTCTTTAAGGCAGTGCTCTGGTGTCAGTGGGGCCTGACTATGTGCAGGATTCTATTCCATCCAGCTCTTTTCACTAATTAGCTTTTCATCCCTGGATGAAGACATGCTAATCAGCGGAATCGTCCACACTGGTGGTCTGTTGGAATAAAACCTGCAGACTTCTGAGGCCTGTTTTGGAGAATGCCAGCTCCTCTCTGTATGACAGACACAGGGTTGATGGCGTACCTGCTGCTTCCACTGTGTGCCTGCCAGTGACCCACTGTTTTACTCCAGGCTTCATTCTGGCCTCGCCAGCCGGCCACGTGTCAGGAACGGGACTGTGCCAGGGTCGTTTGGACATCCGGGGTCCTGGCAGTGGTGTGAAAGCAGCTCCATCATTTACTTTGAAAATATCTAATTAGTAAAATAAGATGAACACTAATAGATGTGTAAATACGCTTTAAAATACTTGAAAAAGGGGCATAAAGTGCACATTATAGGTATCTGTTAAGAATCTGAAATCACCTTGAAATGTTTGCTTAAATATTTGGATATAAAATGATCAGTTTAGATAATACTGCTTGAATTAAATGCCTCATTCTTAATGGATTACAGGAGACGTCAGGTAAGTAATTTAATGGTAACAATCATGATTTTTCTCAGGTTTATATCCTGGTGAACTTAAAGTCTTTGGATTATCGAAGTCTCTATAAGCTCCCCTGAAATTTTAAAGAGCATTTCTCATGATTTTTTGATGTTTTAGTGACTAATTGACTGACTAGTAATGTTGGATTTGTGAAATTTTCTTGCAGCCGTGCATCAAACGCCTTTTATATATAATAAACAATTAAATCAAAGTCTAAATTAAACACTTATAATTCCACAAACCCATAATAATAAAATAAATAATAATAGCACATTTATTGTTTTCCATCAAGCTGAATCCTGGAGAAGTCGATGAAACCAGTTAATAGTCAAGCCAACGCCTTTTGCTGCTCCGCAGACTTTCATCGTTGTTTTCTTTCCGCTGTCTGTTGTGATTCAGCTCTGTGGGATGTTGTTTTCAACAGTACCAGGAGGCACCGCGTCATTCCAGAGGTCTCTTTATGGGAAAGTCCTGGTATGTACATTAGAGGGTTTGTAAAAGGAGGAGGCATCAGAAAGGAACGGTGGCTGTTTGCAGCTTTTGTTGAGTCACCAAGGTTTTGTTTCTATCTTGGGGAGTATGAGCAAAAGAAAAGAAAGTTTTCAGAGGAATTATCATGAAAATGTGATACAACATGTACTAATGTATGTGCAACACATCCCTTTCTCTCCCTGAATGATGATGATGCACATTAATGAATACATTTAACGCTCCTTTTGACCTCTTTCATAGGAGACTGCAAGTCACGAATAGTCGTCACTTTTTAAAGGGACGTCATCCACATGCATCGCTTCTAAGGATCCGTTTACACCACAAGCGTTTTATCTAAAAACGGTACACATTTGTCGCCTTTCTCCATTTGTTTACACGACAACTGTGTTTATGGGGCCTGAAAATGCAAACTTCTGAAAAAGGCCACTCGACCGTCGTCGTCGTCACGTGAACGGGCAGAACACAACATCTCTGAAAACGATGATGTCATCGCCTCGCTTCGGTGCTTATTCACGTACACAGACATCCTACTATGGCCAGAACAACAACAACAACAACAACAACAACAAAAACAAAGGATTTCACATTTTGCTTGGAAATTGACTGAAACGATAAGTTGATTATTAAAATAAAAAAATAAAAAATTTATTCATCAGTTAATTAACATATAATTTCGGCTCTAAAATCTCTCTGACAGTCTGAACTAGACTTGATTTGCTTTTTACCACCATGACCAGCCGGTTCCTCTCTGCCAGTGACCTTGCCGAGGTGAAAGTGTCCCTCTGTTCCCACACTTTATCTGGACTCTCTCCTGACTCAAACACCTTTATCAGTCTACCTGTCTCCTCCCCTGTTCCTCCTCCTGTCCCTTGTCCTTGTAGCTCTTTATCTTACATAGTCTTTTCAGTGTCACAGACAGCATCACCGTCACTAATGCCTTATCTCTTGTACTGTCTGTCATCTATTAGTTAAAGCCGTGGCCCTCCTTTGCAGGCATTGTGAATTAAAACCAGCGATAGCTGTAGCCGATGACTTTGAGTTGTCCTCACGTTTGACACTGTTTTTCCTTTTTCCCTGTTTTTTTTTAGCGACTTGGTTTTGCTGATATTGAACCTCAGTAATTTCGTAGCACAGTGTGACAAAGCCTTGTGTCAGAACTCTGTACTTTATTTACACAGCCTGTTTAATGCGGGACTGTTGTGCCTTTATTTTGCCTCTATATAAAAGTTCCAAAGGCATAATGGGGGTCGTTGTTGTTCTGTTGGTAAGGCAAAGGAAGTAACATCGCTGAATCGACAGGAGCGAGTCGGCGAGGCCGGTGGGACCAGACTGAGGCGACAGAAAGCAGCTAGTAGCATTTAGCAGCTAACTCCCAGGAAAAGAAAACTTTCTTCCAATTCCGACAGTCCGACATAGTTTTTTTTTTGTGTTGTTGTTCTGTTCTTGTGGCCATAGCATGCAGTCGGCGTCGATGGCTAGAACCGAAATAGCGATGCGCAAGGTGGGGTGGTGAAGTCATCGTTTTCAAAAGATTTTCAGGCCTGGAAAACGCCGTTGTCACGTCAACGAACGGCCAAAACGCAACAAAAGTTTACTTGAAATATTCTGAGTCTGGACAGAGATGGGTGTAAACTCCAGCCATACAACCCTGAGGCGGTGGTTGCTCCTCCTCATAGATAGTACATCTTCTCTACCTCCCTGCTTAGTGCCCTTTATAGACGTCTGTACCGATCAATAGTATTGACTGAATATCTTCTGTGTGTGTGACATTTTCTGAGCTGCTGGAAGGGGAGATTGTGATCTAATGAAGATGCAGTGGTAAACAGAGGTGATGGTTAGTCTCTAACTTGATGACAGGGACACACAAACACAAAGAAAACATTCGTTTTAACGATTGGTTGAACTTTTTTTTTAAAGACATTTAATTCAAAAGTAGGATTTTGGTGATCAGCGTTCTCTACACTGCTCTGCTGATGTTTAGGGTTATATCCAGCTAGAAAACCTCACTGAGCCAATCGTCAGAGTTTTTCCCTGCACTGTGAGTCACTTTGACTGAAATGTAAAAGGCAGGTAGATAATCCTATCAGCCCTCCTGATTCAGGCAGAGTCTGTTCAGGCCTGTTTGTCAGCCCACATCCGTCACTCAAGACTCATCATAGCGAACGGCTCTAACGTATTAGAACCGACTCCAGTTACTCCTCCTTACAGGTTTCTGCTTCCTCTCTGCATCGTTTCCTTTGACTCTGTTCTCTTCTAGCCAATTATTCTGCATTTGCATCATTTTAGGAGTGAAGCTTGAAAATTTAGACATTTCATTTAGACACGTCTGTGTGTGTGTGTGTGTGTGTGTCTGTTTCTGTGTGTGTGTGTGTGTGTGTGTGTGTGTGTGTGTCTGTTTCTGTGTGTGTGTGTGTGTGTGTGTCTGTTTCTGTGTGTGTGTGTGTGTGTGTGTGTCTGAGTGTGTGTGTGTGTGTGTGTGTGTGTATCCGTTGCCAGCAGGGTGGCATCCACAGTTTAGAGTTGTGTGTTGATGTGTGAAAAAATTTGATGAAAAAAAAAATTTCAGCATGGGGGTGAAATCAACCGGATATAAAATGCTGACACACATTTAATCAAAGAAATAGATATGCATTCACATGACTGCACCATGAACTGACACACGCACACACACACTTGCTGCCCTATCAGATGTTGGGGGGCTTTTTGTGCTTCTGCCCACAGGGACTATGAGGTTTAATCAAGCAGCAGGCCTGTGTTGGTTTACTGTGGCATTAAGGATAAAAATAGGCTGCGAGGAGCTGACTATACACCGCTGCAAGTCATGCTGTGTGTGTGTGTGTGTGTGCGCACGTGTGTGTGTGTGTGCGCACGTGTGTGTGTGTGTGTGCATTGACTAAAATGTACGTTTACGTGTTTACTCTGAAGGGTTTGCCTCAGTATGTTTTATTTGTCTGAAGTTTCTCTTCCACTTTATTTTTTTTTTTATAAACAACATTAACATATACTGTAGCTGAGGGATTGAAAGTTTTCTGTGTGTGTCTGGGTGTGTGTCTGGGTGTGTGTAGGTGTGTTTGTTTGTGATTGTGTGTGTGTGTGGGTGGTTTGTTCTGAAGCCTTTACTGCACATACCGGTATACATAAACAGATTTATCTGCTTTATTTGACTCTATATTTGACTATAATTTAATTTTCGATGAGGCAGTTTTAATTATACTGTTGTATTATATTTACTGCTACTGTCATCTTTAATAAATTGTCTGAAAAAAATTGCACCACACATACTGAGAAATGTGTGATGTGTTTAGGAAGCGTGGGTAATTTTCTAACTGAGCTCTGTCCAGAGTTCAAAAATACATCAACTTTTAACGTCCATAAAACGTCAGAGAATAACCTGCTGTGCTGATCTGGACAGATAGAGCCAGGCTAGTCGTTTCCCTCTGCTTCATGTGTTTATGCTAAGCTAAGCTAAGCTGAAAGGATTTAGCTCCATAGATTCTTATCAGTCTTCGTGTCTCTCTGGGAAAGATGGAGCCATGAGTATTTCCCAGAACTCCGACTCAGTCCCAGTAACCAAACCCATTCCTGCAGATAATTGGCCTGTGTTTTCTCCCCTGAAACAACATTCATCCATCCATCATGGGACACTGAAGCTCTCTAGAAAAAACAGACAAATTTAAGACCTGGACCGTTAAAAAGAAGGTTTTAAATTGTTAAGTTGTGGTGAGGGAGGAGCCATGTTTGTCCGTGTGTTTGGCTGATATCCAGGATCTCACAGGAGCCTGAAACCGTTCCTGTTTATTGCCGTCGTGGTGGTGTGTATTGTGTATTGTGTATTGTGTCGTACATGTGAGCGGGAGATTTAGGATGGGAGGGTTAGGAAGTCCTGGGAATGCTGGATTGTGATTTTCATGGGTTGCTGTGTGACTGTGTGAAGCGATGAAACGTCACATGACAACATAAAGCGCGTCTCTGTGCTCTTTCACATGAGGATTACTTATCGCTCCATCGTAAGCTACTTTTTCACGGCGGATAACTTGGCTGCAGGCGGTTAGAAGACGGGTTTGTGTGTTTTCTGTCCCCTGGTGTGTGTGTGTGTGTCTGTTCTCGGTTGTGTATTTACATGTGTGTGTGTTCTTGTGTGTGTGTGTGTGTGTGTTTGTGTGTGTGTGTTCTTGTGTGTGTGTGTGTGTGTGTTTGTGTGTGTGTTTGTGTGTGTGTGTGTGTTCTTGTGCGTGTGTGTGTGTGTTTGTGTGTGTGTGTGTGTGTTCTTGTGTGTGTGTGTGTGTGTGTGTGTGTGTGTGTGTTTGTGTGTGTGTGTGTGTGTGTTTGTGTGTGTGTGTGTGTGTGTGTTCTTGTGTGTGTGTGTGTGTGTTTGTGTGTGTGTGTGTTCTTGTGTGTGTGTGTGTTCTTGTGTGTGTGTGTGTGTGTTTGTGTGTGTGTGTGTGTGCATACGGTGTCTGGGGCTTCATCAAACTTTCATGGAGGTTGACAGCTGAACTCATTAAACATGAGTGCAGAACGCTGCAACTGCATGGGATTCTGGGTAAAAAAAAAAATCACCACTTTAGCCACCAATCTGCATCTACAGTGTGTGTGTTTGTACTTCTGTTTTAATGAGATCGTACTGAAAATGAACGATTTTGTCACAGACCTGTCGATGGATCAGTCGTTACAAACTGATTCTGATTCACAGCGTTTCCCCTGGAAGTGTTTTTAGGCCCCGTGTATAAGAGCTGATAGAGATTATGACCACGCACCAAGTGTTTGTTTATTTAATTTCCATGTAAAACAGTTTGAAACAAAGTGATCAGAAGGAGAGGATGACTCGATGACCTGCGTTTACTGCACACGACCACATTTCACTTCACCGGAGGAAGATACAGCAAATAAAAGAAATGATTTGGTTCACAAAGGTTACTTTGAAAATAAGTAGTTCAAAACATTGTAAAAAAAATAAAATGAATAAAAATATCATATCAAAATATTAAAGTATAATATAAACTACACTTAGCACAGTGAACACAGTGTGGATGACTTATTGCTGCTTCTCTGGGTCCCAGACAGGTTTTTGATGTTTGTCCCCATCGACTGGTTCAGCTTCACCTGATGCTGAATATTAGAGAATATTCAGCTTCACCTGATGCTGAATATTAGAGAATATTCAGCTTCACCTGATGCTGAATATTAGAGAATATTCAGCTTCACCTGATGCTGAATATTAGAGAATATTCAGCATTTTTTAAACAATCATTCCATTATAAAAACAGTGTTTTGAAGGTAACCTCAGCCCTAACATCCCCCACAATGAGGAGATGAGGCTGTTTCTCTCTTTGAAAATGAACTGAATGAATATCTCATGTGAAGCAATAGTTCAGCAACCCTCTGGTGAAACGACTCTCCCTGTGGAATCATCAGCCGTTTTCTTCTGCTTCTAGTAAAGGAAGAAAAGAAAAGAAAGAAAAGATACACATTTGTTTTCACACTCTGTTCGCCGACTTACAGCTGGAAACACCAGGAGAACCTTTCCTTTCCTTTCCTTTCCTTTCCTTTCCTTTCCTTTCCTGTCCTGTCCTGTCCTGTCCTGTCCTGTCCTGTCCTGTCCTGTCCTTTCCTTTCCTTTCCTGTCCTGTCCTTTCCTTTCCTTTCCTTTCCTTTCCTTTCCTTTCCTTTCCTGTCCTTTCCTTTCCTTTCCTTTCCTTTCCTTTCCTTTCCTTTCCTTTCCTTTCCTTTCCTGTCCTGTCCTGTCCTGTCCTGTCCTGTCCTGTCCTTTCCTTTCCTTTCCTTTCCTTTCCTTTCCTTTCCTGTCCTGCTGCTGCGTTGGTTATATAACAGCGTCCTGCTTCCTCACTGATGTCAGAGGGATGCTGGCTGTCTCTGCCTCCTCTGACAGCACTGATGCCTCTGGGGCAACACAACGACCAGCCCCTCCTGCCTCCACCCAACCGTAGACACACACAGAGAGAGAGAGAGAGAGAGAGAGAGAGATGACTTTAGAGAAACTGCCCCTGAGTGGGGCAGATCAGGAGAGAGCTGCCCCACTTTAGCTGTAATATGAGATCATTTGTCACCCTCACTCATTCAAAACGGTTTCAACCATCTCTGTATGTCGCTGACCAACCTCACCTTTTATTGGTCCAGTGCAGTGCAGTGCATTGTGGTTGTTGTAGGTTTTAATTACCTACAACAAAAGGGAAAACCACGGCCCTTCTTCTCTATTTTTTTTTCTGGTCGTGTCGCACTGATATCAGAAATAATACCAACCTTCCAAAAGCATCGACAGCCCAGTTTATGATAAGACCACCTTTCCAGCAAAGAATCCATTCATTTGGATGGGATAGCGCAGTGGTTAGAGCATGCAGCCATGTACCGAGGCTACAGTCCTCTAGCGGCCGGCGCCGGTTAGATTCCGACCCGTGGCCATTCTATGAAATAAAGGCATAAACCTGCCCAAAAAAATAACTTAACCAAAGACGGATAAACGTCTACCCTAATTTGCAAACCAGGCCAAAATATCTGATTTTAATGTCTCATCCTTCTCCCCGACATTCTCCCCCAGGCTTTTTTCCCTTCCTCTTTCCCCATCTTTTTTCCCTCTGAGCCTCTCTTCTTCCCTTTCATCTCAATCTAATTTGTGCTCTCCCTCCTCCACCTCCTTCGTCTGTACTGTAATCTCATGCTCTGGTATCTGTTTCTCTTTGTCAAATCAAATCCTTTTTTTTTTGCCCACATCGATCCATCCAGGAAAGTGAATTCCCTCATGATTGCAGGTCAGGGATGCTGTCAGATGCTCTCTTTCACTCTCGGCTGGGATACATATCTAATTCAGTAACCACCGACCATCATCACTCTGCATGCTGATGGAGTATTTATGTAACAGTTCTCTGCATGCGTTTACTACCGCTGTTGTCATTAATTTAATTTTTCTACTGTGTCGTATTAAGCTGGGGAAATGGTCTGAGCTCCCCTTGGAGTCCAGACACTGGTGGTGGTGGCGGCGGCTGATGACTCAGCTGAGACAGATGAAATGATGAAGTCGGTGAATCTGCAGCATGAAAGAACTAGAGGAACAGAGAGAGTCATATTTAAAAAGACAGCAGCAACACGATAGGCTGACAATGAAGGTGTGCCGCTGTGCTATTGGATAGATGTGACCAGCTGATGAGAACAGCTGATGACTCAATTGATTGCCGAGACCATGATAGCAGGAAAATAAGATTGAGCATGTGTGTGAGCTATGAACAACGGGATAGCATGAGGAATAAAGGAGTGTGCAAAGGTTTAGTCTTCCTGACGTAACACGCTAGAGCTGCATTTCACTTCCTGTTTACATCCTGCAGAGTCATGATTGGTTTCAAAGAGTTTCTGAGATAAATAATCATAATATTTGATTAATCAATAAGACTCCCTGAATGTTTGGAGGTAAGACGGTGCATTTGTGCTGTGCTGATAGTTATACTGATGTTATATGATCAGCTTCAGTTTAACATATAAGCTCTAAGTGACCACTTGTCAAGCTTAAGTGTTCTTAATGTTCCACCATTCCTTGCATTTAAATGTCACAGCCAATCAGAGCTCACGGACGGATAATGTCGGAGAATAAGTGTTGAAGAGAAGACGTGTTAATGGGTGTGTGTGTGATGACAGATCGGCCTCAGGATTGCTGCCAACATCCCCAGGGTCAATGCATCCTGAGGGGGCTATGCACCCACTGCACACACACACACACACACACACACACACACACACACACACACACACACACAGAGACACACACACACACACACACACACACAGAGACACACACACACACACACACACACACACACACACACACACACACACACACACACACACACACACACTGCACAC
Organism: Chaunax sp. Z400; assembly: GCA_037577475.1. Classification (NCBI taxonomy): domain Eukaryota; kingdom Metazoa; phylum Chordata; class Actinopteri; order Lophiiformes; family Chaunacidae; genus Chaunax; species Chaunax sp. Z400. The sequence continues at coordinate 2,837,263 of CM075186.1, forward strand.
ACACACACACACACACACACACACACACTGCACACACACACACACACACCCACTGCACACCCACACACACACACACACACACACACTGCACACACACACACACACACACACACACACACACACACACACACACACACACAGAGACACACACACCCACTGCACACACACACACACACACACACACACACACACACACACAGAGACACACACACCCACTGCGCACACACACACACACACACACACACACACACACACACACACACACACACACACACACACACACACCCACTGCACACACACACACACAAGAACACACACACACAAGAACACACACACACACACACACACACACACACACACACACACACACACACACACACACACACACACACACACACCCACTGCACACACAGACACACACAGACTGAGAGAGGTTCTGGATCTTTCTAGATCTCCAGAGAGCAGAAATTGATCCAAAAAGTACCCCCCCCCAGCATTTTCAGCCAATCTCGTCACACACACACACACACACACACACACACACACACAGAGACACACACACCCACTGCACACACACACACACACACACACACACACACACACACACAGAGACACACACACCCACTGCGCACACACACACACACACACACACACACACACACACACACACACACACACACACACACACACACACACACACACACACACCCACTGCACACACACACACACAAGAACACACACACACAAGAACACACACACACACACACACACACACACACACACACACACACACACACACACACACACACACACACACACACACACACCCACTGCACACACAGACACACACAGACTGAGAGAGGTTCTGGATCTTTCTAGATCTCCAGAGAGCAGAAATTGATCCAAAAAGTACCCCCCCCCAGCATTTTCAGCCAATCTCGTCTCCTAATTCCCTCCTCGCTCGGTGCTGTTTGCCAGCTTGTTGTGGCTCTGACCTAGAAAACCAAATCGAGTTTGGAGTGACCGAGGAGGCACCTCAGGAGTTTACAACATAAATCAGGTCGTTTTTCACGCAGAGAAGCTGCAGTCGTCAATATGCTCCGAGGTGTAATTCACACATTAGTACAAAGTTCTCGTGGTTGTGATGGCACAGATTTGTTCGTAAGCAAATGTGAAAGAAGGCCGAAGGCAAAGTAGAAGTGTGTAAATTAAAAAAAAAGGTATACTGAATATATATCATACACTAAGCTGATTATTATCGTGGAGATTCTCAGCTGCAAGAAATTTTCCAGAAACCCTCAAACCTTTCATTAACACAGGAATTTCCAGTCTCAGTTTTTATGGGCGTTTAGAAGCTGTACCCCCAAAAAGTCTTGTTCCAGAGGCCGTGCCGTTTTCACAAACCAAACCACTGGAAATACACCAACCAATGTTCTGCTTCTGTTTCTCATTGTCAGGTATTAATATCACTGACTCTTTCATCAGTCACTTAATAATTTATTTGATTTTAATTATTAGCTTTCAACCCCGGCCACAGCCTCCAACGTTCTGTCCAATCCTGTGTTATTCAATTGTCTTTTATTCTCAGTGCCAAACAAATCTGTAACACGAACCCATCATTCTTATTAAGTCTACCTTAAATTGTACGCATGCACAAAGGAAATCGACTTTAACAAAATAAAAAATGCTCCCTGCAAGTTTTATTTGTCAGGCTTTAAGCACATAATCTGCATAATTGTAAAATCTTGCATGACTCTGTCAGAATCTCTCGCACACAAAATCCGTATGCTTAATATGTGTTGATGATCCAGAAATTAAGTGAAGCAAACTGTGCAGAATGAAGTGAATAATAGCATTTTGATGAATGTTGGAATAAGTATCCATATCCAGTCGACAGCCTCGTCACGCTGAGCCGACCCTGTGTGGCTGAAACAAGAGCCCGCAGAGGCAAAGGTCGGTATATTGACATGACCGTCCTCCCGGTGAGCTGCGGAACAGACGCCACCCGGCAGCACAGCAACCGACAGGAAGCTTTGATTAAAAGCCCAGTGGCTGGAAACAGGCACCACTTATGATAAACTCTTCAGCCTTAGTGGCTGTGACGGTGCTGTTTGAGGCTCCACAAACTTTCACATGTCAAGGACCTTTAAATGTACAAAAATCATACCACAGGCTCTGATTGGATACGATTTACTCCCAGGGTACCTGATTAAAAAAAATGTTCCTTTAGATGTTTTATTACAGAAAGTGTATGAAACCAAACTAGTCATCCGTTCTATGATTCTGTTACCATTCTCCATTTTGCTCGAGACCCACTAGAACCACCTTAAGAACCCCCTGGGGGTCCCTGGACCCTACTTTTGACCCAACTGCTACAGTTCTATTCTAGTCAGTCTGCACGGTTGGTTGTGTCATTGCTGCTGCTGCCTGTGCTGTTGCATGATTACACACAGGATGTTTAATGTAGTAGAAAACATTTAAGGCTCTTATTTCCAGAACAGTTGCTGGACGTCGTCTATCTCAACTTGCAATTAAATCATTTTATGTGCGCTTCATTTAACATTGTGAGATCGTTTTTTTTGTTTTTTTTTCTCACCATCTCCATCTGTTACACATAAATCACCTGACGGGTTTCGATGAAACTTGGTAGAAGGGTTGGGCTTGTAGCAAAGAAGAACCCATTAGACTTTGGACCGGATCTGGATAAAGAATAATAATGAACATTGCAAGGTCAGGCGTTTTAAACCATTTTATCAGTAACATATAAACTGCTTGACGGATTATCATGAAACAGGGTGGAAGGGTGACGAATATGCCGACATAGACGAGACTAGTTTTTGGAGTGGATCCGGATAAAGGTGCCATGGAGGTTTTTTTTAAAACTTTGCAAGAACCCTGAGGGCAGCCGTTTTGATGGTGCATACTTGTTGGAATTTAAATTAGGGTTTAATTGAATTAACTCTTCAATCAGTTCAGCTCTAATTTTAACATTCCTCTCTTTCCTCATCTTCACTGTTGCTTGTCTGGAGATGTTTCAGCTCTTTCCCCTGTTGGACACTGAACCCATCAGCATCTCCAGCGTCAGAAACAGGCTCGCCCTCAGGCACGTCCTCCTCTACAGATCTAATGTGTGTTTGTGTGTTTTCCCGGACACGACGTTCTCCTCTGTTTGACCCGATGATTTTTCTATCAGAGCCTGGATTGTAGACCTTCTGCAGCGTTATTCCCCTGCTTCTCTGTGCCGAGGGCCTTTCTGTGCCCCGGTTGCTAAGCTCTTTTCTGCTACGCTGCTCTCTCTCTTTTATTTCTCTCTGATTGTATTTGTTGCTATTGTCTTTCCTCTCAGCATTCCTCATTTCTCCACCTCTCACATCTGTCCTCCACTTTCTTCCATCTTCACCTGCAGCCATCCATCTCTGCCTCTCTGCTCAGACAGTTTCTGTCTCTCTGGCTGTGCTCCCTGAGCTTTCTCACCCACTTACTGCTGCATGCCTGTAAAGGTTGATGCTAATAATACTGAGGTCTCACTCAGAGCCCACCACTTGTAAATACTATAGTATTACTACAGTATTACTGTTGCTGCTCTTGTGAATACTTCTTACAGCAAACATGAGTTTAAGCGTAGACCAGTCAAATAATCTAAAAGTTAAGTAAACACTTGAAAAAACAGTCAGAATTGAATATAATTCTAATGCTTAATATTAAACATGTCCTAAATGAATGCTAAAGCAAGCAAAATGAGTTAGATTTCATTGTTTTCTATTGAAATGTTGAAACAAGCCGAGTGATGTTTAGAGTTAAACTTTTGTTGGACCATGGTTTGAAGTACGGGGGCTGAGGAGGGTCAGAGTTAAGAGGCAGAAGAGCTCAGTTTGGGGTAGATGGCTCAATAAGTGACAAAGCAGCGCTCTGAAAATAAAATGTAAAAACATTGCAATAGTCCACCTTCCACCCTCTCCCCTCACTCTGTCACTCCCTATAGCCTTTTTATTTTTACACAGAGATGGCACAACAGCGTCGCCACGACGATCCCTGGAAAGCCACTGTGTCTGACCCTCTGTTTTTATTTACCCCTGTCGTTTGTGTTTAAATCACTGCAGAAGTGATAAAAAATCAGAATGAGGAGTAACCAAAACAACACCGTCTAAACATGGTGGCAGCTGGATTATAAAATTCATAACAAAAATATGAGAAGTTAAAAAAATAACAAAATAAAAGCACAAACTGATTTCTTTTGGGAGCTTCAGTCTATAAACATTCGCATCAACCTACAAAAGCTTTACTGGTCAAACTCAATTATATACTGTAGCTGTCCTCTAATGGCAACCGATGGATCAATGGGATCAATAGAGCCTCGGGGGAGCGTAGCATTTGACAGCTGATGAGATCTCAAAGGACTTAGCTCAACCCGGAGGCTGTAATAGGATGAACCATGAGCCCGACCCTCACGACCAGGAAGTATTGACGAACCTTTGCATGGATCCAAACAGGAAGAGAAAGCAGTCGAGCTGAAGTAGTTTATTTCATTTCATTTTATTTATTTTCCTCAACTGTAATTGTACTTTGGTAGTTTATAGTGACTCTGTCACAAAACTGCTCTGTTGTTGGGAAAAAAGGAAAATACAATGAAGAACTTTCACAGCAGAACATCAACAATAATATTTGAATTTATTGAAAAAGCCATTGATTTGTAGCATCTAATGAGTTTCTATTGGCACAAATACAAAATAAACGTTCTAGGCTACCAGTGAGGTCACAGGAGGTGTTGAGGCAGACTTGGTGTTAAACATGTTATTCATTCTATAGTAAATCTCTCTGTCTAATGACCAGATCATCTCATTAATATCCTGTTGTACATGACATGATTTTCACATCTTGGTTTGTGTGCATGTTCTAATGTGTGTGATGCACAACCCGATTTTAAAATCAGTCATGATTGTAAAAGTCCTGCTATCTGAGCCCAGCTTCAGTGGTACATGTAGCCTCTGACTAATTAGTTTAAGCAACAACAGATGAAGTTTAGTGTAGTTTCAAATGTTTGTTAGTGAAGAGTCAGAGAAATGTGTTGTATTTATTAGAAGAATTTTTTTTTAATTTAAATTTTTTTTTTAAATTTTCCATTTTTGATCAAAATCTTCTGATCATTTTCTTTCTTACTTGTTTCTCTCACACCTTTCCTCTGTGGTGTGTTTATACTGGTTTATACTGGCCAGCTCACAGTCAGCCACCAGTATCAAGAGCCGTCGTCTGCTCTGGGTTTACCATCAATCTTCATGCTGTGTGTGTGTGTGTGTGTGTGTGTGTGTGTGTGTGTGTCTGTGTCTGTGTGTGTGTCTGTGTGTGTGTCTGTGTGTGTGTCTGTGTGTGTGTCTGTGTGTGTGTGTGTGTGTCTGTGTGTGTCTGTGTGTGTGTGTGTGTGTGTGTGTGTGTGTCTGTGTGTGTGTGTGTGTAAACTTCACTTCTCCAAACTTCATCTCCTTCTTTGGCAAAGCATCACCTCCCAGCACCTCCCAGCGTTCTGCTCCCTGCTCCTCCCCTCCTATCTGTCTCTCCGTCTCTTTCTCGTCTCCACATTATATTTAAATCCCATTATATTTATTATCCTCCCTCATCAACCTTCTGCTGCTGACAGACACGAATCACGACTCTTGTGTATAAAATACTGTCAAACTGTTTTATTCCTACCTCGCAGTAACGTCGTCAGCGAGGAAGCAGCTTGAAGGTAAAACACTCGAGTGCCCTGAGGAGAGATTTTATACATTTGAACACCTGATTCCACCTGGTCTGAGGGTCTGAGGGTCTGAGGGTCTGAGGGTCTGATGGTCTGAGGGTCTGAGGGTCTGAGGGTCTGATGGTCTGATGGTCTGAGGGTCTGATGGTCTGAGGGTCTGAGGGTCTGAGGGTCTGAGGGTCTGAGGATCTGAGGGTCTGAGGATCTGATGGTCTGAGGGTCTGATGGTCTGATGGTCTGATGGTCTGAGGATCTGATGGTCTGAGGGTCTATGATCGTACCTCATCTGCGTTTTAGCAGGTTGATACAGTGGATGCTTCATCATCCTTCTCACCCTCACATACTCTGAATAGAGTTACATGGATAGAATTACATGGATAGAATTACATGTGAAAAATAGAGTCTGCACACAGAATCATTCTCCTGTGTGATTTTCTTGGGTGCAAACCTTACAAGTACCTTTACCAAGACAAATAAATACATAATAAATATGTATAATAAATATATAGAATATCCTCCAAATCACTTTTTTTTTATCAGGATCATCTGGATCGTTGTGTTTTTCTGGTATTACAGTCTTATTATTGAGAGAAGTTGCTTAGCATGTTAGCAGAGCATATAAAGCATCATAAAAAAGTCCCCACTAAATACTCAAAGTATACACATAAGATGTAAAAGAACTTCACAAAAGCTTGCATAGTACTTAAAAGTAATCATCTGTCAGTTGTACAGTACATCACAACAACTTTACTATGCTGTATATGTTTTACCAACATGCTATTTTTCCCATTTTCTCCCACTCACCACCACTTATGGTCGGACGCTTTTGGTCTCCGTTCAGCTACGGCACTGCAGCCAAGTGGGTTTTGGTCAGGTATCATTTTCACTGTTGGATTCCTACTAGTGGTCAGAATGATTTGAGGTTCCAAATGTTACTGAGCTGTAACAGGGGCCCGCTGAGGCCTGCTGGGAGCAGCAGTTGGATTTCATTGTTGTTAAAAACACTGTGTTTTACAGTGGCTGTATCCCGTTTACTGATCCACAGGATGTGATGACAGCAGGCCTCCAGCTGCACCCACCTAGAAACCTGGCTTTGAAATGAGAGGAGTGGGAGGATGACGGAGGATCTAATGTGTTGTTCTGGTATCAAACCAGGGTCCAACAGAATCATAAATGATAAATAGATTTTAATATTAATCACAGATGAATTGTATCACATGAAAAAAGACTTTAGATTATTCCTAAAGTAGGGATAGGGCGTACTCCGATATGTGCAATATTCCATTTAGGCTAGCATTTTATCAACGGTCTGTGCAGTACTGTATGTGTGCTATTATGTGCTTGAATTGCAACCAAAATAAAACACAGCGTTCCTAATCAATCTGCACATTTTGATGCATTTTTTATGGAATGTGTGGTGAAGAAGTGCATGGAGGAATAATAATCATTTTACATAAGTGGTGTGTGCGTCCAGTTTGTACAGGTTCTGCACCGTCCTCACAAATCAGTTACTTTTTTTTCTTCCTGAAATTCCTGATGCTTAGACGCGGCTTTAGGCCTCAGCTTTGGCCCAACGGGCCTTTCAGGGCTTCGCAGAATAATTTACACACATTTTCTACACATAAAAACCTGATTGTAGTCCAGTGTTTTCAGGGTAAACCTCTCCGTGGACCGACACAGTGCGTCTGTGTCCATCCTGCCTTAGTCATTCTTTTATTTCGGTGGTGTCACACCTGCTGTTGGAACGACACATTCAGCCAAATGCCAGCATCAATCCTCTGAGCAACAGGAGGAAAGAAAAGTTTGCATGAGTCATAACACTGCTGCTCGTTTGATACAGAGCTGGGTTTTGTTTTGTTTTTCTCTTTAACTTTATTGGTTCATGGTTGTCAGCCTTGAATGTGCAAAATCAGGCAAAGCAAAAACAGCCTAAATGCCGAAGACAGTTGAAGTTCAGTCAGATTTTATTTTCTGCTCCCTGCCACATGATTTGTTGACTGTTTTCTATTTTATTTTCATCTTGCCCTCCGGATTTTTCCCTCTTCGTCGTTCTGTTTACATTCTGTTGGAAGCTAAAGCTAGAAGATGAATGATAAACACTGGAGGCTGCAGCTGCGCCGCTGAAGAATCTTTAAGACTCATCTGGTTGATCTACAGGTGCTCTGCTGAGGCCTCATATGAAAACCTTCATATCTGGTCTGGCTGTGATCCTCATGTAAACATGTTGCATTGATCCACTTCTGCTCCTGACGACTCCGTCTCCATATATGAAACCTGAGAGCAGCCGCTGCTAGTGCTGAGTGGTTATGGAGTCTGGCAGGCGGGCTCATGGTGGTCAGGGGTAAGTGGGGGGGGTTCAGGGTCCACAGCGTGTCCTGATTGACCGGACTTCCTCCTAAACAAAAAAGGGTGAGGGGAGGGAGCAGGGGATGAGGGCGAGGCAGGGGAAAGGTGCTGATGCTGCTTAGTTTAAGCAGCATCAGCACCGCAGTTAAACCTCATTTATAACCACAAGTATGTGTTTGGTCTCACTGTCTGTCGTTCGATGTCAGTCTTCCAGCAGTTTTTCTAGGAAATGATCCTTCCTATAACCGACAGCACTGGGGAACGCACAAAGGGAAATGTGTTTGTGTTTAAAGTGAGGCCCTGAGGAACCATGTTGTTCCTTCTTTACGATGAGCGATCAGGTCCAACATGAACCAGGATCTCTGTCAGCGTTTAAACAGGTTTACGTGAGAGGCGTCTGTCTGTGCTTTTCTCACTGGTGTGAAGTTGGGAAAGGTTTAATCTGAATGAATGACCTGCAGGTCTTCATTAGTCGTGAGCTGTTGGGCTAAAGAGAGATTTTTTCCCTCTTAAATTGTCTAATTTGAGTCCTGGAGAGTTAAATATGGTGTATTTCACAAGAAAAGTGCTGTAATTAGAGAAGGTTCAGTTGCACTTTTATTGGCATAAGTGATGAGCAGGTTCTGAAAACATGGTGATTATGATGAAGGCTTGTTCCTATGGAGTGTGTAAAGACTTCCAATTTAATGTGGTGATAATTGGGTCTTAATGGAGTCAACATGCTCCGATCCATATACTGAACATGCTAAATATTCTCTCCCCTCTTCATCTGTCTTCAGGCTCAGAGGAAGGAGGTGTTCCTCCAAGAACGCTACAGTCACTACAGCCTGGCCGACCCTTTCCTGGCCCTGCAGAGGGACTTCGAGAGCGGCGTCCCAGGGGGAGACAAGGAGAGGCGGCCCCTGGGCTCCAGCCCCATCTCTGTCCTGGAAGCCGTCATGGCCCACTGCAGAAAGATGCAGGAGCGCATGTCAGCCCAGCTGGCCGCCGCCGAGAGTCGCCAGAAGAGGGTAAGACGAGGAGGAGGAGGAGGAGGTGTTAGCTGTTAAATGAGTCTGTTGGGGCTGTTTGAGCACCGTGGTGACGTTACTGTGACCGTTTGTCCAATACCCACACTAAAAACTATATACAATGCACTGAAGTCATCTCAGCTGTGAAACCGCTGCACATTGTCGTCTTATTGTTTTGCACTCACAGCTGTCAGGCTAGCATGTTAGCAACGGGAACATTATTCCTGCACCTTCTCTGCAACTCGATTAGCTTCAGCAATATATCAAGCTAACCTCGCGGAAGGACTCCGATCACATGCAGCGCGTGCACAGGCAGATGGTGCATGTTCATGCAGGTACGTAGGTAGACAGGTCGGGCTGAGCTTATTACATCAAGACATTATTATTTTATTATGAACTGCTGGAGGTGTGAGAGGAAAAGTGACATCATCATCTAAATAATGAGGATTCACCCCTGGTGGACCTCGACGGTCTCTGCTTTGGGAATCTAGTCACTCATTGTTCTCTAAAACCAACATCTTTAGTAAATATAAACCTCATGTTTATATTGATTATTATTGATTAATAACAAACAGTCAGTCTGATTGAAATTAATGTAAATAAGAATAAAACATGGCAGTGTTTACATCAGAAGAGAGTTGTTCTGTTGTGTTTTATTAACTCTAATCTCAGTGTTGTTGGTCTATTATGGTTGTTATTTGAATTTGGAGGAGAGGATTACCTATGGGTGTGTGTGTGTGTGTGTGTGTGTGTGTGTGTGTGTGTGTGTGTGTGTGTGTGTGTGTGTGTGTGTGTGTGTGTGTGTGTGTGTGTGTGTGTGTCGTTTCTGTTTTCGATGGTTGACTGTGTGTATATATGAGTGTGTGTTTTGTTTCAAGTCTCTGTAGGATTATGTGGTCATGATTAACTGGGCAGCCAGATGTCTACTGTGGCCCTGGCCTATTTTTTTCCTCTCCACCCCTCTCTGTGTTTGGGAATATGGATGTGTGAAAGTGTTTGGATGAGATGCAGAATGAACACTGGTGAGTAATAGAAAAGAAAATACTGTGTGTGCGTGTGCGTGTGCGTGTGCGTGTGTGTGTGTGTGTGTGTGTGTGTGTGTGTCCTGCCCATGAACTCTGTAATAATAACAGAGATTTTTTTTTTTTTGAGCCAAATGGAACTTTTCGCTGCACACACACACACACACACACACACACACACACACACACACACACGCACGCACACACACACACACACACACACACACACACACACACACACACACACACACAGATGAGGAGGAGGGACTGTAGAAAGCAGGGGTGGAATGAAGGGAGACGTAGGAAGTGGCTGTTTTGACAGGAAAGCTGGTTAAGTAGATTTTGGGGTTGTGGTGTAGTGTGTGTTTGCCTCATCCATCAAATTCAATCTCAGGATTTATTTCACAGCGTTCTGGGCTGACTGTGAACACTTATTACGGTACCCATACTTATTTTTTTACTCATATTTTCAATATAAAATTTGCTCAATGCTTCAGTTTCAAAGAAAATTGAAATATGGTCAAATAATAAGTAAACAGCCCTAAAAACTTGGATCAATATTTGACTCTTTTAACTACTTACGCCTTGTTTCCACATAACTCTGTGTGAGTATGTGATTCAACCGGAAGTCCATTCATTCCTATGGAAACCTCCATGATATCCACTGTGTATGAAACTCCTTTTGTTTTTCTCCAGTCCAAAGCCTCTCAATTATGTTTTAAACTGACCGTACACAGATTAGTTAGTTAGTTAGTTAGTTAGTTAGCAGTAGCTTCATGTTCTCCTTCCATATTGATCAACGTGAGCCCAAACCTGTCAGGACACAAATACTTTCTCATCTTATTGTACACATTATTGTCTTACTGATAAACAGCACCAGTCAAAAGTTTGGACACAGCTTTTGCACACGTTTTGATTTGTTTGCTTTATTCCAGATTTTTAAAAAACCCTGACACCCTGCTGTCTTATGTGGCAGCCTTGTTCTGGAGAGATGTAGCTTCATTTGACCCTGAACATGTGTGTGTAAACAGAAGAGGCAGCAACCACAAGAATAACACACTCTCCTGAACACACAATAGATCAACATGCCACCACCGATACAGTTGCACCTAAATTGTCAACAGAGCATTACGGAGCCATCAGGCGGGGATAATTGGCTTTTAAAATGACCAGTTACACAACAGCAGACCGACACAGCTGGTTGCTGGGTAGAGTTAAATTCACCCGGATCGTCCGTGCTATCTTTATCCCCTCCATCCGTTTCTAGCCTTGTCGTCCTCCTGTGAGTAAGTTGTTGAATTATCCATAAGGTCTTCAGCGAGCTGACGGCAGGCAGGAAGGCAGTTATAAGCAGCACGCTCTCACTGGGCATAATGAAGACACCCCTACTCCCTCGGCTCCTCCTCCATGAATCAGTCATGAAGCTGCCCCTGACAGCAAGTGACAGAGAAACACTGTATTTGTTGGGTTTTGTGTGTAAATATGCTGTTGTTGTTGTTGTTGTTGTTGTGGTGTTGTGAAGCTGTATTTGGAGGGTAAGGTCACGTTTGCCGTTGCTGAAATTCCCCCCCGATCTTTAAATAGTCCTCAGGCACCCTCCCTCCCTTCCTGCCTCTCCCATCCCTCACCCTCCCACGGTGGCTGAAAAGACTGAAAAGACTTTATTCTGCTGAAATGTTAGCTGATACCTTTGTGCTGCTTTCCAGGAGAGATTTAGCTCGTAAGCTTCAATGAAATATTTCAATAAGCGGTGTGGTATCTCAGGTCTAGGGAGCACCGGGGGGGGGCACACCTGAGGTGGCCGCAAGACAAGACAGAATGAGCTTTTTTTACATACCGTGGTGATAACTGCACACTCAGTAAGTGAGGTTAACGGCTCCATTAGGCTGTATTATATCATATCAAACAAAGAAGAAAGGCTCAGATAAAAAGGTTTGTCTCTGAAAAGTCTTACCAAACAGGATTCTACGTCTCCGGGCAGATCAACAAAAGTTAAAATGACCATCCCGAGTTGGTCCACAGAAGACAGAAATAGTTCTCTGAAGAATCGATAATAAGGGAGGGAGGTGATTTCAAACGGGTTTGAATCCTGCCTGGTATCAGTCTATGCTGCTTAATGTGTCATCACCTAGAAGGCAAACTCAGATTCGTTCTTCCGAGGCCTTAGGCTGATTTACAACAGACTCAATCCTCACCTAATTAGCAGGTAGTTGTAGCAGCTCCCGTTTAAGTAACGACTGACGTTCCCCTGGCGCTCCCCATTGCTTACTAACCCTCCTCGCTCCTCCTTTGGCATCATCTGGCGGTGATACTTGCTCCCTAACGGTTGGTTGTTGGAAGGGGAAGGAGTGGGTGGTGCAAAAGGAGGGGTCTCCTTCAGATTTCAGCTGGGGTGGCGGCGTTGTCGACTCCATTGTTTGAGTCTCGTTAGAGCGATGGGGTCTTGGTAAAGGGGTGGAGAGCCTTCGTTAAGCCTTGTTAACCTCTGTGAAGCCAGCTCCGAGCTAACAATAGCAGCAGCGCTCCAGATATAGAGGCAAGGGATTTGACAAGTCATCAGAATTCAGCCGTCTGTGAATAGATAAATCAGACTGTTTCCCCCAAGCTACCTAATAAAGTGTCTATTTGCGTAAATATCTATCTATCCATCTATCTTGCCTGTGTATTTAATCTAGTGATTTTATCTGGCTCATTTGACTAATCAGGCTTATCTGTGCTCTCTTTGAGAAACTTGTTTCGGCTCATTTTAGCTTCGCAGCTAATGACTCAATATTTGAATATGGATGGTTGCATATACCCCAGAATGCAAGAACTTGTGTTTTTTCTATCTAATACTCGTTTACAGATTAAATTTAAAGCCAAATTTATTTGTGTTATGTAGGTGATATGGTGATATTTTCAGGAAGCATGTGACACACAGTGTTCTATGATTGGCAGTATGTCACGGAGGAGGGCGGCATTTTCAGCAGTGTGAAATATGTGAGAGATGTCGGATGGTTCGCCTACTTGTGAGGTTCTTGAAGCTCGTACAGCATGTACACATGGTTTGATTGATTGCATTATATTTAGTAATTCTGCAACTGAAGATATTATTATTAGGGCTGTGGCTGTACGGATTTCTTCTTACCGCAATGAAGAAGCAATAAATCACTGCAGGATGCATCTTACAATAGAATGCAGCTTGTAAATTAAAATGGATCATTTATACTCCAAATAAATATATTTTATGCAAAATCGCCATTTTATTTTCATGCTTTATTATTTATCAGACGTGACTGTAACTTGCAGCCGTCTTTATTTAAAAGTAAAATAAATTCATGGATTTTTGTCTTGTTGCACTTTATATATCACAGAAAAGCAAAATATCTCAAGGATGGTTTTCTCTCAATTACCTATAATTGACAACACATTTCAACCCCAGATAAAGGCAAGGTGTAGATCTACCTGTAGGAGCCTAAATGCAGTTCATTGATATTTGACTAATTAAGGTAAATAATTTAAGTTCAAGTTCATTTTTATGTATAGTTTGCATATAAATCATTTAATGTATCCTGTAAAACCAATAGAATTTCATTTATACGTTGTAAAAACTAGATATGTGGATTTAAAAAAAATCTGGATCAAAATGAGAGAAATTATTGGAGCGTCAAGCTATAGCTTCATTCTTTGGAAACCTACACTAACTCAAAAATCTATAGATCTATGCTACTTTTTGACTTGTGTGTATTTTTTCATTTCAGCTGGAGATGGAGAAGCTGCAGCTCCAGAGTCTGGAGCAGGAACACCGCAAGCTGACGGCGCAGCTGAAGGACGAGCGCGAGAAGAACAAACACATTGTCATGATGTTGGTGCGCGAGTGCAAGCAGCTCGCCACACGAGTGGTCGAGGAGTCGCAGCGCTTCGATGAGCTCCAGGCTCGCCTAGATGAGGAGAGTCGCACCTCTGGCCGGCTGCAGGAGGACCTGAGCACGGAGCGGCAGCGGAGCCAGCAGATGGAGGCCAAAATGGAAAAACAGCTGTCGGAGTTCGACACGGAACGGGAACAGCTGCGCGCCAGGCTGGGCCGCGAAGAAACTGAAAGTCACAGTCTGCGGCAGATAGTGGAGCAGCTCAGGACTGAACAGGGCGATGGAAAGGGTGGTACCGCTGTCGCCAAGCCAACTGCTGCTGGAGCAGAACCTGCTGCTGCCACTGGCCCCCAACAAAAACCTAAAGCTCTTACATCTGTTTCTGTAGCCACAGAGCCCATTAGCTCTCGAACAGTCTCATGCCAAACGGACCTGCCCCCCACCGAGGTGGAGGGTCACAAGAAGACCCCTCTCACTATACCTGTCAAACCTACCCCTGCCAATTATGTGGGCTTGAGTCTGCCAAAGACGACTGGTCGCGGGGTCATCCACAGCAGCTCGGGAGGACTGGCCCAGACAGAGAATGGCTCAGAGGGTCAAGCCCCTCATGGTTTACCCAGCGGAGTCAGCCCCCGTGTCCAGGCGGCTCGTTACAAGTTCCAGGAACAGGACCAAAATGGCACGGCTTCCCAAAGTCCTCCAGCTCGTGACCTCTCCCCCACCAACCGGGACAACTTTGCCGCGAAGCAGCAAGCACGCCACACTGTAACACAGGTCCTTTCACGTTTTACCAGCCCTCCTGCAGGAGGTGCTGGACCCCTGCGTCCAGGTCTGCCCCACTCTGCCTCAGAGGGAGGCCCTTTTTCCAGCCGCCTCAGCCATCCCATTGGCCTCAAGTCACCCACAGTGGCCAGGATCGATAGAGGAAACCCTCCCCCTATTCCTCCCAAAAAGCCAGGGCTTTCCCAGACCCCGTCTACTCCTCATCCACCCATCAAGGTGGTAGGGGACAGCAGCCGGTCCCCTGGGGCTGGGCTAAAACCGACCACTCCCCAACTGCCACCTAAACCTGCCCTGGATCTGGTCCCAGCCCTGACGGCCTCTCAGGTGGGTTCGTGCTCCCCCTCTCGCTCCCCGGGGCCTGGCCGGGGCCCTCAGCGGCAGCCAACGGCAGCATGTGCAGAGTGTTTCCCCGTCATCAGCACTGCCACCACTGTCAGTAGTCCCTCCTCCATAAACCCCCCCTCCACCTGCTCTTCCATTAGTGCT
The DNA here is from genome assembly GCA_037577475.1 of Chaunax sp. Z400. Taxonomy (NCBI): domain Eukaryota; kingdom Metazoa; phylum Chordata; class Actinopteri; order Lophiiformes; family Chaunacidae; genus Chaunax; species Chaunax sp. Z400. The sequence goes on from CM075186.1 coordinate 2,852,489, forward strand.
TCATCCTCCTGTAGCTCCCGTACCTCCGCAGGCAGCCCCCTGGCAACAGCATCAGGTAAAGGGGCCTCTCTCCATGCTCCACCTCCCTACAGTTCTCCCCACTGCCTCCTTACTTCAACTTTCTTTCTATGGAACTAGCCTAGCCTAGAATAGCAAAGCATAGTGATGTGACAGGGAACTTGGTCTAACCACAGGAATGCAACACAGAGCAGCTCATGGGTCAGTTAAGTTTATCACGGACTCTATCCCTCAACTACAAATTTATCTTTCAAGATCCGATGTCGCTCGCTGCATTCTCTCTCTACTCGGCTCTCTTTCTCTGCCCTTAATATGTCCTCCCTCTGGACACCTCTCCTGTCCCATGTTGTCACATTAGCCCTGTCATAATCAGTATCAACAGTGGACAGTGACAACATGTTGCTAACATGTGCCTGTTGCGCAGGGACTCCAGATCAGCCATGTCAAGGTGAACTGAGGCGAAACAGATTCTTCCCCTCTTCGTATGCTCAGATTGGTCTATAGGCCGTCCTACCAGTAACCCCTGTCCTCTCTGAAGCTGATGCCAGAGGCCTGTCCTCCCCTTCCTTTTTCCATCTTCCATTAGCATGCCATGACCACTCTTCTACTTCCTGCACTCTTTTTCAGTTTCATCCATTAACTCGTCCCGCTGGCCTTCTGTCCCTTCTGCTTCCTGTGTCATTGTATTTCATGTTAATGTTAGCATTCATATTTACCTTGTGATGTGCTTTTAGTGCCATGCTTGGTTTTTAGCGGGTAGTGTGAAGAATTATTCCACTTCATTACATCTCGGTCAGTGCAGCCATAATTTCTTGTCTGTAATTATAACATTGCACTTCGTATGAACTCCCATCGTCTCAGCAAGGAAATGTCTGAGATCAGTCACCATGGCAACATCAGCCAGGTGGGGGAAGAGGCGTTAGCGGTCTGATGGTCAGAAGACAGGTTTGGATGAGAAAACCACAGGAATGACCAACCAAGACTGTTTGCTGCAAACTTCCATGACAGATTAGAGAAAAGCCGCATTTCCACTGCATGGTACTCGACTTGACTTACCTTCTTTTCTGCCGGTCGTTTTCCATGACGGGATAGTTCCTCCTCAGGGTAGATGGATGCCACAGTGTAGTCCTTAAAGCGACACAGGAACATCTGCACCTCCTCAATACAGCAGCTGCAATAAAAATAAGTTACGGTCACCGAAGTAGCTTGGCTGTTTGAATGGGGCAGACCGGTGCCGGGCATTGACCAATCAATGTTCTGTAATGTTTTTCACGTGACCTTTTAGTACCTGCTCGGCTCGCTTGGAACCGCAACGGAGGTGGTACTAAGAGACTAGTACCAGGCACCAGGTACTTTTTACCTGATGGAAACGAGAAAAAAAAGGCGACTGGAGTGGAGCCGGTACTACGCAGTGGAAATGGGACTAAAAACACATCTTAGAGCCTGTGTCCACCAGAGCATTTTTTCCCAGCAGTGATTTATGTTGCAAGTACCTAATTTTGTGGATACTTTGTTTTATTAACAAATACTGAGGGTAAAAATGGCAGCACAAGGTAGAGGACTTGCTCTGGTCCTGGTTCTGGAGGAAGGGAAGGCTGGAGGACATAGGGACAGAGGACGGACCTGCAGGTCTATGTGGGTTCATGAGATTTTGTGGTATTTGTCCCGCCCCGCCTCCACTGTGATTGGACGGCTGGGTAAAAAGTGACAGTGATGTGCAGCGCTCAGCGCAGAAAAGACGCTCAGCGCCTCGTCACGCTGCTGCTGTTTGTAGCGTAGTGTGAATACGCAGCGCTCCCATCGCAAATACGCTGACCTCATGAAGAAATGCTTTGGTGGACACAGACCTGCTAACTGCTTAAGTTAATTTTCCAGTCTGACGTCTTATTAGTGATGTTGGTGTTTTCATCATAACCGAATGAAAAAAAATGAGACGAAAAGACGTAAATTCTAATAAACTGAATTTATCCTTAAATGTTGCTGTGAATGCGACAAAATGGATTTATAATTTAAGAAAATATAGCTGCTCTGTTTAGTCACATACACAAAGAACAAAATAACTTAGAAACAGATGATTAATAATGCTGCATTGAATAATATACACTTGACACTATTTTTGCTCCAATTTAAAGTTTAAATGAAAGCCTCTGCATGAGGATACATTTGTGATCTCATGTAAAAAAAAAAAGAAGAAGAGTTACCACCAGTGTTTCCATCCTTTTGGAATTTATTGCATGTGATTGCAGCATCTCTCCCTCACAAACCTGATAAAGATGTGATGCACTTTCGGGACCTTCTGCTCCTTCCCAGACATATTTGTCACGGTTTCAAAGCAGGTCCACAATCTCATCTGTCAGCAGCCGGATATGATTTTATGGATTTTGTATTTATCTGCCACCACCCACTCAGACAGGAGGAACAGCCGTGATGGCTGCCATTATCATTATCTACGTCCTTGAGATTCCCTGCTGCATTTTTTTCCTGAAGTCTCTTTTTGTATCTCTCCAGGCTGTGAGACGAGTTTATGTCCTCTTCTTCTTCTTCTTCTTCTTCTTCTAATTCATGTTTGACATTCCCAGTTCGCAACCAACCAACAATTATAAAGCTATGGTTAAAAAAATCGGACCTCTAACCTTCATCATCATCACACCTTTCAATAGAGCAAAAGCTGTCTAGTCAGCAGTTTTAGGAAATGTGTTCAGTTTGTTAATTAGGTCTTTATTTCTGTTCCTTTCTTCATCTCATTTTCTGTTTCTTGTGCTCATTGCAACAGTATGTTTCTGAATAATGTGTGTTTTTCACTGTGTGAGTATTGAGGATGAATGATTGGAGGGACAGATGGAGACTCTGTCATGTTATGTCAGCAGCGTGATTCACATGTTGATTCATTTACAAACTTTTTTTGTTGAGGGTTTGGATCCTGCATCGTGACAAACCTCTGAAACAGTTTGAATTTAATTTGTATTTTCCAGTTCATGGGGGGGGGGCATAAAGACAAATATAAAGGATAAGGATGGGGTGTTGTATAAAGGATATTACTATATATTACATAGTATACTATACATAGTACTATTTATTACTTGGTGGGCTCAGTTTGATTGCATTCTGTTTTAATTTCACACGGCGTCACAACTTTTTTGGGGATTAATATGAATATTTACGCCGGTTGTCTTTGAATCTTTGGGATCTCCACTAGAATTTAAAATCAGAAGTGATTTTCACAACATAAGCTTGATTCACTGGTCCGTTAAGTTTTTGATTTTTTTAAAAGTCACGTAATAAAACTGCTGGTCGTCTTTCTACTTTAGAAATGTTATCTCCATCTCCATCTCCTCTGCTGCCCACATTAGAGATAATGACTGTATGTGTGGAACTGAAATGTGCTCTCCTCCCCCTCAAACCTGCCCACCTCCTCACACCATTGTTCTCCCACGCTCAGCATTTCTAGATGCTCCTCTCCCTCCTCCTGGTTTAACCTGTGTTGCTCCTGCTCCTCCTCCCCCCCTCTGCAGGCTGGTGTCCCTCCCTAGTCTCGTCTTTAAGCGGCGGTGGGCCTGCTGCCCTGGACGGCGGGCGCCCCCTGCTCCCCCAAGCTGCTTCCCAGGGAAATGTCACTTTATTGTCAATGCTGCTTAACCAACCAGACCTGACCACCACCACCACCACCTCCTCCTCCTCCTCCACGTCCATCAACACCACCTCTGCCACCAACACGACCTCTACCGACGCCATGGAGAACAAACCCCATCATACTGACCGAGACCACCACCTCTACCAAAACCAAACCTCTGCCTTGTTTGCTGCTGCTCAGAATGGACACACAGGTACTGTTTGATTTGATTCATCAATAACTGGTCAGCTGGTTGACATGTAAGTGGTCAAATTAAAGGTACTGCAGATACTGGATGAGATAAAGCTAGAAATGGACAAAGATTGCCTGAATTGGAGGATTTATTCCTTTTAACAACCTAGTAAAATTTGTGATTTACAATTTTATCATCCAACTCCAGTATTTTCAATCTCTATACATTTGAATTTGACCACGTTAATGGTAACATAAATTGAATACATAAATTGAAAAGTTTCCCATCAGAATCCAGCATTCCTGACATGTTGGAGAATAATAATAATAAACTTTATTTATTTAGCACTTTTCAGAACAGAGTTACAAAGTGCTTTACAAGACAAAATATAATAAATGACAGTAAAAAAAAGAGACTTGACCGATAAAATTCAGACCAAATCCCCAGTAAACGTATAAAAGTGTGTTTTTGAAAGAGATTTAAAAGAGGATGAGGAGCCCGTCTGATCTCCTCAGGGAGATCGTTCCAAAGTGTGGGGGCCCTGATGGAGAAAGCCTGGCCACCCTTGGTCTTCTGGTGCGTTCTAGTTGTACTGGGAAGTTGGAATTTCCGAGTTCTCAGTGGGAAGCTCCAACTGGAACGGCCCCCGATTGTTGGACTTCCGACTCTGAAAGTCAGAGGAACCCCATCACCCCCGACCTCATAATCCAAGATGGCTACACCACGTATCAACAGTAGTGGAAGCTCCAGTAATGTACTTTTTATTAGCACTACTGACTTGTTTGTGTCTCATTAAATCGGTCGTACACATAGTATTGTCCAACTTAAACCCGTGGGTATGTTGCTACGGTGTTTGTATGGGCTACTAGTTGTTTATATTCCAAAAGGGCAACCAGTGTTTTCTTGGAGGTGTCCGTCTTGTTTTTTCCGACTTGTTTAACTGGAACACGGTTAACTCGGGTGTGACGTCATACCCAGCTCCGACCTCCAACTTCCGAGGTAAACGGAACGCTCCATTCAGTCAAGACTGTGGGACAGATATAGCAGAGCCTTGGCTGAGGACCTCAGGTTACGACCAGGGCACATAAGGAGTCAGGAGATCAGAGATATATTTGGGAGCGAGACCAGAACAACCTTAAAAGTTATCCCTAAAATCTTTTAAAAAATCGATTCTAAAATAAAACCGGAAGCCAATGAAGAGAGGCTAAAACAGGAGTAATCTGGTCCCTCTTTCCTGAACTGCATGAAACAAGACTGAACAATCATGTTAACATGTTTGTTCAGTTCTGTTGCAAGAAGGCAACAGAACAAAATCTAAACCCTCAGATCTTCATGTTGGAAAAATAAAAAGTATGAACGTAAAAATTTTTTTTTTAAAGTCATTAAAATATGGCACAGACTGCAGGATATTCCGTGCATGCCGGGCATTGACCAATCAGTGGTCTGTAACATTTCACGTGACCTTTTTTAGAACCTGCTCGTTTTGCTTGGAACCACACTAAAAAAAGTACTAAAAAAGTAGTACCAGGTACTTTTTACGTAGTGGAAATGCAAAAAGGCGAGTCGATATGGAAATAGCTATAGTTGTCCATCCATCCGGCTAGGGATGGATGTCAGGACTGATAAGAGGTGGCGGCTTCTTTTGTGAAGCTAACCCCCAGAAACAGAAGCATTGCCAAGCAGCCACCCGTCTGCCTTTTGTCGTCAGATGAAGCTGCAATAAGAGCACAAAGAGGCGGTGCTGATGAACATCCTCCATGTGCTGCTGCGAATCCTGTAATCATGGCCGATCTCATCGTGTTGGCTTCAATTAAATGAGATGGGCTGTCATGTCAGGGCTGTAACCTCATCACGGACGTGGACTATAAGCTCATTCAGCTGACACACACACACACAGAATTACCCACACTGGCAGTGGCGAGCACACAGTCACACACATAATTAATGCATGCAGACCCATGTACACACACACACACACACAGACACACACCCTGCAGGTCTATCAGGATTTCGCTTCCCTGCTGAGATGTTTAGGAGCGTTGATCCATGAACACGACTAATGCAGCTGAAGGACCGCTGTGCTGAGGGCTTATAGACGGACACACACAGAGAGGACACACAACAAAACACACCGAGCGTCGTTCTCCCATCAGTGCTTCCCATCATTGTCCTTTGCTTTTCCAAGAGGTTTTCCCTCATGACTGAAACCAACAGGCAGATACGGTTCTACATTTAAACCTCACGCAGATGGTTGAGTGTTTGATGGGAAAACATGACTTCCCATAATGACAGGGTGACTTATTTTTATTTAGGCTGTGCTGTAGTCGTCTCACAATACAGCCACACTGGAAACATGATACATGCACTGAGTAACATGTGGAAGAGAAGAACATGAAAAGGTAAAGATGTGAGTGAAATGACAGAATCTCTTCAAAATAAAAGTTATGAACATATGAAACTATTTTTATTGGCTTTTCCACCAGTTTTAAATGTTCTCTGTAATTTTAAATTAAAGGCCTCTTTCATCAGACTCCCTGAGAAGCTGCATCTTTTTTTGTTGTTGTTCTTTTATTCTAAGACAAATTTGGATTTTGGAGGATTTTGCAGGCAGTACAGCATCTGCTGCTCTACCTACAGTCTACATGGCAACAAGATAAACGTACACCTCCTGCATCTATCCAAAGAAAAGATAGCCAACATCCATCCAGGGGCAGATCCGTTATGAAATACTTTCTGGACACGTCCAAACCCTCATGATATACTGGATGTCCTCTTTCCCCTTTGATTGCAGTTTTTGGAGTAGTACCAGGGGGACATGGTCCATCCCAGATATTATTGGAATGCTGTTGATGCCTCATACTCATGAAGTGGAAGCATGAGGCCTCTCCCACACATGTCCAATGGGTTGGAGAACGTATGAGGTTTTTACACATGGAAAAATAAGATATACACTGGGTGGCTCTACAGATATATTCTATAAGACATGGCAACCATTTCTAAACACTTCAACTGAGAGCTTTTCCTGAACTCAAACCAAATCACAAAATAGATTGGTTATAGACAACTGTGACTAACTTTTGATTTATTTTATATATATGCCTTGAATACTAGTATATATGTGTAGTATTTTTATTTAAATTGATTAATTTATTTTTCTGTAATGTATTTATTTGTTTTTGTTTTTTTTATTTTGGTTTTGTACTATTTGTGTTTTTGGTTCTTGGGGGGGTAGAAATGGACAACATGCAAATGTTTGTACTTTCATAGTTCATTGTGACTTTCACAAAACTGCTATGTTGTTGGAAAAAAGGAAAATAAAATGAAAAAACAAACAAAAAAAGGAGATAAACCAGCCGCCGTCCTCTGTTGTGTACAGTGTGTGTCTGTGGTTGTGTGTCGTGGTTTTTATGATATTGTAGGATGTAATGATTCTGTTTTGCCAGCTCTGCCTGCTCACTGTTTATCACAGAAGGCTTCTACATCTTTCTGTCTTTGTCAGAGTGTGTGAAGCTGCTGCTGTCTTCAGGATCACCTGCTGATGTATCACATGAAAATGGATTCACACCTTTACACTTGGCTGCCGCCCACGGCCACAGCAGGTGAGCAGCATGGGTGCCCCCCACCCACACACACACACACTCACAGACACACACAGACACACACACACACACACACACACACACACACTCACAGACACACACACACACTCACAGACACACACACACTCACAGACACACACACACACACACACCGTTGTGTTTCTTACTTGTGACAACGCTGTATTGACTCCCCATCTTTCCCTGGAGGCTCACCCTAACCTTATAATGTGAGATTGGAGACTGCAGACTATGATAGGTTGTGATTACTCTTTATTAACCCACCTCCAAGGCTTAACTAACATCTTTTAAATATGTGATAATAGAGTTTTATCATTGGAAGAAGACAGGGCTGCCATATTTTCTTATTTAGTAAATGAAATATCAGAATTGTAAAATAGTGAAAAAAATACTAGTTGTAAGCTTCCAGAGCTTGTTTTTTTTTTTTTTGGGAGTCCAAAATCCAAAAATATTTAATTCAAGATAATATAAAAGAGACAAAATCATCAATAATCTAATTTTACTCAATACACTTTGATAGTTGTAGTTAGTGAATAGCTGCTAACTGCTGTTTGTGTTTGGGATTATTTAGGAACAATATTTAGACACAAGATAAGATAAGAGATACTTTTAGTTAATAACTACAGGCTTTATTCTTATGAAAAGTGTTATCATGACAACATTTGCACAGATGAATTTTCGTTTAGTTTAGTTTTGCAAAGCAAGCTTGTGACCAGGAGGTTGCCTGTTCCATTCCATGGACCAGCAGGATGAATCTGGGTGAGAGAACTGATGGCCACCAGCGAGGTGCCCTCAACCAAGACCCTTAACCTCAACCCCCGGGGTTGAAGACCAAGATCACTTCTTCTAACTTTGTGGATAATGCCGACAATGCATGAACAAAAAATGACACAATGACATCCCCATAAGATCTAGAACACATCAATGGATCGATCACGATTTGATATGGGAGTTTGGTGCCAAAAGCGGTGCCGTCGTGATTTCACAACAATAGGAACAGAACAGACTGTGAGGTCAGAACTGTTTTGATTATGAAACATCTGATCTGATCACACGTATTGATCCTGATGTACCCCTGAGTTTACAGTGTGTTTGTGTGTCTGTTCGTGCCAAAAAACACGATGCACAGGACCAGCTGGGGAATGTGCAGTGTTGTAATATCTGATCACTGTTATTTATAGAGCAGGGATATCCAGAAGGCATGCTGACACACACACACACACACACACACACACACACACACACACACACACACACACACACACACACACACACACACACACACACACACACTTTAATTTATGGAGTTAACTGTTTCTTCAGTCATGACTCAGTGGTCGTATTAGCAGACAGGCTCAGCTTTCAGCTCCGGCTCAGATGATCTCCTGTCTCTACCGGTGGAGGACAGATTGAAGTCTTCCCTTGTCTCTGAACAGGTGCTGCTCAGAATCACAACTCTAGAGTCTGTGTGTTGCATCTGTGTCTTTGTATCTATGTTTGCATCTTTGCACGTAGAGTACAGCAGTATTAGTGTGTGATTGTGTGCACACGGCCATGTTAAGGATGCGTATTGTCTAAACACAGCAAAGACCAAAAATGCATTGCATTGAACAGACCTCCTCCTATATATGTGCCGTATGTGTGTGACACGTATGACCTCCTCCTCCTCCTCCTCCTCCTCCTCCCTCCAGCTGTATGGAGGTGCTGCTGGCTGCAGGAGCTGCTGTGGATTCTGCGGCGGCGGAGGGACAGACTCCTCTCTTCCTGGCCTGCGAGGCCGGCAGGCTGGACTGCGTCCGGGTCCTGCTGAACGCCAGAGCCGATCGCTCCCACATCACCACGGTAAGGTCACGCCTCCAAACATACATGCCACATACGATTTAAAGATTGGGAAATGATGTTGACTTGGTACATAAAGAAAACGTCATCCTGCATGGTGACTGGATTTTTCCTTAAATTTTTGTAGATATGTTTTTGTTTGTAGAATAGAGTCAGATTTTTTTTCTTCTTTTTTGCTTTAATTTAGTGCCTTAATCTGTCCAATCAGAGTTCAGTATTCTTTGCTCAAATGTGACAAAGTTAGACTGGTATATCAGAGGAAAAAGTCTTTTAATTTAACACAGGATGTAGCATCGAAATGAAAGTTTTATGGCTCTTACATCAGTCTCTGTCATCTGCTGTAGAGATTTATCATTTTTCCTCATTATTTTTAGAATTATAGACGACACTCTTGAGCAAATATGAGGCAACGGAATCGTCTCCTTGATTCCTCATTTACTGTTTATCACTTGTCACTATGTCACTCTTCATTTATTCACACTTATCCTGCTCCATGTCAACGGATTTAAATATTCCAGAGGGATCTGTCGCCTGATTGGTGCAAGCTAATTGATGTATGGGCTTCTTGGGTCTCCATGGTAACCACAGGGCCCTGTTAGTTGTGGTAGCAGCATGGGATGAGACCCTATATTTAGTCACCGTCTTTGTTCCACATTTAGAAGGCTGACTTAGAGCCATGGTCTCTATAGCATATCTGAGCTCTTCAGCACAGATGTATTTATAGGCACCACGTTTTGGGTCAGGAATAATCATTAGTTCAGTCTGAATGTGCAGCTCGTTTTTTGTTATTTTTGTTATCATTTTATTTTTTATCATTGAGTTTATTCATGTGCCATGGAAGCAATCTTAAAATTTGGAGTGGATCTGGATAAAGAGATCCACAAATAATTATCAATCAACATAAATATCAATAATGCATAAATAACTGAACAGATTTTCATGATATTTGCTGGACAGTGTGCCAAAAATGGAGCCATTGAATCCTGGAGTTAGACCCGGTTTGGAGGTGGATCCACGATTTCTTTTTTTCCCCAGTAACTTTAACAGAATCCTTTTAGTTGTTGAACTGCAGAGATCAGTGTCCTCTTACTTCAGAAAGGAAGTTCTGAAAAGTTTTTAGCGCTAAGGATTCTGGGTATTTTTCCTTTAAATAAAAAAAAAAAACAGCAACCAGAAAACAATTGAAATTAAGGTAGTTGTATCATTTTGTGACTAATTTAACCAATTAGTTAATGAATTGATTGATTTATTGACAGGAAATCATGAGTCATTTTCGTAAAACAATGACTTGTTGATAAATCAATGGGAACATTCCTCTATTGTGCACATGGATTTACAGTAAAATCACCTCCCTCTCCCTGCAGGACGGCTGCACGGCTCTCCACGCGGCGGTGCGCTCAGGACACGTGAACACTCTCCGTCTGCTCCTTTGCCACCCGACTCAGGGTGACCCCACTGTGACCCCTGACCCCGCCACCCTTGCTCTGCCTGCTGCCTTGCTGAACCAAGCCAACAACGACGGCTGGACTGCTGCACACATGGCCGCTGCCCTGGGCCTCAAGGTGAGAAGGAGCTGCCAAAAAATGTGACGACAACTGACAGGTTAAATGTAATAATTCACTTATTATAAGCTCTGTACGAAGCAGCTTTCAGCCTCTTTTAGCTCAATATTTTGGCCTCAGTGTACATTTACACCAGAAGGGCCAACAGGATTTTGGCCTCACATTCATTAAACAAGCAGAGAATCAACAACCAACGTGATGCTACTGTTGCTCTGTGGCTGTTGGACGTGTAAATAGCCAACATTCCTCACTAGCATGTTAGCCGTAGCTTCATATATAGTAGTAATGTATCAGCGCTGTGTGTCTTTTTCCCACGAGTGGCCATAAAGTGGTCCCACATTAAGTCAACCTCCTGCTTTCAGGACTGATCTACTGCTCTTCTGCGGTCTGTAATATACTGTTAAACTCCTGCTACTATTATGTGTTTATTTGCGCCACACTGACTCACACATACTGTAATCAGGACACACCACTAACGTCCAGCGCCGTTATCAGCCTCCTCAGTGTCTGGCTAATAGCACCGCTGACCTTGCTGGCTGAAAAGTCCTGCTTAGCTCAGAGTGATGCAGGAGACACCAGACTAGACCAGACTCAGTGTCTGACTGGAATATAAACGAAGACCATTTATTGCTACAGTCTTTCATAACACAGACACACACACACACACACACACACACACAAACACACAAGCTTGTGTTGCAGATATTCTTGTGTATGTAGTTACACACCTTTCAGGCATGTGCATACTGTACTGGTCCTTCTGAAAGGAGAAAAGAAGCCTGTTTTGTCCTGTTGTTGAATTGTTTTGTGATCTCTCTTGTGTGTTTTTGTGTAGGAGTGTCTCGAAGTGCTGTGCAGTCACAGTGAACAGGACATCCAGAGGAGGGATAAGTGCAATCGCACTATTCATGACGTGGCAACTGACGACTGCAAAGATCTTCTTGAAAACCTGCGTGAGTGACTTCCTGTGTGTTTTGAACGTGGGTTTTTTTAAGCCTTCTTTGATCATTTGGCCCCGAGTCTTAAAGGCTCATTTACACTTCCTCCATGTTTGAAAAGAAATAAATGATGTATCCATCATCTCCCGCGTCATTTTGTACGTTTTCAGAGAGCTTATAGATATACGGACGAGACGGACGAAAAGGAGCAATAGCACCGGAAATGGTTGGAGGCAGTGTTGCTGCAATTCAAGCAAGGCACGACAAATATGTACAGAAACAACAAAGAAGAAAAAAGTGCAGTTAAAACTCTCTGTCCTCATGTCTCGATGTACCTGAAGGCCTCACGCTTTTTCCGCTTTTTTGCATTTACTCGGTACATCATCACAACCTCCTCCGACCGATCGGCATATTTGTTGTCGTCGACACTTTTAACTCCTCACTGCCCTCCTGCGGTCGTGTCGATATCGACGCGTGTCTTTCTTGAGTTATGCCCACACTGCCCCCTCTGTTTTCTGGTGGTACTGTTGCGTTTTGTCTGTATCCGTCAGCTCTCTGCAAACGTGTGCAAACATGGACGAAATGAACGCACCGTCCGGACGGAGAAATACAGTCAGTGAATACTATTAATAACATGTAAAGAGATAACTTAAAAGAAAAGTAACTGGTTTAAGGATTAAAAAGTACTGTGAGGGTAAAGTTATTGCAGAATTGACAGGAAGTAAAACAGGCAACATATAACAACATACATTTAGTCAGGAATATATAACATTAAACATGATGTCATCATTATTCATGCACTGAAAGATGCTTGTTGGCAAAGTTTAACATTAAAACACTGTTATATGCTATGACATTATCTCATGCTCCTGAATATCTTTTTCTTTCCTCCTCCATTGCCTGCTCCTCCAGACTTGTACCGGGTCCTGGTGCATCTCCAGTGCTCCGGTGGAGGTGGAGCAGGCTCCATGTGTCCTGTGGAGGCCCTGGAGGAGGAGGCGAAGGGCGTCACCAGCAGCCAGCTGGTGCTGGGCCGGGTGTCGGTGGATCGCTCACTGCGATGGTCTCAGCTGAGCTCCATCCTCAGCCACATGTTCACCTCCTACCTCCAGACCCTCTGTGGAGAATCTCAGGAGGCGCCGCGCCCACTGCTCGGCCTCAATGTTGCCAGTATCGCCTCAGTCCTTATAGGTGAGGAGACAGGAGTTTTTCCCACCTCCGTTTAACACCTTCTCTCCTTCCTTTTTCTTCTGCCTTCTCTTCTCTATCCTCCACACCTTCTCTGCTTCCCTTCTCGTCATCCTTCCTCCTTTCTCTCTTTTTATTCCCCCTGCCAAAGGGGGCATTTAGGGACACCCTAGTCCGTCTGACTCTCCGTAACGAGGAATCGTCCATCCACATCTCCTCAGAAACAGCTGTAACCTTCAGTATGTTGAAGGGGGGCTGTTGTTTTATTCTACATTAGTATTAACAAGGAGTCCATCAGCTGGAAGCTGAGAAAAACCATTGTCATATTTACTTTTATAAATATCTCTTTATCTCTTTGTGTTGAAGCCTCCAGTATATGTCCAGCTGGACGAGTGTGTGTGTGTGTGTGTGTGTGTGTGTGTGTGTGTGTGTGTGTGTGTGTGTGTGTGTGTGTGTGTGTGTGTGTTTCTCTGGCTGATGATCAGAGCTTCACACACATGATAGTGTCTTGATTGATGAATAATTTATCTGTTGGTGCATATGTTGCTTCTGGTCTGTTTTGTTCTGGTGATCATATGTCATCACTGAGGGGCGGGTTTAGAGTGTTTTTATGTGTGTGTTTTTTTTTATGTGTGTGTTTTTTTTATGTGTGTGTTTTTTAGCGCAGGTCTGAGTCTCAAACTGATAAAAACCAAAATCAATGTTGTCTCCTTCAGTCACCAGGACTGTTTCTCTCTCTCTCTCTGTCTGTCCTCCTTTTACTGTCTTATCCACGGAACAAGGAAAGAGACTGGTGTGTGTGTGTGTGTGTGTGTGTGTGTGTGTGTGTGTGTGTGTGTGTGTGTGTGTGTGTGTGTGTGTGTGTGTGTGTGTGTTTATGTGTGTGTGTGTGTGTGTGTGTTTATGTGTGTGTGTGTGTGTGTGTGTGTGTGTTGGGGATGATGAAAGATAACACTAGCAGCAGAGGGATGCATAATAGATGAGGAGGATGGAGGAAGAGGACGAAGAGGCCAGTTTAGAAGAAAATGTGTGTCTTCTATGTCGACCAGGACATCAGACTGTCGACATCCCAACAATCTCTGATGTCTGTGTGTGTCTGTGTGTGTGTGTGTGTGTCTGTCTGTGTCTGTGTGTGTCTGTCTGTGTGTGTGTGTGTCTGTGTGTGTGTCTGTCTGTGTCTGTGTGTGTGTGTGTGTGTCTGTCTGTGTCTGTGTGTGTGTGTGTCTGTCTGTGTCTGTGTTTGTCTGTCTGTGTCTGTGTGTGTGTGTGTCTGTGTGTGTCTGTGTGTGTGTGTGTCTGTCTGTGTCTGTGTTTGTCTGTCTGTGTCTGTGTGTGTGTGTGTCTGTGTGTGTCTGTGTGTCTGTGTGTGTGTCAACACTCTATCTATCTATCTATCTACATCCATCCATCCATCTTTCACAAGCAAAAATAAAATTAAAAACATTCTAAATGTTTTTAATATTTAATTGTTTTTAATTGTTTACAGAGAGCAGCAACACAAACAAATTAAACGTTCTCAAACATATTTGAGCTGAGGCAATTCATTGATTATCCAGACTGATTGATGGTACAAAAAATCCCTAAACCTCATAGTAAAGCAACAAATACTCCATTAATTAATAAATCAACAGGTTTTACAGTTCAGAGGTAACTATTCTGATGAGACAAACAAACAAACAAACAGAGAAGAACACAATGACCTTCTACGTCTTTCAAACCTGTTGAATATGACACGCCCCATGATGTCATCACAACCTCCTCTTTTTTGGTTACAGCTGGATACCACCTGTTGAAAGGTTTGAGATTCTGTGTGAGGAGAAACTTTTTTTTTTATTATTTAGCTGGAGTTTTATTATGAAAATCCTGAAAAGCTTTTAGATGTGTTTCCTGTCCTGATCAAAGGTGCTCTGGATAAAACTACAGTTGTAGTCCAAGGCAGGACGTGAGGGTTGTTTATTTGTTTGTTTGACATTAAACAGAAATGATAAACGGTGCCGTTCAGCTTTCAGCAGATTTACTGTGAGCATCAGGAAGCTTGTTTCACATCATCACAGTGTGAGCTGACTCAAATGTAGTTTTTATGTGGAGGCACAGAATAAGCTGCACGGGCATCAGCTGATTAACGTGACGTTTAAGCCACCACCATCCTGTATAATATTTGACTCAACTCAGTTACACTTTTCTGTGTCTGCTTTTGTCTTCCAGGAGATACGGAGTGGTTGCCAGGTCAGGAGCTGCCGTTATCCCCCTGGGACCTGGTCAGAAAGCCTCTCAGTCAGTGCATCACCATCCACCTCAAAGGTACAAACCTGGCAACAAGAGTGTGTGTTAATTCTGTGCAGCACTGAGCCAAAACCAAAATCAGAGCTGCCGTCACTGATAATAAATGCCATTTGGTGGATGAAAGGGTTTCACACAGTTTGGATGCATTTGTTGTGTGGGTGGAGAAATACCAGGATCACGGAGCGACACCGCATGAGGGAAAACCTGAGCCAACACAAGTATTATCATGTATTTTGACTAAACATTAATAAAAATAAACTTAATCCATTAATCAAATTAATTATTTTCAGTGTCAAACATTAACAGTGTCAGCCGTATTTATTTATTTATTTCGAACATGGAATAAAAAATTAAAAAAACTAACAAAACATATAGATAAGGAGAACATACTAAGAAGTATATACTTATAAATTCTTACCCCTTTCTATCTATTCTTCCATGAAACCATATCAAATTTAATGTATATAGTTCTTTTCACATAAAGCAGGTCTGTTCTCAGACCCAAGTGCAGCATCAAAAGCAGTATTTCAAAATAAGAGCGCTGCACACTGTACATGTAGACACACTTTTAGAAAGAGTCAAAATAGATCCTCGGTCCAGGTCCACATGCAAAACGCTGCACATCACTCTTCCAGTACAGTAATTTACCAATCCTACCGGGGCGATGCCATACCTCTGATTGGGTTGCCATGACGACGAAGTTTCTCACTGAGCCCTTCTATTAAAGTTACAGCGCCACGGACAGCAGAAAAGTTCATGGGTTTGTCATTACGTCACCGTAGTAGGATTCATCAATTAATGACATAAATTTGCTTCCATTAAACGGCCAATATAATGACAATAATGGTTCGGTTGCCAGGTTGTGCATAGTCATGCCGATTTGATAACCTCCGTAGTCGATCAATACGGGAGATTATGCAACCTTGTATTCTCTGTGTGAGATGTATGAGTTTCTGTCTGCTGTTTTTTTTTTTTAGGTTTTTCGAAATGATGAGTCGGGGGAAAAAAACCCCAGACTGAACCAAGTTCTCCACCTTTCTTCACCGCTTCTCTTCACTCGCTCATAAATTCATTTTCTCGTCCTCTCTCTGACCTTCGCCGCCGTCTCCCTGACCATCTTCTTTCCAAAGGCAGCTCATGAATTCTGATTCGGACGTTCATATTGACCTGCTTGTCCTTCGCCCACCTTCACTGTGGCGGCGTCGAGCCAGGAAACATCCGGTTCTTCAGTTTTCACCCTCTGCTGGTTCCACTGTCTCTCAGTCAGAGCTTTAACAGGCCTCAAGGGGAAAACCGCTATTACTGAATGCTTTACAGCTTCTATTCTCTTCTTTATATTTAGAAACAAGTGTGTAAAAAAAATGGTTACCAGTCATACACATTAAATCCAAACATAATCCACCCCTGAAATGTCTACGCCTCTATATATATATATATATATATATATATATATATATATTTCATTGATTTGTGTATTTCCATTTATTCTTCCAGGAGAGAATCAGTGAGTGAGGAAGAAAGTTGATGGACGGAACTAAAAATAAATAAAACCTAACATTTGTCATGACATCTCTGCTCGAGTCATGTGAGACATATTTATCGACAACAGTGGTCATTTAACAATGAAGACAACAACTCCCATGATGCCACACTGCTTGCGTCTTTTGTTTTGCTTTTAAGTTAAGACCCCTAGCTGATGAAACGTGTGTGTGTGTGTGTGTGTGTGTGTGTGTGTGTGTGTGTGTGTGTGTGTGTGTGTGTGTGTGTGTTCTCCAGGGAGCAGATTAAAGCCTCTCACAGCTTTAATTTTTCATATTGGCAGATGGAAAACATTAAAACCTGCACTGACGACTCATTCTGTTCTAATTAACTGACAACAGAGCTTACAGTTTCTATATTCCTGAAGTAAAAAAGCACCTGAGGGCAAAGAGCTGGTGGATGTTGTGGGTTCTGAACCTGCATTTCACTGTAGTCCAACTACAAAGGCATCATGAGGTTTGCAGCTGTGTGATTCCTCTGCAGAGTTTAAGCTCACTGTTGTCACCTTCTGACACTGAGCATGTAAACTGGAGCGGATTTGAGGCCTTTATA
This sequence comes from Chaunax sp. Z400, assembly GCA_037577475.1. Classification (NCBI taxonomy): domain Eukaryota; kingdom Metazoa; phylum Chordata; class Actinopteri; order Lophiiformes; family Chaunacidae; genus Chaunax; species Chaunax sp. Z400. The sequence goes on from CM075186.1 coordinate 2,869,828, forward strand.
ATGTGACTTTTGTGCGTTTGTGTGTGTTTTTGACAGGTCTGTCTGAGTCATGTCTCGATGAGTTGGCTCTGGAATACCTCTTCCCCCTGCCGCTGCTGCACAACTACGTCCGCCTGGTACACAGTCATGCAAACACACACAAAGGGCCTGTGAGGGATTTTTGGGGCATTAGATGAGTGAGATGTTGAAAAATAAGCAAGACTGCAGCAAGAGGAAGGTAAAGAAAGGCAGAGGAGAGATGGAAGCGATGGACTGATGAAAGAAAACAGATGTATGTTTTCTAAAAGCTATGCTGCCCCCTGCTGGCTGTGGTGATGGAAAGAGCTGGAGGAAATGGAGGGGTTGCTATTTTGTCATCATGAATGAACATTAGACAAGAGGACTAAAACATATGATGACTCATGTAGATAAAAGAATCATCAATGACAGGAACGCACAAAGAAACTGAAAACTCTCAGGGCTGAGATTTGATCCCACTTTTCACGACCGATTAATCCACAAAGACTTGAGAGTTTGACAAGTGAGGCTTGTTTCACAGCTTAGATGATCACACAGCAGAGATTTTAAGATACGACTATTGATAATCAATCCATGTATTATTTCCCATTTAGTCCGCCAAATGTCTCAAATAATGACATCAAAGTTATGTATGGATTTAGTTTGATCTAAAGACCAAACCTGAAGGATTTAGAGTAGAAGAAAAGCAACAAATTTTATTTTTGTGAAGCTTCAACCTACGATTTTTATTCTCATTGATTAAAGAACAAAAACAAAAAATAAAAAATCACCATGTAAAAAGATTTTGAGGAGTTAAATGCATTCTTACATCATGAGCAGACCTAGAAACCAAGTCATTCTCCTCATTTATTCCCTTCATGATCACATATTACATATTCATGTTATATATTTAATAGAAATGCCATTAATCAGAGTTACTTTCAAAGTGCTCATCATCAGTCTCACATGCAGCTAATATTATATACACAATACAGAATAGAGTAGGAATAACCTGTTCTTCTCTCTTTCTGTCCAGGTGGAACAGTATGGAAATCTCATCTTTCATGGGCTCGAGGGCAGCTGTCAGGAGTACCTTGCCGGTCTGGTGGCTCGCTGCATCAAGGTACGTCCACCGATTCGCTCAGACTGTCCTCCATGATGGAGCAGAACATGCAGCGTGTGAAGGGAAGAATTCCTCGCTCCCTCTGCAGCTCCAGCAGAGGAATAAAGTCACATTTTTTTGCATCACGTGTTGCATGTTTAGAAAGTTTTGGAGATTTTACCAGCGAGCTGTACGCCTGACCAATCAGGCGAAAGGAAGGGTTCATGACATCAATTTATCTGTCCGAGAGCACATCCCGACTTCAAGCCATGGACATTCATCCATGGCTGCACCGGAACACTGTGAGGGAGCTGGAACTGAGAGCATTTCCATCTCCAGAGTTTCTGAAATTAAAAAGTTTGGGAAAGTTCAATTTGACTTTCATAACGTGATGCAATAAAATAAAACTGAATTTCAGCCACTGGTCCTGCTCCTGTCCACAGATCAGGGATTAGATGAGAGCTCGTACACCGGAGGTGATGAACCCCGTCATGAGGACATACTGGTTACCATCAGAGCACATCTGGGTTAGAGTCAATGCTTCGTTCAGTCACACGTTCATGTCCTTTATATCCTTTTTAATCCACTGGATTTCAAGGTTTTTACTGTATGCAGTGAAACAGGTTTTATAGACATCGACCTATTTGATGAGTATGAATTCAGTCTGAGATCAGCTGTATTCTGTTTTCGCTGCTATAGTGTTGTACATCCACTTTTTCTCACATCACTGATGATTTTTTTAGTCATTTTAAATGTTTATTTTACTGATTTATTCCAAACATTCTAAACAAAGGGAGGAAAACGTCTCCAGCAACCGTTTCCCTCTGATGTGCCTGGAAAAGCCCTTTTCTGCTCATTCAAATTCTCCTCCTGCCTCATTTCTTCTCATAGTAGATTTCCTTTGTTTCCATGACGACGTGCCCCCGTCTTACCTCCGTGTGTCTTTTCACTCATCTCTCTCCTCCTTCCCTCCCTCTCTCCTCTCTCTCTCCTCCTCTCTGTCTCCACCAGTCAAAGCAGGAGGCGGTGGGGCTCGGCTGTGACGTGGTGAGGGTGGAGGTGGAGGAGAGCCTGACCAAAGAGCAGCTGCTGGAGACTTTCATCACCTGTGGTAGAGAAAGACACACACACTGCACTCACTCTGACTCACACAGCAACAGCAATCTTTATTTGGATGCACACGTTTAGAGCTGATACAATTAAACTGAAAATAATTATAAGTTGCAGCCCTTCACTCATTTTAGTGGGCTGTAATTTGAATGTGAATGCCTCCATTTAAATTTAATTTCATGCTTTGGGAATATAGTAAGTATAAGTAGAGGCAGACATCCTGCAGCATGGCTACCTCTAGTCAGGGAAACTGCAAAAAAACACAAACTATTATTGTCTTAAAATAAAGGCAGTTAGACTCCAGAGTGACCCTTACAACGTACCAAAGAACCAGTGGTCAGTTTACATCAACATGTCGCAGGTTTCCTAACATTTATATGTATCTGAAATACATAGAAACAAAGCCTGAAGGCAAACAAAGGCCTTGATGCTTGGTCGTAGTGGGATTTGAATCAGCATTATTGGCCATAAAACTTAAAAATCTTACTGTCATTCTCCTCTCTTAGGTTTCCTGGTGCCGGCGGTGGGGTCAGGGGGTCGTGCTGGTCCCAGTGTGGTTGTGCTGTTGGAGGGACTGGAGAAGGCTTCGTCCCTAACAGGCCTGCTGGGAGACGTCTGTAACAGTCTGGACAGCAGGGGCTCTGGTTTACCGCTGGTTCTCAACACCGGTAGGGCTCACTGCAGCCAGGATGTAACCTGAACCATAATGCACTGATGCACTGTAATTATGTGACTTTAGTGTTATATTCTCAGTGTTTATAATAAAAAGACACCAAAGCCAGAAATGTTCAAATCCTATGAAGATTTTCTCATTAATTCTAAGATGTTTTTTTTAGAACAGTATTAAATAAAAGGCTGTGGAGGAAAAGAGAAATTTACATTTATACATTAAATTAATTTAATGCTCTAACCAATTATAAATTTAAGTGTTTATTATGCTTTAAATACCAAATGGTACAAATAATATATAAATATACTGTCATTCATAATATATGAACTGGGACAATAGTATAGGTGACCTCCAGAGAAGTGGTTCTCCTCCTCTCCCGTCTCACCTCCTTTTCATTCGTCCCTCAGGTCCTCACCACTTCCGTGAAGGCAGCTTCCTGATCGCCACGCTGTCAAAGCCCCGCCTGCAGGGGTCGGAGCTCCGCCTCCAGCAGCATTTCCGCTGGGTAACGCTTCGTTGGGACCAGGAGCCACTGCACGGCCTGCTGGGAAGGCACCTCCGCAGGAAGCTGCTTCATAAGGTCAGTGAGAGGACATGGTCTTCATCGGTACCTAACGGTCTATATATGACAAATGTCCTTCACCAAAAACATAAATATAATAAATATAAGACTGCAAGTGTAGTTGTTTCATTTTTCTTCTGGATCAAGTCGTCTCAAATTTTCTACCATGATAAAGATACTAAAAAGAGTTAAAATTAATTAATTAATAGTAAAAATAATCAAATAAAAGTCAAGAATTTTAAATCCAAGATTGAAGATTGTAATCCATTACATTTAGTTGCTGCTGTGACTCTAAAAGAGAGCAATAAAATGAATCATATGTGCAAAGACAAATCCTCCGAACACTTAAATGATCCGTTTTATTGTCGACCACTTTCATTTATTCAGTTTCTGTTCCATCACTCTTTACCTACTTCCTCCACCACTCCTCCAGATGGGGACTGGAGTCTGGTCACCTGAAGGCATCATGGAGCGTTCGATGTTGTGGGTGAGCCAGGTTTGGCAGCAGCTCAATGCCTGTCTGTCCCGTCTGGGCACCCATGAGGCTTTGCTGGGGCCGCAGCTCTTCCTGTCCTGCCCTGTCGTCCCAAACAACACGCAGGCAGTCGTCAGGTGTGTGTCTGCGTCACCGTCAATGAGTCAATGCATTTTTTATCACGTGTCTATCTGCATGTCACCACAGAATAAATACAAACTAAACCTGTTGATTGATTTAATCTTTAAGGTTTAGATGCACTGTTGGCAGACACAAGATAGAAAGATTTACCTGTTATTTGAAATAAAACACTAGAAACATGATTAAATAATTGATTCTGGGTTGAAAAATACAAATAAAAAAATATAATAAAAAAAAAAAAAATAATAAAAAATACAAAATAAAATACAAAAATATAATAAAAAATACAAAGTGAAAATTTCATGAGCCCAAAGTGACCTCTTAACCAGCGGGAGAAAACCCAAAAATCAGAACCTGGACCCAGAGAATGTTTAGATTTTTTTGCTTAAAAAATGACTTAATTCATAAGTAATGTGTTTGGGAATATGAATAATTCCAAGTGTAAAAAACATAGATTCTCCTGTTTCTCTGGGATCTAAGTGTCCAAGTTTAAGAGCGATAATAGCCTGTGAAGTATTCTTTATAAATCATGTGCAGCAATTCCCTCTAACCCAGTGTGTGTGTGTGTGTGTGTGTGTGTGTGTGTGTGTGTGTGTGTTCAGGTGGCTGTCTCGCCTCTGGAATGCCGTGGTCGTCCCCCGCGTCGAAGAAGCCATCATCTCCCGGGTAACAGCCAAGTGCCCCTCCTCCTCCACCACCTCCTCCTCTTCCTCACCGCCGTCATTGCAGCAGCGACCGTCTCCTAGCAACTGTGGGCTGAGTGCCGGGCAGCAGGCTGTGGTGAAGGCTGCCCTCAGCATCCTGGTCAACAAGGCTGTCCTCCAGGGCTGCCCTCTTCCTCGACACGGTGCGTCACAGACGAAGGAGAGGGTTCTCTCTCACGTTTCAGCCGCTGGAAAAATTAAAATCACATTCTGATGAACGTTCTTTCTTTATCTCCTGCAGAGATCGACAGATACCTGCTGGAGTTCCGGGGCGGGTCCTTTCCTCTGTCTGCCATAGGCTCCTATAAAGGAAGCGGCGGTGGAGAAGGTAGAAAGGGGCGTGACAGCGGCAAGTTGAGGCGATCGAACACCAGCCCTCGGAAGAAGGGAAGCCCCGCCTTAAACTGGAGCTGCGGCGGCTCCTTCAGAGAAGGTAAGATTGGCGGCTCAACCCGTAGTGATACAAGCTGGGTCGCAATCCAGGGGTTTGGATGCTACGTATGTCCTTCAGAACACCTTAAAGACATGCCGACACCCCCCCTCTCCAAATGACATAATACACATGAGGATAGATCAAAATGAAATGTTTATTTCTCAAGAGATTTAAAAATGCACCGCTCAATTTTTTTCCCCAATTTGAGAAAATGATTTTAAAATTGTCATCTTTATGTTGGGCAGATTTTGTGATAATAAACATAGAAGGTTTGGTCACGCTTGACTGATTTTTGTGAGCACTGAAAACACAATTTCTTGAGCCACAATGCCTTTATCCAACTAATCCCAAATTTTTAAAAGGGTTTGTTTCCCCTCAGGAAGGGCTGTGAGATGTTAAGGTGTTAATTAATGTTAATATAGCAGACACTTAAACCAATACTGATTTTTGTTAGGTGGATAAAATACATCTCCCACATCGGTGCATCACTTATTTTTCGTGCTGGTGCAGCTTCTCCAAACTGGGGTTATCCCAACCAGCGTGTGCTGTAGGGATTACACCGACCCTTTACCCTTCAGAAAAATCTGACTCTCACTTTAAAGGCTGCAAAGGATACACCTCCAGTTTCAGATGCAACAAGGGCTCATGATTCAGCTGCATTAGACCCCATTAAAAGGTATGGGTGGCTTTGTTTCAGCAGCGTCCACACAGGGGCAGTGTTCAACAGGCTTAACGTGCTTGCAGGCAGCTGTCAATCAAATAATGTCCCTGTATTCAAGGCTAATCCACAGACCTCAGTTTACATGGTTTACATTACATGTAGTAAACTGTACAGAGGTGTAGGGCAACATATAACTAATATAATAAACCTTTATATGTAATTAGTAATGATAGTAATGTAATTGTTCATATTAAGATGAAATGATGAGAATCACAGAAGGAAATTTAATGTCATGTTTGTATGAAGGGATTACATCAAGACAGGTATGTGTTAAACTTTAGCTGTAGAACCGAGACTTAAAATATCGTTCAATTTAAGAGAATGTATAAAAAAAATTAAATAAATAAACTGAATGAAAGATAGCAGGTCGGTTGTGACTGGGACTGTTTTTGCTATTTATTTACTTCATTGTGGGGTTGTGGCGACAAATAACACACAAACTATTGGCATGGTTATATTTTGGAAGGAGTAAAATATGAGTTTGATTACAAGGTCATTTATATGCATGTGTTGCAGGTTCGCTGTCAAGCACTGACGTCAGCTTCATCCCCAATGGCAAAGATCAGAGGTTTGTGTTGTGTGTATTATCATTATGCACTATTAGCATTGGTACTACAGTGTAGTACTGGTACTGCAGTAGTAGGACTTCATGAAATGTTTCTGATTCAGTCAAATAAACGAGACTAAAATGAGATGTTTTCATTGTGTTCATAGGGAGCCTGTAGGTCTGTCAGTGTTCTCTGATGATGAGACAGATTTAATCAGAGAGCTGCAGACCATGTGCTCCAGCAAGTCGGAGCCAGACATCAGCAAGGTACTATCACTCATACCCACACTGCACCGTCAGTGTGTCTCTGCCCCGAGAGATTCATTTAAACTTTAAAGGTACCTACAGGAACATTTAAATCAATCTTACTGCACTGGAGCAAAAAAACAAACAAAAACAGGATGTGAAAGGACACAAAATGTTTTTTTTACGACAACAATCAATGACATCCAAACAGAAATTTACCCAACAGTCAGACATGAGTTCAGCAGAAACTAAGCTCAAACACAACAGAGCAGAGTCAGCGTTAAAAAGAAAATATGATGCTCTGATTTATAAAACGTCATTTAAGCATTTATAATTGATCTGTTAATAAAAACAGTGTGAAAAAGGTGTTGATCATTGAGAATTAGCAGCAGAATCTGCAGCTGTCTGTCAGAGGAAAAGCTGTAGACATCCACTGTTCACTGATCTAAATGCTGTTTCAGACATATACAGTATGTATATATATATATATATATACTGTATATCATAATTATTTTTCATTATATATATATATATATATAATGAAAAATAATCATTCTTATCTGCAGTTCTTGTGAATCCCTCACAGAAATTCTTTACTGTGCCAAAAAACCCCATCTTGACAGCCTTGTTTCAGAATGAACCTTTAAAACGTAGTCCCTCTATTCTTAGAGCTTCACCTGCACGGCCCTGGTGCTGATGACACCTCATCATCAACATCACACCCAGTAATTTACTTCAGATGACGACCTGCCGTCCTCTAAACAAACAGCCACAGTGCAGCCAGAGGATCCTCAGGATCAAAGACGCACAGCAGGAATATACCAAATATTTATATTCGCAATTTGTGTTACTTATTTAATATAATCAAATTGTATGCATCTCACTGTTATATTGGCACTACTTAATGACATTTCATTTATTATCATATTTAAGGTTTGGCATCGTTTGGATTTTAACGATTCCGATTCCGATTCTGCTTTTCGGTTCCGGTTCTTTGAGGGGCGGGGTCAAAACAGGCCACATAATATATAATATATATATAATATAATATATAGATAAGTAAACTGGCTAATAGTGTTAGCAACCTGCAGACGTTCATCTACGAAAAAATATATTTCAGGATTTGCATTTGACACAGTTTATAGCAGTTTGCTCAGTTTGCTCACATTCAGGTGGAGGTTTTTTCCTGCCGTTTGATGTCTGCTGTCGTTCGTCTCCCACAGATCTCTCAGGCCAAAGACAGCTTGATCCTGTTCTCCAGCTCTCCCAGTGGATTAACACCAGCCCACGAGGCCGAGAGGGAAACCACGGCCCTGCAGCGACCGCAGACGGTGAGAATGAAACGGAGAGAAAATTCATCAAACACCGGAAATAAATAGTAGTGACTGTAAATAATCTGTATGGAGAAATATACAGTATGTGGCGGGTTATTTACAGCATTATTTGTCTACTGAAAACCTGTTACTACTTCCTCTTGTACCTTTTATCCCTACAGACACACACGAGACTGCATTCCAATCATTATGTTTGATTAAAGCTATTTTTTTAGTATTTCATTTTTCTTCTCTGTAGAAAAACAAACCCTAAACTAATCTCTTAACTTCTTCATAGCAGTGACTCAAATACAAAATGAACATGTGTGATTGTTGTGCACAACTTTAAATCATGTGTTTGTGGTGTGTTTGCCGTTACATCACACATAATTGAGCCGTCCAGCATTAACTCTTTTACAATAAATATGTCATGACTGCAGGTTTACTTGTAGCTGTGAATTTCATCTGCAACGGCTGTATTGACCTTTTTTTAGCCTCTTTTAGCTCATTATTTTTGGTATGAATTAAGGAATTATTAGCAATTCTTTTGCATTTTTAAACAAATGAGTCAGCATTGACGTCAAACTTTTTCAGGACTGCTTGGGAATAAACTTTTATACGACTATGATTAATGTTGATTAGCCTGAAACAAATTAAAATCACTTCAACTCACCAAGCTCTTCGTGTTTCTGCGTCATCCATCAGTCCAGTCGCAGCTTCAACCAGGCAGCTGTCCAGAGCAGCGACCGGCGTTCCAGCCTACGCGCCAAATCGCAGCTCCCCATCCCCAGCAGCAGGGGGCAGCAGACACGAGCCTCCACCTGCCCCGCCGCCACCTGCAGCAGCAGCAGCGTCCCCAGCCTGACGCAGACGCCCCCCAGCCGCAGCAGAACCACCACCACCACCACCTCCAACAGCAGCAGCAGCAGCAGAACAAAACAGGTCCCCCCCAGCAGCAGCAGCAGCAGCAGCAGCAACAACAACTACTACCGCAACAACACCATCAACAACAACCAATCACATGACGACATCTGGATCCTCCACGGAGACCTGCATGACAACGACAACAACAGCAAGTAGACGTGTTCTCCGCCCAGTGATTCCACTGTGAACCTCCCTCCATCCTGTAAAGACTGGGTCCTGACGACCTTTGACTCTTAGTATTTGTACTTGTTATCCGTACTTGTTACACTGTACTACAGTTGTGTACTTGGGGACCATAGTTTTATTCTATTACAGTATTTGAAGTATTTGATTGTTTTGGTTTGGTAAGATTGTTCGACGGCAAAAAAAATGCAGCAGGTTACTTTACTGTTGCCTTATTCCAGTATATCCACCTGCATATTATTATGGGATGGTATTCAGTAGACAAGTTACAACGAGAGAATTTATGACGATATAAAGTATTTGGTGGAAATCGCCTCAAAACAGTACTGACACAGTATTTTTGTGTACTTAGAGTGAAATACTGCACTTCTCCTGCTGGTATAAGGCCATTGAAGAGTAACTGGAGGTACTTACTGATGTTACCTTTTAGTTAAAAGTGTTTTTGGATCAAAGAAAGAAACATGCAGGTTTTTATTTTCTTTTTCTTTTTTTTCTTTTTTTTTTGCTATTAAGTATTTTGAGATTATCAAGTGTTTTATCGTTAAATAGTTGCAAGGTTGGTTTAAATACTGTTGAAATTAATCAGGGTTTTACCAAATATATTTGTAAATAAGAATTAGTACGTTTAAATGCTCTATAGATTGGTGTATGTGGTATAACGCTTGTACAGTGACGAAACCTTGAAGCGTAACTGCTGAAGAATAGACAACTTGTACATAGTGTTTGTTAAACAAGTTTGGTTCTGAAACCCTTCACTTGTTTCAAAGTGGAGGGACTGTGGCAATAAGTAATAGAACTGTATAAACACAGGATGTCCTCAGTCAACTGTAAGCCATAATAAATATTTTAAATGCCCATTATTTCCTGAGTCATGTTCAATTCAACCCCGGCTGAGCCCTACAGTTTAATTCACTGTTTTCTCTTTTCATCATCACTGTGTTCCTCGTATGTTTTTACTTTTAAACTTTATTTCAAACATTGTTTATAATATAAATATATCTATACATATGTACAGGAGAGATTTTAGTCAGCCGATGATTTTGATCTGTACGATAGCTGTTTGAGGTTTAACGAATTGTCTTTGAAGCACAAACATTAAAAACGCACTGTTAAAAATCTCCATGGGACTTTTTCTGTTCTTTTAGTCTTGATTTTTCATTTTTAATAAAACACAGGACCTTGCAGAACACCTGGAGTCCCAAAATATTATCTATTATATTATATTATTGTCCCGAGTCTCTACGACCTTCACTTCCTGAGATGTGATATATTCAGTAGGGTGGGTATACTGAACATGTGTATCTCGGGAACGGAAGGTCGTAGAGACTCGGGGACTCAAGTCTGGCGTGTTCAGCGCCCCTAAAATATGGCAGACGGATCTTGGTTCCAAGTTGCTCCGACCTTCGGTACCTGAGTTATACTTACGTTTATTTTCTCATTGTAGGTGAATGGGGCTTGGTGCACCTATACTGAATATGTGTATCTCGGGAACGGTAGGTCGTAGAGACTCTGTACCAACATCTGTCTGGGTTTTCTTCAGGGTCTCTGAGAATGCCAGTCTTTGTCCCGAGTCTCTACGACCTTCCCTTCCCGAGATATGACATACCCAGTAGTGGGGGTTAGGGTTAGGGTTGGACTAGGGTTAGGGTTAGGGTTGGACTAGGGTTAGGGTTAGGGTTGGATGAGGGTCAGGGTTGGTTTAGGGTTAGGGTTGTACTAGGGTTAGGGTTGGACTAGGGTTAGGGTTAGGGTTGGACTAGGGTTAGGGTTAGGGTTGGACTAGGGTTAGGGTTAAGGTTGCTAGGGTTAGGGTCAGGGCTGGGTTAGGGTTGGACTAGGGTTAGGGTTAGGGTTGGATGAGGGTCAGGGTTGGGCTAGGGTTAGGGCTATGGTTGGACTAGGGTTAGGGTTAAGGTTGCTAGGGTTAGGGTTAGGGTTCGACTAGGGTTAGGGTTAAGGTTGCTCGGGTTAGGGTTGGACTAGGGTTAGGGTTAGGATTTAGCTAGGGGTAGGGTTAAGGTTGTTGGGTTAGAGTTAGGGTTGAGCTAGGGTTAGGGTTAGGGTTGAGCTAGGGTTAGGGTTAGGGTTGTTAGGGTTAGGGGTTAAGAGGATAAAAACTCAATTCAGTTCTCCTACTGAATTCTATATCTTGGAAACGGAAGGTCGTAGAGACTCGGGACCAATGTCCGTCTCGGGTTTTTTGGGATCTCTGAGAACGCCAATCTTTGTCCCGAGTCTCTACGACCTTCCCTTCCCGAGATATGACATATCCTGTAGGGGGGATACTGAATATGTGTATCTCGGGAACGGAAGGTCCCAGAGACTCGGGGACAAGTCTTGCGTGTTCAGCGCCCCCGAAATATGTCAGACGGATCTTGGTTCCAAGTTGCTCCGACCTTCGGTTCACGAGTTATTCTTAAGTTTATTTTCTCATTGTAGATGAATGGGGCTTGGTGCACCTATACTGAATATGTGTATCTCGGGAACGGACGGTCGTAGAGACTCGGGACCAACGTCCGTCTGGGGGTTTTTGGGGTCTCTGAGAACGCCAATCTTTGTCCCGAGTCTCTATGACTTTCCGTTCCCAAGATATGACTTATCCAGTACGGGGGGATACTGAATATGTGTATCTCGGGAACGGAAGGTCCCAGAGACTCGGGGACAAGTCTTGCGTGTTCAGCGCCCCCGAAATATGGCAGACGGATCTTGGTTCCAAGTTGCTCCGACCTTCGGTTCACGAGTTATACTTAAGTTTATTTTCTCATTGTAGATGAATGGGGCTTGGCGCACCTATTCTGAATATGTGTATCTCGGGAACGGACGGTCGTAGCGACTCGGGACCAACGTGCGTCTGGGGGTTTTCGGGGTCTCTTGAGCTAGGGTTAGGATTAGGGTTGAGCTAAGGTTAGGGTTAGGGTTGAGCTAGGGTTAGGGTTAGGGTTGAGCTAGGGTTAGGGCTAGGGTTGGGCTAGGGTTAGGGTTGTTAGGGTTAGGGTTGAGCTAGGGTTAGGGTTAGGGTTGAGCTAGGGTTAGGGTTAGGGTTGAGCTAGGGTTAGGGTTAGGGTTGAGCTAGGGTTAGGGTTAGGGTTGAGCTAGGGTTAGGGTTGTTAGGGTTAGGGTTAGGGTTGAGCTAGAGTTAGGGTTAGGGTTGAGCTAGGGTTAGGGTTGTTAGGGTTAGGGTTGAGCTAGGGTTAGGGTTAGGGTTGAGCTAGGGTTAGGGTTAGGGTTAGGGTTGAGCTAGGGTTAGGGTTAGAGTTGAGCTAGGGTTAGGGTTGAGCTAGGGTTAGGATTAGGATTTAGCTAGGGGTAGGGTTAGGGTTGTTAGGGTTAGGGTTAGGGTTGAGCTAGGGTTAGGGTTAGGGTTGAGCTAGGGTTAGGGTTAGGGTTGAGCTAGGGTTAGGGTTAGGGTTGAGCTAGGGTTAGGGTTGAGCTAGGGTTAGGGTTGAGCTAGGGTTAGGGTTAGGGTTGTTAGGGTTAGAGTTGAGCTAGGGTTAGGGTTAGGGTTGAGCTAGGGTTAGGGCTAGGGTTGGGCTAGGGTTAGGGTTGAGCTAGGGTTAGGGTTGTTAGGGTTAGGGTTAGGGTTGAGCTAGGGTTAGGGTTAGGGTTGAGCTAGGGTTAGGGTTGTTAGGGTTAGGGTTGAGCTAGGGTTAGGGTTGAGCTAGGGTTAGGGTTAGGGTTAGGGTTGAGCTAGGGTTAGGGTTAGAGTTGAGCTAGGGTTAGGGTTGAGCTATGGTTAGGGTTAGGATTTAGCTAGGGGTAGGGTTAGGGTTGTTAGGGTTAGGGTTAGGGTTGAGCTAGGGTTAGGGTTAGGGTTGAGCTAGGGTTAGGGTTAGGGTTGAGCTAGGGTTAGGGTTAGGGTTGAGCTAGGGTTAGGGTTGAGCTAGGGTTAGGGTTAGGGTTGAGCTAGGGTTAGGGTTAGGGTTGAGCTAGGGTTAGGGTTGAGCTAGGGTTAGGGTTAGGGTTGAGCTAGGGTTAGGGTTAGGGTTGTTAGGGTTAGAGTTGAGCTAGGGTTAGGGTTAGGGTTGAGCTAGGGTTAGGGCTAGGGTTGGGCTAGGGTTAGGGTTGAGCTAGGGTTAGGGTTAGGGTTGAGCTAGGGTTAGGGTTAGGGTTGAGCTAGGGTTAGGGTTATGGTTTAGCTAGGGTTAGGGTTGAGCTAGGGTTAGGGTTAGGGTTGAGCTAGGGTTAGGGTTAGGGTTGAGCTAGGGTTAGGGTTAGGGTTGAGCCAGGGTTAGGGTTAGGGTTGAGCTAGGGTTAGGATTAGGGTTGTTAGGGTTAGGGTTGAGCTAGGGTTAGGGTTAGGTTTTGGGTTGAGCTAGGGTTAGGGTTAGGGTTTAGCTAGGGTTAGGGTTAGGGTTGTTAGGGTTAGGGTTAGGGTTGAGTTAGGGTTAGGGTTGAGCTAGGGTTAGGGTTAGGGTTGAGCTAGGGTTAGGGTTAGCGTTGAGCTAGGGTTAGGGTTAGGTTTGAGCTAGGGTTAGGGTTAGGGTTGGACTAGGGTTAGGGTTAAGGTTGCTAGGGTTAGGGTCAGGGCTGGGTTAGGGTTAGGGTTGTTAGGGTTAGGGTTGAGTTAGGGTTAGGGTTGAGCTAGGGTTAGGGTTAGGGTTGAGCTAGGGTTAGGGTTAGTGTTGAGCTAGGGTTAGGGTTAGGTTTGAGCTGGGGTTAGGGTTAGGGTTAGGGTTGGACTAGGGTTAGGGTTAAGGTTGCTAGGGTTAGGGTCAGGGCTGGGTTAGGGTTAGGGTTGAGTTAGGGTTAGGGTTGAGCTAGGGTTAGGGTTAGGGTTGAGCTAGGGTTAGGGTTAGGGTTGAGCTAGGGTTAGGGTTAGGGTTGAGCTAGGGTTAGGGTTAGGTTTGAGCTAGGGTTAGGGTTAGGGTTAGGGTTGAGCTAGGGTTAGGGTTAGGGTTGTTAGGGTTAGGGTTAGGGTTGAGCTAGGGTTAGGGTTAGGATTTAGCTAGGGTTAGGGTTGTTAGGGTTAGGGTTAGGGTTGAGCTAGGGTTAGGGTTAGGGTTGAGCTAGGGTTAGGGTTAGGGTTAGGGTTGAGCTAGGGTTAGGGTTGAGCTAGGGTTAGGGTTAGGATTTAGCTAGGGGTAGGGTTAGGGTTGAGCTAGGGTTAGGGCTAGGGTTGGGCTAGGGTTAGGGTTGAGCTAGGGTTAGGGTTAGGGTTGAGCTAGGGTTAGGGTTAGGGTTGAGCTAGGGTAAGGGTTAGGTTTGAGCTAGGATTAGGGTTAGGTTTGGGCTAGGGTTAGGGTTAGGGTTGAGCTAGGGTTAGGGTTAGGGTTGAGCTAGGGTTAGGATTAGGGTTGAGCTAGGGTTAGGGTTAGGGTTGAGCTAGGGTTAGGGTTAGGTTTGAGCTAGGGTTAGGGTTAGGTTTGGGCTAGGGTTAGGGTTAGGGTTGAGCTAGGGTTGGGGTTAGGGTTGAGCTAGGGTTAGGATTAGGGTTGAGCTAGGGTTAGGGTTAGGGTTGAGCTAGGGTTAGGGTTAGGGTTGAGCTAGGGTTAGGGTTGAGCTAGGGTTAGGGTTAGGGTTGAGCTAGGGTTAGGGTTAGGGTTGAGCTAGGGTTAGGGTTGAGCTAGGGTTAGGGTTAGGGTTAGGGTTGAGCTAGGGTTAGGGTTAGGGTTGTTAGGGTTAGGGTTAGGGTTGAGCTAGGGTTAGGGTTAGGATTTAGCTAGGGTTAGGGTTGTTAGGGTTAGGGTTAGGGTTGAGCTAGGGTTAGGGTTAGGGTTGAGCTAGGGTTAGGGTTAGGGTTAGGGTTGAGCTAGGGTTAGGGTTGAGCTAGGGTTAGGGTTAGGATTTAGCTAGGGGTAGGGTTAGGGTTGAGCTAGGGTTAGGGCTAGGGTTGGGCTAGGGTTAGGGTTGAGCTAGGGTTAGGGTTAGGGTTGAGCTAGGGTTAGGGTTAGGGTTGAGCTAGGGTAAGGGTTAGGTTTGAGCTAGGATTAGGGTTAGGTTTGGGCTAGGGTTAGGGTTAGGGTTGAGCTAGGGTTAGGGTTAGGGTTGAGCTAGGGTTAGGATTAGGGTTGAGCTAGGGTTAGGGTTAGGGTTGAGCTAGGGTTAGGGTTAGGTTTGAGCTAGGGTTAGGGTTAGGTTTGGGCTAGGGTTAGGGTTAGGGTTGAGCTAGGGTTGGGGTTAGGGTTGAGCTAGGGTTAGGATTAGGGTTGAGCTAGGGTTAGGGTTAGGGTTGAGCTAGGGTTAGGGTTAGGGTTGAGCTAGGGTTAGGGTTGAGCTAGGGTTAGGGTTAGGGTTGAGCTAGGGTTAGGGTTAGGGTTGAGCTAGGGTTAGGGTTGAGCTAGGGTTAGGGTTAGGGTTGAGCTAGGGTTAGGGCTAGGGTTGGGCTAGGGTTAGGGTTGAGCTAGGGTTAGGGTTGTTAGGGTTAGGGTTAGGGTTGAGCTAGGGTTAGGGTTAGGGTTGAGCTAGGGTAAGGGTTGTTAGGGTTAGGGTTGAGCTAGGGTTAGGGTTAGGGTTGAGCTAGGGTTAGGGTTAGGGTTAGGGTTGAGCTATGGTTAGGGTTAGAGTTGAGCTGGGGTTAGGGTTGAGCTAGGGTTAGGGTTAGGATTTAGCTAGGGGTAGGGTTAGGGTTGTTAGGGTTAGGGTTAGGGTTAAGCTAGGGTTAGGGTTAGGGTTGAGCTAGGGTTAGGGTTAGGGTTGAGCTAGGGTTAGGGTTAGGGTTGAGCTAGGGTTAGGGTTGAGCTAGGGTTAGGGTTGTTAGGGTTAGAGTTGAGCTAGGGTTAGGGTTAGGGTTGAGCTAGGGTTAGGGCTAGGGTTGAGCTAGGGTAAGGGTTGTTAGGGTTAGGGTTGAGCTAGGGTTAGGGTTAGGGTTGAGCTAGGGTAAGGGTTAGGGTTGTTAGGGTTAGGTTTGAGCTAGGGTTAGGTTTAGGGTTGAGCTAGGGTTAGGGTTAGGGTTGAGCTAGGGTTAGGGTTAGGTTTGGGCTAGGGTTAGGGTTAGGGTTGAGCTAGGGTTAGGGTTGAGCTAGGGTTAGGATTAGGGTTGAGCTAAGGTTAGGGTTAGGGTTGAGCTAGGGTTAGGGTTAGGGTTGAGCTAGGGTTAGGGCTAGGGTTGGGCTAGGGTTAGGGTTGTTAGGGTTAGGGTTGAGCTAGGGTTAGGGTTAGGGTTGAGCTAGGGTTAGGGTTATGGTTGAGCTAGGGTTAGGGTTAGGGTTGAGCTAGGGTTAGGGTTGAGCTAGGGTTAGGGTTAGGGTTGAGCTAGGGTTAGGGTTATGGTTGAGCTAGGGTTAGGGTTGTTAGGGTTAGGGTTGAGCTAGGGTTAGGGTTAGGGTTGAGCTAGGGTTAGGGTTAGGGTTGAGCTAGGGTTAGGGTTAGAGTTGAGCTAGGGTTAGGGTTGAGCTAGGGTTAGGATTAGGATTTAGCTAGGGGTAGGGTTAGGGTTGTTAGGGTTAGGGTTGAGCTAGGGTTAGGGTTGAGCTAGGGTTAGGGTTAGGGTTGAGCTAGGGTTAGGGTTAGGGTTGAGCTAGGGTTAGGGTTGAGCTAGGGTTAGGGTTAGGGTTGAGCTAGGGTTAGGGTTAGGGTTGTTAGGGTTAGAGTTGAGCTAGGGTTAGGGTTAGGGTTGAGCTAGGGTTAGGGCTAGGGTTGGGCTAGGGTTAGGGTTGAGCTAGGGTTAGGGTTAGGGTTGAGTTAGGGTTAGGGTTGAGCTAGGGTTAGGGTTGTTAGGGTTAGGGTTGAGCTAGGGTTAGGGTTAGGGTTGAGCTAGGGTTAGGGTTGTTAGGGTTAGGGTTGAGCTAGGGTTAGGGTTAGGGTTGAGCTAGGGTTAGGGTTAGGGTTGAGCTAGGGTTAGGGTTAGGGTTGAGCTAGGGTTAGGGTTAGGGTTGAGCTAGGGTTAGGGTTGTTAGGGTTAGGGTTAGGGTTGAGCTAGGGTTAGGGTTAGGGTTGAGCTAGGGTTAGGGTTAGCGTTGAGCTAGGGTTAGGGTTAGGTTTGAGCTAGGGTTAGGGTTAGGGTTAGGGTTGGACTAGGGTTAGGGTTAAGGTTGCTAGGGTTAGGGTCAGGGCTGGGTTAGGGTTAGGGTTGTTAGGGTTAGGGTTAGGGTTGAGTTAGGGTTAGGGTTGAGCTAGGGTTAGGGTTAGGGTTGAGCTAGGGTTAGGGTTAGCGTTGAGCTAGGGTTAGGGTTAGGTTTTAGCTAGGGTTAGGGTTAGGGTTAGGGTTGGACTAGGGTTAGGGTTAAGGTTGCTAGGGTTAGGGTCAGGGCTGGGTTAGGGTTAGGGTTGAGTTAGGGTTAGGGTTGAGCTAGGGTTAGGGTTAGGGTTGAGCTAGGGTTAGGGTTAGGGTTGAGCTAGGGTTAGGGTTAGGGTTGAGCTAGGGTTAGGGTTAGGTTTGAGCTAGGGTTAGGGTTAGGGTTAGGGTTGAGCTAGGGTTAGGGTTAGGGTTGTTAGGGTTAGGGTTAGGGTTGAGCTAGGGTTAGGGTTAGGATTTAGCTAGGGTTAGGGTTGTTAGGGTTAGGGTTAGGGTTGAGCTAGGGTTAGGGTTAGGGTTGAGCTAGGGTTAGGGTTAGGGTTAGGGTTGAGCTAGGGTTAGGGTTGAGCTAGGGTTAGGGTTAGGATTTAGCTAGGGGTAGGGTTAGGGTTGAGCTAGGGTTAGGGCTAGGGTTGGGCTAGGGTTAGGGTTGAGCTAGGGTTAGGGTTAGGGTTGAGCTAGGGTTAGGGTTAGGGTTGAGCTAGGGTAAGGGTTAGGTTTGAGCTAGGATTAGGGTTAGGTTTGGGCTAGGGTTAGGGTTAGGGTTGAGCTAGGGTTAGGGTTAGGGTTGAGCTAGGGTTAGGATTAGGGTTGAGCTAGGGTTAGGGTTAGGGTTGAGCTAGGGTTAGGGTTAGGTTTGAGCTAGGGTTAGGGTTAGGTTTGGGCTAGGGTTAGGGTTAGGGTTGAGCTAGGGTTAGGGTTAGGGTTGAGCTAGGGTTAGGATTAGGGTTGAGCTAGGGTTAGGGTTAGGGTTGAGCTAGGGTTAGGGTTAGGGTTGAGCTAGGGTTAGGGTTGAGCTAGGGTTAGGGTTAGGGTTGAGCTAGGGTTAGGGTTAGGGTTGAGCTAGGGTTAGGGTTGAGCTAGGGTTAGGGTTAGGGTTGAGCTAGGGTTAGGGCTAGGGTTGGGCTAGGGTTAGGGTTGAGCTAGGGTTAGGGTTGTTAGGGTTAGGGTTAGGGTTGAGCTAGGGTTAGGGTTAGGGTTGAGCTAGGGTAAGGGTTGTTAGGGTTAGGGTTGAGCTAGGGTTAGGGTTAGGGTTGAGCTAGGGTTAGGGTTAGGGTTAGGGTTGAGCTATGGTTAGGGTTAGAGTTGAGCTGGGGTTAGGGTTGAGCTAGGGTTAGGGTTAGGATTTAGCTAGGGGTAGGGTTAGGGTTCTTAGGGTTAGGGTTAGGGTTGAGCTAGGGTTAGGGTTAGGGTTGAGCTAGGGTTAGGGTTAGGGTTGAGCTAGGGTTAGGGTTAGGGTTGAGCTAGGGTTAGGGTTGAGCTAGGGTTAGGGTTAGGGTTGTTAGGGTTAGAGTTGAGCTAGGGTTAGGGTTAGGGTTGAGCTAGGGTTAGGGCTAGGGTTGAGCTAGGGTAAGGGTTGTTAGGGTTAGGGTTGAGCTAGGGTTAGGGTTAGGGTTGAGCTAGGGTTAGGGTTAGGGTTGTTAGGGTTAGGTTTGAGCTAGGGTTAGGTTTAGGGTTGAGCTAGGGTTAGGGTTAGGGTTGAGCTAGGGTTAGGGTTAGGTTTGGGCTAGGGTTAGGGTTGAGCTAGGGTTAGGGTTGAGCTAGGGTTAGGATTAGGGTTGAGCTAAGGTTAGGGTTAGGGTTGAGCTAGGGTTAGGGTTAGGGTTGAGCTAGGGTTAGGGCTAGGGTTGGGCTAGGGTTAGGGTTGTTAGGGTTAGGGTTGAGCTAGGGTTAGGGTTAGGGTTGAGCTAGGGTTAGGGTTAGGGTTGAGCTAGGGTTAGGGTTAGGGTTGAGCTAGGGTTAGGGTTAGGGTTGAGCTAGGGTTAGGGTTGTTAGGGTTAGGGTTAGGGTTGAGCTAGGGTTAGGGTTAGGGTTGAGCTAGGGTTAGGGTTGTTAGGGTTAGGGTTGAGCTAGGGTTAGGGTTAGGGTTGAGCTAGGGTTAGGGTTAGGGTTAGGGTTGAGCTAGGGTTAGGGTTAGAGTTGAGCTAGGGTTAGGGTTGAGCTAGGGTTAGGATTAGGATTTAGCTAGGGGTAGGGTTAGGGTTGTTAGGGTTAGGGTTAGGGTTGAGCTAGGGTTAGGGTTAGGGTTGAGCTAGGGTAAGGGTTAGGGTTGAGCTAGGGTTAGGGTTAGGGTTGAGCTAGGGTTAGGGTTAGGGTTGAGCTAGGGTTAGGGTTGAGCTAGGGTTAGGGTTAGGGTTGAGCTAGGGTTAGGGTAAGGGTTGTTAGGGTTAGAGTTGAGCTAGGGTTAGGGTTAGGGTTGAGCTAGGGTTAGGGCTAGGGTTGGGCTAGGGTTAGGGTTGAGCTAGGGTTAGGGTTAGGGTTGAGTTAGGGTTAGGGTTGAGCTAGGGTTAGGGTTGTTAGGGTTAGGGTTGAGCTAGGGTTAGGGTTAGGGTTGAGCTAGGGTTAGGGTTGTTAGGGTTAGGGTTAGGGCTAGGGTTGGGCTAGGGTTAGGGTTGAGCTAGGGTTAGGGTTAGGGTTGAGTTAGGGTTAGGGTTGAGCTAGGGTTAGGGTTGTTAGGGTTAGGTTTGAGCTAGGGTTAGGGTTAGGGTTGAGCTAGGGTTAGGGTTAGGGTTGAGCTAGGGTTAGGGTTAGGTTTGGGCTAGGGTTAGGGTTAGGGTTGAGCTAGGGTTAGGGTTAGGGTTGAGCTAGGCTTAGGATTAGGGTTGAGCTAGGGTTAGGGTTAGGGTTGAGCTAGGGTTAGGGTTAGGGTTGAGCTAGGGTTAGGGTTGAGCTAGGGTTAGGGTTATGGTTTAGCTAGGGTTAGGGTTAGGGTTGAGCTAGGGTTAGGGTTAGGGTTGAGCTAGGGTTAGGGTTAGGGTTGAGCTAGGGTTAGGGTTAGGGTTGAGCTAGGGTTAGGGTTAGGGTTGAGCTAGGGTTAGGGTTAGGGTTGAGCTAGGGTTAGGGTTGAGCTAGGGTTAGGGTTAGGGTTGAGCTAGGGTTAGGGTTAGGGTTGTTAGGGTTAGAGTTGAGCTAGGGTTAGGGTTAGGGTTGAGCTAGGGTTAGGGCTAGGATTGGGCTAGGGTTAGGGTTGAGCTAGGGTTAGGGTTAGGGTTGAGCTAGGGTTAGGGTTAGGGTTGAGCTAGGGTTAGGGTTATGGTTTAGCTAGGGTTAGGGTTAGGGTTGAGCTAGGGTTAGGGTTAGGGTTGAGCTAGGGTTAGGGTTAGGGTTGAGCTAGGGTTAGGGTTAGGGTTGAGCCAGGGTTAGGGTTAGGGTTGAGCTAGGGTTAGGATTAGGGTTGTTAGGGTTAGGGTTGAGCTAGGGTTAGGGTTAGGTTTTGGGTTGAGCTAGGGTTAGGGTTAGGGTTTAGCTAGGGTTAGGGTTAGGGTTGTTAGGGTTAGGGTTAGGGTTGAGTTAGGGTTAGGGTTGAGCTAGGGTTAGGGTTAGGGTTGAGCTAGGGTTAGGGTTAGCGTTGAGCTAGGGTTAGGGTTAGGTTTGAGCTAGGGTTAGGGTTAGGGTTAGGGTTGGACTAGGGTTAGGGTTAAGGTTGCTAGGGTTAGGGTCAGGGCTGGGTTAGGGTTAGGGTTGTTAGGGTTAGGGTTGAGTTAGGGTTAGGGTTGAGCTAGGGTTAGGGTTAGGGTTGAGCTAGGGTTAGGGTTAGCGTTGAGCTAGGGTTAGGGTTAGGTTTGAGCTAGGGTTAGGGTTAGGGTTAGGGTTGGACTAGGGTTAGGGTTAAGGTTGCTAGGGTTAGGGTCAGGGCTGGGTTAGGGTTAGGGTTGAGTTAGGGTTAGGGTTGAGCTAGGGTTAGGGTTAGGGTTGAGCTAGGGTTAGGGTTAGGGTTGAGCTAGGGTTAGGGTTAGGGTTGAGCTAGGGTTAGGGTTAGGTTTGAGCTAGGGTTAGGGTTAGGGTTGAGCTAGGGTTAGGGTTAGGGTTGTTAGGGTTAGGGTTAGGGTTGAGCTAGGGTTAGGGTTAGGATTTAGCTAGGGTTAGGGTTGTTAGGGTTAGGGTTAGGGTTGAGCTAGGGTTAGGGTTAGGGTTGAGCTAGGGTTAGGGTTAGGGTTAGGGTTGAGCTAGGGTTAGGGTTGAGCTAGGGTTAGGGTTAGGATTTAGCTAGGGGTAGGGTTAGGGTTGAGCTAGGGTTAGGGCTAGGGTTGGGCTAGGGTTAGGGTTGAGCTAGGGTTAGGGTTAGGGTTGAGCTAGGGTTAGGGTTAGGGTTGAGCTAGGGTAAGGGTTAGGTTTGAGCTAGGATTAGGGTTAGGTTTGGGCTAGGGTTAGGGTTAGGGTTGAGCTAGGGTTAGGGTTAGGGTTGAGCTAGGGTTAGGATTAGGGTTGAGCTAGGGTTAGGGTTAGGGTTGAGCTAGGGTTAGGGTTAGGTTTGAGCTAGGGTTAGGGTTAGGTTTGGGCTAGGGTTAGGGTTAGGGTTGAGCTAGGGTTAGGGTTAGGGTTGAGCTAGGGTTAGGATTAGGGTTGAGCTAGGGTTAGGGTTAGGGTTGAGCTAGGGTTAGGGTTAGGGTTGAGCTAGGGTTAGGGTTGAGCTAGGGTTAGGGTTAGGGTTGAGCTAGGGTTAGGGTTAGGGTTGAGCTAGGGTTAGGGTTGAGCTAGGGTTAGGGTTAGGGTTGAGCTAGGGTTAGGGCTAGGGTTGGGCTAGGGTTAGGGTTGAGCTAGGGTTAGGGTTGTTAGGGTTAGGGTTAGGGTTGAGCTAGGGTTAGGGTTAGGGTTGAGCTAGGGTAAGGGTTGTTAGGGTTAGGGTTGAGCTAGGGTTAGGGTTAGGGTTGAGCTAGGGTTAGGGTTAGGGTTAGGGTTGAGCTATGGTTAGGGTTAGAGTTGAGCTGGGGTTAGGGTTGAGCTAGGGTTAGGGTTAGGATTTAGCTAGGGGTAGGGTTAGGGTTGTTGGGGTTAGGGTTAGGGTTGAGCTAGGGTTAGGGTTAGGGTTGAGCTAGGGTTAGGGTTAGGGTTGAGCCAGGGTTAGGGTTAGGGTTGAGCTAGGGTTAGGGTTGAGCTAGGGTTAGGGTTGTTAGGGTTAGAGTTGAGCTAGGGTTAGGGTTAGGGTTGAGCTAGGGTTAGGGCTAGGGTTGAGCTAGGGTAAGGGTTGTTAGGGTTAGGGTTGAGCTAGGGTTAGGGTTAGGGTTGAGCTAGGGTTAGGGTTAGGGTTGTTAGGGTTAGGTTTGAGCTAGGGTTAGGTTTAGGGTTGAGCTAGGGTTAGGGTTAGGGTTGAGCTAGGGTTAGGGTTAGGTTTGGGCTAGGGTTAGGGTTAGGGTTGAGCTAGGGTTAGGGTTGAGCTAGGGTTAGGATTAGGGTTGAGCTAGGGTTAGGGTTAGGGTTGAGCTAGGGTTAGGGTTGTTAGGGTTAGGGTTGAGCTAGGGTTAGGGTTAGGGTTGAGCTAGGGTTAGGGTTAGGGTTAGGGTTGAGCTAGGGTTAGGGTTAGAGTTGAGCTAGGGTTAGGGTTGAGCTAGGGTTAGGATTAGGATTTAGCTAGGGGTAGGGTTAGGGTTGAGCTAGGGTTAGGGTTAGGGTTGAGCTAGGGTTAGGGTTAGGGTTGAGCTAGGGTTAGGGTTAGGGTTGAGCTAGGGTTAGGGTTGTTAGGGTTAGGGTTAGGGTTGAGCTAGGGTTAGGGTTAGGGTTGAGCTAGGGTTAGGGTTGTTAGGTTTAGGGTTGAGCTAGGGTTAGGGTTAGGGTTGAGCTAGGGTTAGGGTTAGGGTTAGGGTTGAGCTAGGGTTAGGGTTAGAGTTGAGCTAGGGTTAGGGTTGAGCTAGGGTTAGGATTAGGATTTAGCTAGGGGTAGGGTTAGGGTTGTTAGGGTTAGGGTTAGGGTTGAGCTAGGGTTAGGGTTAGGGTTGAGCTAGGGTTAGGGTTAGGGTTGAGCTAGGGTTAGGGTTAGGGTTGAGCTAGGGTTAGGGTTGAGCTAGGGTTAGGGTTAGGGTTGAGCTAGGGTTAGGGTTAGGGTTGTTAGGGTTAGAGTTGAGCTAGGGTTAGGGTTAGGGTTGAGCTAGGGTTAGGGCTAGGGTTGGGCTAGGGTTAGGGTTGAGCTAGGGTTAGGGTTAGGGTTGAGTTAGGGTTAGGGTTGAGCTAGGGTTAGGGTTGTTAGGGTTAGGGTTGAGCTAGGGTTAGGGTTAGGGTTGAGCTAGGGTTAGGGTTGTTAGGGTTAGGGTTGAGCTAGGGTTAGGGTTAGGGTTGAGCTAGGGTTAGGGTTAGGGTTGAGCTAGGGTTAGGGTTAGGGTTGAGCTAGGGTTAGGGTTAGGGTTGAGCTAGGGTTAGGGTTGTTAAGGTTAGGGTTAGGGTTGAGCTAGGGTTAGGGTTAGGGTTGAGCTAGGGTTAGGGTTAGCGTTGAGCTAGGGTTAGGGTTAGGTTTGAGCTAGGGTTAGGGTTAGGGTTAGGGTTGGACTAGGGTTAGGGTTAAGGTTGCTAGGGTTAGGGTCAGGGCTGGGTTAGGGTTAGGGTTGTTAGGGTTAGGGTTAGGGTTGAGTTAGGGTTAGGGTTGAGCTAGGGTTAGGGTTAGGGTTGAGCTAGGGTTAGGGTTAGCGTTGAGCTAGGGTTAGGGTTAGGTTTGAGCTAGGGTTAGGGTTAGGGTTAGGGTTGGACTAGGGTTAGGGTTAAGGTTGCTAGGGTTAGGGTCAGGGCTGGGTTAGGGTTAGGGTTGAGTTAGGGTTAGGGTTGAGCTAGGGTTAGGGTTAGGGTTGAGCTAGGGTTAGGATTAGGGTTGAGCTAGGGTTAGGGTTAGGGTTGAGCTAGGGTTAGGGTTAGGTTTGAGCTAGGGTTAGGGTTAGGGTTGAGCTAGGGTTAGGGTTAGGGTTGTTAGGGTTAGGGTTAGGGTTGAGCTAGGGTTAGGGTTAGGATTTAGCTAGGGTTAGGGTTGTTAGGGTTAGGGTTAGGGTTGAGCTAGGGTTAGGGTTAGGGTTGAGCTAGGGTTAGGGTTAGGGTTAGGGTTGAGCTAGGGTTAGGGTTGAGCTAGGGTTAGGGTTAGGATTTAGCTAGGGGTAGGGTTAGGGTTGAGCTAGGGTTAGGGCTAGGGTTGGGCTAGGGTTAGGGTTGAGCTAGGGTTAGGGTTAGGGTTGAGCTAGGGTTAGGGTTAGGGTTGAGCTAGGGTAAGGGTTAGGTTTGAGCTAGGATTAGGGTTAGGTTTGGGCTAGGGTTAGGGTTAGGGTTGAGCTAGGGTTAGGGTTAGGGTTGAGCTAGGGTTAGGATTAGGGTTGAGCTAGGGTTAGGGTTAGGGTTGAGCTAGGGTTAGGGTTAGGTTTGAGCTAGGGTTAGGGTTAGGTTTGGGCTAGGGTTAGGGTTAGGGTTGAGCTAGGGTTAGGGTTAGGGTTGAGCTAGGGTTAGGATTAGGGTTGAGCTAGGGTTAGGGTTAGGGTTGAGCTAGGGTTAGGGTTAGGGTTGAGCTAGGGTTAGGGTTGAGCTAGGGTTAGGGTTAGGGTTGAGCTAGGGTTAGGGTTAGGGTTGAGCTAGGGTTAGGGTTGAGCTAGGGTTAGGGTTAGGGTTGAGCTAGGGTTAGGGCTAGGGTTGGGCTAGGGTTAGGGTTGAGCTAGGGTTAGGGTTGTTAGGGTTAGGGTTAGGGTTGAGCTAGGGTTAGGGTTAGGGTTGAGCTAGGGTAAGGGTTGTTAGGGTTAGGGTTGAGCTAGGGTTAGGGTTAGGGTTGAGCTAGGGTTAGGGTTAGGGTTAGGGTTGAGCTATGGTTAGGGTTAGAGTTGAGCTGGGGTTAGGGTTGAGCTAGGGTTAGGGTTAGGATTTAGCTAGGGGTAGGGTTAGGGTTGTTAGGGTTAGGGTTAGGGTTGAGCTAGGGTTAGGGTTAGGGTTGAGCTAGGGTTAGGGTTAGGGTTGAGCTAGGGTTAGGGTTAGGGTTGAGCTAGGGTTAGGGTTGAGCTAGGGTTAGGGTTAGGGTTGTTAGGGTTAGAGTTGAGCTAGGGTTAGGGTTAGGGTTGAGCTAGGGTTAGGGCTAGGGTTGAGCTAGGGTAAGGGTTGTTAGGGTTAGGGTTGAGCTAGGGTTAGGGTTAGGGTTGAGCTAGGGTTAGGGTTAGGGTTGTTAGGGTTAGGTTTGAGCTAGGGTTAGGTTTAGGGTTGAGCTAGGGTTAGGGTTAGGGTTGAGCTAGGGTTAGGGTTAGGTTTGGGCTAGGGTTAGGGTTGAGCTAGGGTTAGGGTTGAGCTAGGGTTAGGGTTGTTAGGGTTAGGGTTGAGCTAGGGTTAGGGTTAGGGTTGAGCTAGGGTTAGGGTTAGGGTTAGGGTTGAGCTAGGGTTAGGGTTAGAGTTGAGCTAGGGTTAGGGTTGAGCTAGGGTTAGGATTAGGATTTAGCTAGGGGTAGGGTTAGGGTTGTTAGGGTTAGGGTTAGGGTTGAGCTAGGGTTAGGGTTAGGGTTGAGCTAGGGTAAGGGTTAGGGTTGAGCTAGGGTTAGGGTTAGGGTTGAGCTAGGGTTAGGGTTAGGGTTGAGCTAGGGTTAGGGTTGAGCTAGGGTTAGGGTTAGGGTTGAGCTAGGGTTAGGGTTAGGGTTGTTAGGGTTAGAGTTGAGCTAGGGTTAGGGTTAGGGTTGAGCTAGGGTTAGGGCTAGGGTTGGGCTAGGGTTAGGGTTGAGCTAGGGTTAGGGTTAGGGTTGAGTTAGGGTTAGGGTTGAGCTAGGGTTAGGGTTGTTAGGGTTAGGGTTGAGCTAGGGTTAGGGTTAGGGTTGAGCTAGGGTTAGGGTTGTTAGGGTTAGGGTTAGGGCTAGGGTTGGGCTAGGGTTAGGGTTGAGCTAGGGTTAGGGTTAGGGTTGAGTTAGGGTTAGGGTTGAGCTAGGGTTAGGGTTGTTAGGGTTAGGTTTGAGCTAGGGTTAGGGTTAGGGTTGAGCTAGGGTTAGGGTTAGGGTTGAGCTAGGGTTAGGGTTAGGTTTGGGCTAGGGTTAGGGTTAGGTTTGAGCTAGGGTTAGGGTTAGGGTTGAGCTAGGCTTAGGATTAGGGTTGAGCTAGGGTTAGGGTTAGGGTTGAGCTAGGGTTAGGGTTAGGGTTGAGCTAGGGTTAGGGTTAGGGTTGAGCTAGGGTTAGGGTTATGGTTTAGCTAGGGTTAGGGTTAGGGTTGAGCTAGGGTTAGGGTTAGGGTTGAGCTAGGGTTAGGGTTAGGGTTGAGCTAGGGTTAGGGTTAGGGTTGAGCCAGGGTTAGGGTTAGGGTTGAGCTAGGGTTAGGATTAGGGTTGTTAGGGTTAGGGTTGAGCTAGGGTTAGGGTTAGGTTTTGGGTTGAGCTAGGGTTAGGGTTAGGGTTTAGCTAGGGTTAGGGTTAGGGTTGTTAGGGTTAGGGTTAGGGTTGAGTTAGGGTTAGGGTTGAGCTAGGGTTAGGGTTAGGGTTGAGCTAGGGTTAGGGTTAGCGTTGAGCTAGGGTTAGGGTTAGGTTTGAGCTAGGGTTAGGGTTAGGGTTGGACTAGGGTTAGGGTTAAGGTTGCTAGGGTTAGGGTCAGGGCTGGGTTAGGGTTAGGGTTGAGTTAGGGTTAGGGTTGAGCTAGGGTTAGGGTTAGGGTTGAGCTAGGGTTAGGGTTAGGGTTGAGCTAGGGTTAGGGTTAGGGTTGAGCTAGGGTTAGGGTTAGGTTTGAGCTAGGGTTAGGGTTAGGGTTAGGGTTGAGCTAGGGTTAGGGTTAGGGTTGTTAGGGTTAGGGTTAGGGTTGAGCTAGGGTTAGGGTTAGGATTTAGCTAGGGTTAGGGTTGAGCTAGGTTTAGGGTTAGGGTTGAGCTAGGGTTAGGGTTAGGGTTAGGGTTGAGCTAGGGTTAGGGTTAGGGTTGAGCTAGGGTTAGGGTTGAGCTAGGGTTAGGGTTAGGATTTAGCTAGGGGTAGGGTTAGGGTTTTTAGGGTTAGGGTCAGGGTTGAGCTAGGGTTAAGGTTAGGGTTGAGCTAGGGTTAGGGTTAGGGTTGAGCTAGGGTTAGGGTTAGGTTTGAGCTAGGGTTAGGGTTAGGGTTAGGGTTGAGCCAGGGTTAGGGTTAGGGTTGAGCTACGGTTAGGATTAGGGTTGTTAGGGTTAGGGTTGAGCTAGGGTTAGGGTTAGGTTTTGGGTTGAGCTAGGGTTAGGGTTAGGGTTTAGCTAGGGTTAGGGTTAGGGTTGTTAGGATTAGGGTTAGGGTTGAGTTAGGGTTAGGGTTGAGCTAGGGTTAGGGTTAGGGTTGAGCTAGGGTTAGGGTTAGCGTTGAGCTAGGGTTAGGGTTAGGTTTGAGCTAGGGTTAGGGTTAGGTTTGAGCTAGGGTTAGGGTTAGGGTTAGGGTTGAGCTAGGGTTAGGGTTAGGGTTGAGCTAGGGTTAGGGTTGAGCTAGGGTTAGGGTTAGGATTTAGCTAGGGGTAGGGTTAGGGTTTTTAGGGTTAGGGTCAGGGTTGAGCTAGGGTTAAGGTTAGGGTTGAGCTAGGGTTAGGGTTAGGGTTGAGCTAGGGTTAGGGTTAGGTTTGAGCTAGGGTTAGGGTTAGGGTTAGGGTTGAGCCAGGGTTAGGGTTAGGGTTGAGCTACGGTTAGGATTAGGGTTGTTAGGGTTAGGGTTGAGCTAGGGTTAGGGTTAGGTTTTGGGTTGAGCTAGGGTTAGGGTTAGGGTTTAGCTAGGGTTAGGGTTAGGGTTGTTAGGATTAGGGTTAGGGTTGAGTTAGGGTTAGGGTTGAGCTAGGGTTAGGGTTAGGGTTGAGCTAGGGTTAGGGTTAGCGTTGAGCTAGGGTTAGGGTTAGGTTTGAGCTAGGGTTAGGGTTAGGGTTAGGGTTGGACTAGGGTTAGGGTTAAGGTTGCTAGGGTTAGGGTCAGGGCTGGGTTAGGGTTAGGGTTGAGTTAGGGTTAGGGTTGAGCTAGGGTTAGGGTTAGGGTTGAGCTAGGGTTAGGGTTAGGGTTGAGCTAGGGTTAGGGTTAGGGTTGAGCTAGGGTTAGGGTTAGGTTTGAGCTAGGGTTAGGGTTAGGGTTAGGGTTGAGCTAGGGTTAGGGTTAGGGTTGTTAGGGTTGGGGTTAGGGTTGAGCTAGGGTTAGGGTTAGGATTTAGCTAGGGTTAGGGTTGTTAGGGTTAGGGTTAGGGTTGAGCTAGGGTTAGGGTTAGGGTTGAGCTAGGGTTAGGGTTAGGGTTAGGGTTGAGCTAGGGTTAGGGTTAGGGTTGAGCTAGGGTTAGGGTTGAGCTAGGGTTAGGGTTAGGATTTAGGTAGGGGTAGGGTTAGGGTTTTTAGGGTTAGGGTCAGGGTTGAGCTAGGGTTAAGGTTAGGGTTGAGCTAGGGTTAGGGTTAGGGTTGAGTTAGGGTTAGGGTTAGGGTTGAGCTAGGGTTAGGGTTGAGCTAGGGTTAGGGTTAGGGTTGAGCTAGGGTTAGGGTTAGGGTTGTTAGGGTTAGGGTTGAGCTAGGGTTAGGGTTAGGGTTGAGCTAGGGTTAGGGCTAGGGTTGGGCTACGGTTAGGGTTGAGCTAGGGTTAGGGTTAGAGTTGAGCTAGGGTTAGGGTTGAGCTAGGGTTAGGATTAGGATTTAGCTAGGGGTAGGGTTAGGGTTGTTAGGGTTAGGGTTAGGGTTGAGCTAGGGTTAGGGTTAGGGTTGAGCTAGGGTTAGGGTTGAGCTAGGGTTAGGGTTAGGGTTGAGCTAGGATTAGGGTTAGGGTTGTTAGGGTTAGAGTTGAGCTAGGGTTAGGGTTAGGGTTGAGCTAGGGTTAGGGCTAGGGTTGGGCTAGGGTTAGGGTTGAGCTAGGGTTAGGGTTGTTAGGGTTAGGGTTAGGGTTGAGCTAGGGTTAGGGTTAGGGTTGAGCTAGGGTTAGGGTTGTTAGGGTTAGGGTTGAGCTAGGGTTAGGGTTGAGCTAGGGTTAGGGTTAGGGTTAGGGTTGAGCTAGGGTTAGGGTTAGAGTTGAGCTAGGGTTAGGGTTGAGCTATGGTTAGGGTTAGGATTTAGCTAGGGGTAGGGTTAGGGTTGTTAGGGTTAGGGTTAGGGTTGAGCTAGGGTTAGGGTTAGGGTTGAGCTAGGGTTAGGGTTAGGGTTGAGCTAGGGTTAGGGTTAGGGTTGAGCTAGGGTTAGGGTTGAGCTAGGGTTAGGGTTAGGGTTGAGCTAGGGTTAGGGTTAGGGTTGTTAGGGTTAGAGTTGAGCTAGGGTTAGGGTTAGGGTTGAGCTAGGGTTAGGGCTAGGGTTGGGCTAGGGTTAGGGTTGAGCTAGGGTTAGGGTTAGGGTTGAGCTAGGGTTAGGGTTAGGGTTGAGCTAAGGTTAGGGTTATGGTTTAGCTAGGGTTAGGGTTAGGGTTGAGCTAGGGTTAGGGTTAGGGTTGAGCTAGGGTTAGGGTTAGGGTTCAGCTAGGGTTAGGGTTAGGGTTGAGCCAGGGTTAGGGTTAGGGTTGAGCTAGGGTTAGGATTAGGGTTGTTAGGTTTTGGGTTGAGCTAGGGTTAGGGTTAGGTTTTGGGTTGAGCTAGGGTTAGGGTTAGGGTTTAGCTAGGGTTAGGGTTAGGGTTGTTAGGGTTAGGGTTAGGGTTGAGTTAGGGTTAGGGTTGAGCTAGGGTTAGGGTTGAGCTAGGGTTAGGGTTAGCGTTGAGCTAGGGTTAGGGTTAGGTTTGAGCTAGGGTTAGGGTTAGGGTTAGGGTTGGACTAGGGTTAGGGTTAAGGTTGCTAGGGTTAGGTCAGGGCTGGGTTAGGGTTAGGGTTGTTAGGGTTAGGGTTAGGGTTGAGTTAGGGTTAGGGTTGAGCTAGGGTTAGGGTTAGGGTTGAGCTAGGGTTAGGGCTAGCGTTGAGCTAGGGTTAGGGTTAGGTTTGAGCTAGGGTTAGGGTTAGGGTTAGGGTTGGACTAGGGTTAGGGTTAAGGTTGCTAGGGTTAGGGTCAGGGCTGGGTTAGGGTTAGGGTTGAGTTAGGGTTAGGGTTAGGTTTGAGCTAGGGTTAGGGTTAGGGTTAGGGTTGAGCTAGGGTTAGGGTTAGGGTTGTTAAGGTTAGGGTTAGGGTTGAGCTAGGGTTAGGGTTAGGATTTAGCTAGGGTTAGGGTTGTTAGGGTTAGGGTTAGGGTTGAGCTAGGGTTAGGGTTAGGGTTGAGCTAGGGTTAGGGTTAGGGTTAGGGTTGAGCTAGGGTTAGGGTTAGGGTTGAGCTAGGGTTAGGGTTGAGCTAGGGTTAGGGTTAGGATTTAGCTAGGGGTAGGGTTAGGGTTGAGTTAGGGTTAGGGCTAGGGTTGGGCTAGGGTTAGGGTTGAGCTAGGGTTAGGGTTAGGGTTGAGCTAGGGTTAGGGTTAGGGTTGAGCTAGGGTTAGGGTTAGGTTTGAGCTAGGGTTAGGGTTAGGTTTGGGCTAGGGTTAGGGTTAGGGTTGAGCTAGGGTTAGGGTTAGGGTTGAGCTAGGGTTAGGATTAGGGTTGAGCTAGGGTTAGGGTTAGGGTTGAGCTAGGGTTAGGGTTAGGGTTGAGCTAGGGTTAGGGTTGAGCTAGGGTTAGGGTTAGGGTTGAGCTAGGGTTAGGGTTAGGGTTGAGCTAGGGTTAGGGTTGAGCTAGGGTTAGGGCTAGGGTTGGGCTAGGGTTAGGGTTGAGCTAGGGTTAGGGTTGTTAGGGTTAGGGTTAGGGTTGAGCTAGGGTTAGGGTTAGGGTTGAGCTAGGGTAAGGGTTGTTAGGGTTAGGGTTGAGCTAGGGTTAGGGTTAGGGTTGAGCTAGGGTTAGGGTTAGGGTTAGGGTTGAGCTAGGGTTAGGGTTAGAGTTGAGCTGGGGTTAGGGTTGAGCTAGGGTTAGGGTTAGGATTTAGCTAGGGGTAGGGTTAGGGTTGTTAGGGTTAGGGTTAGGGTTGAGCTAGGGTTAGGGTTAGGGTTGAGCTAGGGTTAGGGTTAGGGTTGAGCTAGGGTTAGGGTTAGGGTTGAGCTAGGGTTAGGGTTAGGGTTGAGCTAGGGTTAGGGTTGAGCTAGGGTTAGGGTTGAGCTAGGGTTAGGGTTAGGGTTGAGCTAGGGTTAGGGTTAGGGTTGAGCTAGGGTTAGGGTTGAGCTAGGGTTAGGGTTGAGCTAGGGTTAGGGTTAGGGTTGTTAGGGTTAGAGTTGAGCTAGGGTTAGGGTTAGGGTTGAGCTAGGGTTAGGGCTAGGGTTGAGCTAGGGTAAGGGTTGTTAGGGTTAGGGTTGAGCTAGGGTTAGGGTTAGGGTTGAGCTAGGGTTAGGGTTAGGGTTGTTAGGGTTAGGTTTGAGCTAGGGTTAGGGTTAGGGTTGAGCTAGGGTTAGGGTTAGGGTTGAGCTAGGGTTAGGGTTAGGTTTGGGCTATGGTTAGGGTTAGGGTTGAGCTAGGGTTAGGGTTGAGCTAGGGTTAGGATTAGGGTTGAGCTAAGGTTAGGGTTAGGGTTGAGCTAGGGTTAGGGTTAGGGTTGAGCTAGGGTTAGGGCTAGGGTTGGGCTAGGGTTAGGGTTGTTAGGGTTAGGGTTGAGCTAGGGTTAGGGTTAGGGTTGAGCTAGGGTTGGGGTTAGGGTTGAGCTAGGGTTAGGGTTAGGGTTGAGCTAGGGTTAGGGTTAGGGTTGAGCTAGGGTTAGGGTTGTTAGGGTTAGGGTTGAGCTAGGGTTAGGGTTAGGGTTGAGCTAGGGTTAGGGTTGTTAGGGTTAGGGTTGAGCTAGGGTTAGGGTTAGGGTTGAGCTAGGGTTAGGGTTGTTAGGGTTAGGGTTGAGCTAGGGTTAGGGTTAGGGTTGAGCTAGGGTTAGGGTTAGGGTTAGGGTTGAGCTAGGGTTAGGGTTAGAGTTGAGCTAGGGTTAGGGTTGAGCTAGGGTTAGGATTAGGATTTAGCTAGGGGTAGGGTTAGGGTTGTTAGGGTTAGGGTTAGGGTTGAGCTAGGGTTAGGGTTAGGGTTGAGCTAGGGTTAGGGTTAGGGTTGAGCTAGGGTTAGGGTTAGGGTTGAGCTAGGGTTAGGGTTAGGGTTGAGCTAGGGTTAGGGTTGAGCTAGGGTTAGGGTTAGGGTTGAGCTAGGGTTAGGGTTAGGGTTGAGCTAGGGTTAGGGTTAGGTTTGGGCTATGGTTAGGGTTAGGGTTGAGCTAGGGTTAGGGTTGAGCTAGGGTTAGGATTAGGGTTGAGCTAAGGTTAGGGTTAGGGTTGAGCTAGGGTTAGGGTTAGGGTTGAGCTAGGGTTAGGGCTAGGGTTGGGCTAGGGTTAGGGTCGTTAGGGTTAGGGTTGAGCTAGGGTTAGGGTTAGGGTTGAGCTAGGGTTGGGGTTAGGGTTGAGCTAGGGTTAGGGTTAGGGTTGAGCTAGGGTTAGGGTTAGGGTTGAGCTAGGGTTAGGGTTGTTAGGGTTAGGGTTAGGGTTGAGCTAGGGTTAGGGTTAGGGTTGAGCTAGGGTTAGGGTTGTTAGGGTTAGGGTTGAGCTAGGGTTAGGGTTAGGGTTGAGCTAGGGTTAGGGTTGTTAGGGTTAGGGTTGAGCTAGGGTTAGGGTTAGGGTTGAGCTAGGGTTAGGGTTAGGGTTAGGGTTGAGCTAGGGTTAGGGTTAGAGTTGAGCTAGGGTTAGGGTTGAGCTAGGGTTAGGATTAGGATTTAGCTAGGGGTAGGGTTAGGGTTGTTAGGGTTAGGGTTAGGGTTGAGCTAGGGTTAGGGTTAGGGTTGAGCTAGGGTTAGGGTTAGGGTTGAGCTAGGGTTAGGGTTAGGGTTGAGCTAGGGTTAGGGTTGAGCTAGGGTTAGGGTTAGGGTTGAGCTAGGGTTAGGGTTAGGGTTGTTAGGGTTAGAGTTGAGCTAGGGTTAGGGTTAGGGTTGAGCTAGGGTTAGGGCTAGGGTTGGGCTAGGGTTAGGGTTGAGCTAGGGTTAGGGTTAGGGTTGAGTTAGGGTTAGGGTTGAGCTAGGGTTAGGGTTGTTAGGGTTAGGTTTGAGCTAGGGTTAGGGTTAGGGTTGAGCTAGGGTTAGGGTTAGGGTTGAGCTAGGGTTAGGGTTAGGTTTGGGCTAGGGTTAGGGTTAGGGTTGAGCTAGGGTTAGGGTTAGGGTTGAGCTAGGCTTAGGATTAGGGTTGAGCTAGGGTTAGGGTTAGGGTTGAGCTAGGGTTAGGGTTAGGGTTGAGCTAGGGTTAGGGTTAGGGTTGAGCTAGGGTTAGGGTTATGGTTTAGCTAGGGTTAGGGTTAGGGTTGAGCTAGGGTTAGGGTTAGGGTTGAGCTAGGGTTAGGGTTAGGGTTGAGCTAGGGTTAGGGTTAGGGTTGAGCCAGGGTTAGGGTTAGGGTTGAGCTAGGGTTAGGATTAGGGTTGTTAGGGTTAGGGTTGAGCTAGGGTTAGGGTTAGGTTTTGGGTTGAGCTAGGGTTAGGGTTAGGGTTTAGCTAGGGTTAGGGTTAGGGTTGTTAGGGTTAGGGTTAGGGTTGAGTTAGGGTTAGGGTTGAGCTAGGGTTAGGGTTAGGGTTGAGCTAGGGTTAGGGTTAGCGTTGAGCTAGGGTTAGGGTTAGGTTTGAGCTAGGGTTAGGGTTAGGGTTAGGGTTGGACTAGGGTTAGGGTTAAGGTTGCTAGGGTTAGGGTCAGGGCTGGGTTAGGGTTAGGGTTGAGTTAGGGTTAGGGTTTAGCTAGGGTTAGGGTTAGGGTTGAGCTAGGGTTAGGGTTAGGGTTGAGCTAGGGTTAGGGTTAGGGTTGAGCTAGGGTTAGGGTTAGGTTTGAGCTAGGGTTAGGGTTAGGGTTGAGCTAGGGTTAGGGTTAGGGTTGAGCTAGGGTTAGGGTTGAGCTAGGGTTAGGGTTAGGGTTGAGCTAGGGTTAGGGTTAGGGTTGTTAGGGTTAGGGTTGAGCTAGGGTTAGGGTTAGGGTTGAGCTAGGGTTAGGGCTAGGGTTGGGCTAGGGTTAGGGTTGAGCTAGGGTTAGGGTTAGGGTTGAGCTAGGGTTAGGGTTAGGTTTGAGCTAGGGTTAGGGTTAGGGTTGAGCTAGGGTTAGGGCTAGGGTTGGGCTAGGGTTAGGGTTGAGCTAGGGTTAGGGTTAGGGTTGAGCTAGGGTTAGGGTTAGGGTTGAGCTAGGGTTAGGGTTAGGTTTGAGCTAGGGTTAGGGTTAGGTTTGGGCTAGGGTTAGGGTTAGGGTTGAGCTAGGGTTAGGGTTAGGGTTGAGCTAGGGTTAGGGTTAGGGTTGAGCTAGGGTTAGGGTTAGGGTTGAGCCAGGGTTAGGGTTAGGGTTGAGCTAGGGTTAGGATTAGGGTTGTTAGGGTTAGGGTTGAGCTAGGGTTAGGGTTAGGTTTTGGGTTGAGCTAGGGTTAGGGTTAGGGTTTAGCTAGGGTTAGGGTTAGGGTTGTTAGGGTTAGGGTTAGGGTTGAGTTAGGGTTAGGGTTGAGCTAGGGTTAGGGTTAGGGTTGAGCTAGGGTTAGGGTTAGCGTTGAGCTAGGGTTAGGGTTAGGTTTGAGCTAGGGTTAGGGTTAGGGTTAGGGTTGGACTAGGGTTAGGGTTAAGGTTGCTAGGGTTAGGGTCAGGGCTGGGTTAGGGTTAGGGTTGAGTTAGGGTTAGGGTTTAGCTAGGGTTAGGGTTAGGGTTGAGCTAGGGTTAGGGTTAGGGTTGAGCTAGGGTTAGGGTTAGGGTTGAGCTAGGGTTAGGGTTAGGTTTGAGCTAGGGTTAGGGTTAGGGTTGAGCTAGGGTTAGGGTTAGGGTTGAGCTAGGGTTAGGGTTGAGCTAGGGTTAGGGTTAGGGTTGAGCTAGGGTTAGGGTTAGGGTTGTTAGGGTTAGGGTTGAGCTAGGGTTAGGGTTAGGGTTGAGCTAGGGTTAGGGCTAGGGTTGGGCTAGGGTTAGGGTTGAGCTAGGGTTAGGGTTAGGGTTGAGCTAGGGTTAGGGTTAGGTTTGAGCTAGGGTTAGGGTTAGGGTTGAGCTAGGGTTAGGGCTAGGGTTGGGCTAGGGTTAGGGTTGAGCTAGGGTTAGGGTTAGGGTTGAGCTAGGGTTAGGGTTAGGGTTGAGCTAGGGTTAGGGTTAGGTTTGAGCTAGGGTTAGGGTTAGGTTTGGGCTAGGGTTAGGGTTAGGGTTGAGCTAGGGTTAGGGTTAGGGTTGAGCTAGGGTTAGGATTAGGGTTGAGCTAGGGTTAGGGTTAGGGTTGAGCTAGGGTTAGGGTTAGGGTTGAGCTAGGGTTAGGGTTGAGCTAGGGTTAGGGTTAGGGTTGAGCTAGGGTTAGGGTTGAGCTAGGGTTAGGGTTAGGGTTGAGCTAGGGTTAGGGCTAGGGTTGGGCTAGGGTTAGGGTTGAGCTAGGGTTAGGGTTGTTAGGGTTAGGGTTAGGGTTGAGTTAGGGTTAGGGTTGAGCTAGGGTTAGGGTTAGGGTTGAGCTAGGGTTAGGGTTAGCGTTGAGCTAGGGTTAGGGTTAGGTTTGAGCTAGGGTTAGGGTTAGGGTTAGGGTTGGACTAGGGTTAGGGTTAAGGTTGCTAGGGTTAGGGTCAGGGCTGGGTTAGGGTTAGGGTTGAGCTAGGGTTAGGGTTAGGGTTGAGCTAGGGGTAGGGTTAGGGTTGTTAGGGTTAGGGTTAGGGTTGAGCTAGGGTTAGGGTTAGGGTTGAGCTAGGGTTAGGGTTAGGGTTAGGGTTGAGCTAGGGTTAGGGTTAGGGTTGAGCTAGGGTTAGGGTTAGGGTTGTTAGGGTTAGGGTTGAGCTAGGGTTAGGGTTAGGGGTGAGCTAGGGTTAGGGTTAGGGTTGAGCTAGGGTTAGGGTTAGGGTTGAGCTAGGGTTAGGGTTAGGTTTGGGCTAGGGTTAGGGTTAGGGTTGAGCTAGGGTTAGGGTTAGGGTTTAGCTAGGGTTAGGGTTAGGGTTGAGCTAGGGTTAGGGTTAGGGTTGAGCTAGGGTTAGGGTTAGGGTTTAGCTAGGGTTAGGGTTAGGGTTGTTAGGGTTGAGCTAGGGTTAGGGTTAGGGTTGAGCTAGGGTTAGGGTCAGGGTTGAGCTAGGGTTAGGGTTAGGGTTGAGCTAGGGTTAGGGTTTGGTTTGTTAGGGTTAGGGTTGAGCTAGGGTTAGGGTTAGGTTTGAGCTAGGGTTAGGCTTAGGGTTTGGGTTGAGCTAGGGTTAGGGTTAGGGTTTAGCTAGGGTTAGGGTTAGGGTTGTTAGGGTTAGGGTTGAGCTAGGGTTAGGGTTAGGGCTGAGCTAGGGTTAGGGTTAGGGTTTCGTTAGGGTTAGGATTAGGATTGAGCTAGGGTTAGGGTTAGGGCTTGGGTTGGGCTAGGGTTAGGGTTGAGCTAGGGTTAGGGTTAGGGTTGAGCTAGGGTTAGGGTTAGGGTTGAGCTAGGGTTAGGGTTAGGGTTGGACTAGGGTTAGTGTCAGGGCTGGGTTAGGGTTAGGGTTGGACTAGGGTTAGGGTAAAGTTTCCTAGGTTTAGGGTTAGGGTTGGGCTAGGGTTAGACTAGGGTTAGGGTTAGGGTTGGACTAGGGTTAGGGTTGGGCTAGGGTTAGGGTTTGACTAGGGTTAGGGTTAGGGTCGGACTAGGGTTAGGGTTAAGGTTGCTAGGGTTAGGGTTAGGGTTGGACTAGGGTTAGGGTTAAGGTTGCTAGGGTTAGGGTTAGGGTCAGGGCTGGGTTAGGGTTAGGGTTGGGCTAGGGTTAGGGTTGTACTAGGGTTAGGGTTAGGGTTGGACTAGGGTTAGGTTAGGTTAGGGTTGATAGGATAAAAACTTAATTCAGTACCCCTACTGAATTCTATATCTCGGGAACGGAAGGTCGTAGAGACTCAGGACCAACCCCTGTCTGGGGTTTTTTGGGGTCTCTGAGAACGCCAGTCTTTTGGCATCATGAATTCACTATTGAAAATAAAGTTTTTATTACACATCAAAGTTGTAAGGAATTACATTATTGGAGGAAAATAAGCATTATTTTAATCATTACATGGTATTTCAAGGTTGGATTACTCTGAAAGTACAAAGTAAAAGTACTTCATAATAATTGTACATGTACTGCTCTATGTCCTCTAACAGAAAACATAAATGTCATGAAATACACTATTGAAAATTACACATCAAATTTGCAAAGAAATGCATTATTGCTGGGAAAAAATGCATTAAAATGATTAAAATGACATGTTAAAATATTAATAATGCTAATAATAATGATGATTATTGGTATAGCAGCTGTCAAAGCACGGTTACAAAGCCCACTACACAAAACGCATTTAAAACATAGAGATGAATCAAAGTAAGAGCCATAACAAGTGACCACACTCTGAAACAAAAATATACTATGGCCTATATAAAACCAATAAATGAAACTGTGCACTTGCATCGGAATGTGGCATCCAAAATTACTTCCGTGTCTTTTGACCCACGGTTAACTTTTTTATTCATGAGAATGAATTTCTCATGAGTCGTAATTTCCCCCGTTTCTCCAGTTTCTGTGCGAACGCATGGGTCAGAGTTTGCGTGGAGGAACGCACAGTCTCCCTTCAAGTTTGCGTTTTAGAAATCCCATGGATTGTGTAGAAAGCGGCGTAGGCCTTCTTTTGTGCGTACGCAGCGTTTATAAATGAGGCCCCTGGACTCTACTGACGTTTTTGAAATGAAGTCTAATGAATATCTAAAGGAGGACCAGGAGGACCTTCGTTTCTGACAGCCAAATGTAGATCTGGTTCATGTAGCAGAGATATTCCACCAACTATTAATGCCGTAAAGTGGCTTGTGGTGCTACCAATGCTACTACTTAAAGAACGATATTTCACAACAATTAAAGCAGCAAAAAAAAGAAGTTTAACATTCTGGCGGCAACACCCTGATTCCATTCATTATAATATTAACCAGGTTTTGGTTAAATCTGGAACCTGGAAAAATCTGAATACATAGCATATAGTGATGAGACAGAAAGATCTTGGGGGGAA
Organism: Chaunax sp. Z400; assembly: GCA_037577475.1. Lineage (NCBI taxonomy): Eukaryota > Metazoa > Chordata > Actinopteri > Lophiiformes > Chaunacidae > Chaunax > Chaunax sp. Z400. The sequence goes on from CM075186.1 coordinate 2,907,627, forward strand.
AAATAGTAATAGACAAGTGTTTTGTTTTAATTATCATTATGAAATAAAGGATTAATGCATGATGTAATGGCTTTAGAGTAGTGACATCATCTGCATTTTGATTGGTTCCTTATAAACGCTGATTAACTCTGAGTTTTATCTGCCACTGGGCAAAAAATCTAGTGATGTCATTCTTGCATAATGTTGCTTTAATATTAAATAAGTAAGGCACAGATTAAATGACAAAAAATAAATAGAATAAAAAAAATTAAACAGAATTTTCTCTTAGCAAAAATAAAAAAAGAAGACACAACCACACTTTAATTCTCAAAATCTTTAGTTTTACTGGAAATATAGTTGATCGAACAAATACATTTATACATTTTTTGGACATCTCTGTCGCTTTCCTATGAGTAATAAACAGCTTTGTTCTTAATTTAATCTGTAAAAAAAAAAATCTGTCATCACAGCACATTAGAGCACATCAGGCTTTTCTCCACAGTACCTTAATTTTCTGCATCGCCCTTTTACAAAACTATTATTCAGTATTAAAGCAGCCACACACTCTTCCTCAACCAAACACAAAGATGATATAAAATAAAAGTCATGTTAGAAGAGGCAAAATGGTTTCCAGTTTCCAAGTGGAGTACAGATAGAATATAGAATTTGGAAAAATGATAAAAGAGAAATGTTAAATGTCGCTTTGCATTTGTACAACAGTGGCTCTGAAAAAATAGACTTTATTTCACATAAGAAATGTTTTTATTTGATGAATGACTGGCTTCTCTTGTTCATTCATCAAGTAAAAGAGGCTGAAAAATTAAAGTGTTTTTAAAGGTCACAATTCTACATCTATATACTTCATTTTCTGGAGGCATTGAAAACACTGTACAGAAAAATACTCCTTGGACGGTTTCCTCACTGTGAAGGCTGATGAGTACCTCAGGGTGTCTCTAAAGTGCATTGAAATAGAAAAATAAGGCAATCTGAGCATTCACTCGATAATAAAGTCAGACAACAGCATCAACTGTTGTTTGGGTTGTCGTGTCGTTGCTTCAGGGTCAGACTGACGACCCAAAGATACTGAAGCACATGTTCAGAAAATGCAAAACACATGAAGCTATGGTAGAAGTCTGAGGCCAGAGAGATACTTGCTTTTTGAACCACAAGTTTGTGTTGACAACTGGCTGTGTCGTTAAGTGTTCACATACTTTTAAATGTTTGTTTTTTTGTCCATTTGCATCAAAGTTTGACCAACACAGAGCCTTCGAGTCAGTTTGCAGATAACCTGGCTGCAACAGCTTTACTAAAATTTGAATCACTGATATTTTTCTGGTAACGGCAACACCTGCATTGTGTTGCATTGATTGTGCTGCATTGATTTTTGACTTGAAAAGACATGCATTGGATTTGAAATGCAGAGGTTTACTCAGATTTCACATCAGACTGCAGATGCCAGCGTTGAGGACAACTGAAGCATCCATCGGTTGACTCTACAGTGATTCCATCACATGTTGCAAGGGTCACGGTTTGAAAGGCCAGGCTGACTAATAGGTGAATATTCCAGGGGAATAAAAAATACATTAAAAAAAGCCTCAAATTTAGCCTTAGCATAATGCGATGTCACAAGGTGCATACGATGAGTCAGTCGACCTTTCTGAACTCTTACTGTTTGCTCTCATTGATAGGAGGAAAAATCTGATCACATCTTCATGCAAAAAAACACACAAAGATTCAGAGTTTTGCTATAGTGGCTGCTATTTTGTGTGCAGTTTCAGAACAAATGCAAATAAAAAACTCAATTTATGCTTGTTGAAAGCAAATGCGATGCTGTGATTTGCCGGTTTGAACTGGAGAAACCTGCACATAGTTTGTCCAGCCTCAAGAACCCTGCCTAAAAAATACACATGCTGGTTTGTTATCACTTTTCTGATTTAGCGAATGAATCTGCACATTTACTCATATTGGCATCCATCATGCAGCCTAATTTTTAATTCCAGTTTCCCCTCCGTAGAAATGTTTTTTCTCATGTCTTCTTGCTGCGACGTTGTACCTCAGCCCTCACAGTCTGAACTTTACACCTCAGATTCATATTAATGTAGAATTTAATTCATTACATTTGTGCAAAACATCTGCTCCCACTTGTTTATTTGTATACATTTCTCTCAGTAAATTAGCTCACAGCTGTGTGCGTAGCCAGATGCTCTTTTATTTACCTCCACCATGTCTGTTTGTTTGTTGGTTGGTTTGTTTATTAGCAGGATTACGCAAAACCTACTGGATGGATTTCCATGAAACTTGATGGACGGATGGGGCAGGAAAAAAAACAGAAAACTCTGGTGCAGATCCTGGATTTTTTTTTTTTAATCCAGTATCTTAAACCTTCTGAGATCAGGTGGTTTTCAACATTTTCTCTCGGTTTAATTAATATATTGGTCAAAATTTGCTGATTTATTAAAAATCAAGTATAAACAAGTAATTTTGTTAATATGAATATGATGAAAATTTAAATTGCAAATTTAATTTTTGATTTAAGTCAGTTACGACTCTGTGACTTTACCTCTACTGTTGAATCGAATACATTTTCAAGGTTCCAGTGGAGACTTTCAGTAATCCTCACTGATTGAGATGCTGTTTCACAGGTAATTTGGGGGAAAAAATTACTTAATACACTTAATTTTGGCCTCTTAGACCCCAAATCATTATCAAAAACACTGGATCAAAGCCTCATTTGTGTCCATTGCAGTGACAGTGTGCGTGAGTGTGTGTCCATCTTGGTTTGCCTAGAGGCGAGTGTCCTGGACTTCGTCCTCTGCTTCCTCCGGCAGGGACGAGATCTTGGCGGCCTGTGGCGGCGCCCTCTTGCTGGAATTGAGGCGGTGAAGCGACGGGAAGAGGCGGAGCCGGTCAGCGGGGCTCATGGCCTGTTTCAGGTGACTCGTCTCGTTCAGGAGCCTCTGGATGGAGTCATAGCTTTTCAAGGAGCTGCCCTCGATCATCTGGACAGAAGGGAGGGTTTTAGATGAATGAGTTCACGACTGGCTTAAACTAATGGCCCTTAAAGTTTAACAATCACTTTGATTTCTTTAGGATATGAAGAAAAAGTCACATTAATGTCCTAAAAAAAGTACTTACTTCATCTGAAAATTGGAAATGCAGCGAATGTGAGCTGTGACTTTCACTTTTCACATTTTGTACAGAACAAAGTGAACCTTCCTTCAGTGCCGAGTCAAATTATGTCCACTCTATGACCACAGCTAACAACAAACATGCCCAGCTGGTGGTACAGGATGCATTGTCTTTCATTGTGTAATCTGTAATATGAGACTGCAAAGCTTTCTGTTGGAAATATATTTCAGCTGGAAATTTAACTCAGTTAAGGTAATCTAAGACCAGCTTTACTTTGTTTTAAAGATGCTTCTCTGGCATGTTTTTCTCACAGAGTTGTCAGAAAGGAGTGACAGTAAACATGGGCAAGATGAACAGTGTTGGACATTAGCTAGTCAAATATTATGTGACTTAAATATTCCCCCCTGAGCAAACTGTCGTCCAGATCATGTCAAAAATACATGATTTCTGGACAGTGGCGGATCTAGAATATTTCTAAATCAGGGGCCATAGAGGGGCCACATTTTTTACCGAGGGACCAACTATATGTCCAACATTCATGCATATTTCCTTATTCAGTAAGATGTAAACACAGAATATTTCACCGGTTATTCATTGTTTGCTGTTGGCTCCATAGCTTTTAGTAAAGACACACATAATTGAATATATTATGCAAATTGTGCCCTTTTTCAAGCACATTTTGTTGATCAAAAAAGTTGAGCAATTATTGAATTTTAAACTAGGATGCATAAATAAATATAAAACATAAGACACTTTTTTCCAATTATGTAATACATAAAATAATTTAAAATTTTTTTTTTTACATTAAAGAAAATACTTATAAACTATATTACAGCATACACAACAGTTTAGAGGAGAAATCTTGACACAGTCAAGTATTCAAGTTGTAAACAAACAGTAAAAAAAAGACAGACAAGTGACAGGACAGGGGCACTTCAGGGGCCAATCAGATTTCAGCTGGGGCCAGTGCCCCTCTGGCCCTGCCCCTGGATCCGCCCCTGTTTCTGGACATATGTCCTCTGGACGTCCCAATTTGAGTCAGACTGGAAGAACAGTACCACTAAATAAAAGAAATCATCTTGCACCTCCACCTTAAGGTTTAAGTTTAATAAAGGAAGAAACAGTATAGAACCGATCACCTTCTGCTCCGCATGCCAGATCAGGAGAGGAACCCTCTTCCCACAGGGAAGATGGTGTCTGTCGGAGCAGGAGGATGAAGAAAGGGAAGAGAGAAGAGGGCTCGGTGCCGGTTTCTTTTATTTAGTGGTGCTGTTCTTCCAACCTGTTATGAGGATGAATAAGCTGGATACACAGCTTGGATATGCTGTTCCAGGTCATACTGATAAAAAAAAATTTTTTTTTAAAAAACGTATGAAAAAACTTTCATAGAGGATGTTCCAGATGTCCGGAAATCACTTGTTTTTTGACGTGATCTATGCTCACTGGGTATGAAAATAAACATCATGGGTCGTCCCTCTGGAGTAACACTGACGTTGGCTCCTTCATGCTCCAACACAAACCCTCATTATTAACATGCAAACAAGCACCGGTGTGTGCAGACCCACATACACAGCGGAAGGGAACGGAGTTTAATTTCACTTCATAACACAAACACATGGGCATTCAAACGTTCAGGAAACTCTTAAATCAGCACAGATGAGGAGCCAGACTTGAATCTCAAACTCACCAAGAAAGACTGACAATCCAGCAGCGGCTCCACGCGATGCTCCGATAGGATGACGGTGCAGCTGGAGAACGCCTGCTTCAGAGTCTTCCTCAGGACCTGTAACGTTCTGCTCTCACACACAGACACACACACACACACACACACACACACACACACACCAATCATCATCATCATCATTATTATCTGCTAGCACATTAGCTTAGCATTCTGTCGAGTCGGACATGAAAGAGAGGAAGCGTTAAGGTTAAACCAGAGAGCTCATTACAGGCTTCATTTACTGTCTGCACACATGGTTACACACATGATCGGAAGTCAGGAGCTCCAGATTGTCACCATATGCAGTGACAGGAACAGCACACATGTTGGATGCGGATGACTTCTGACCTCAGGATGCCACAAACACACAAACAAAGCACACACAAACCCTGGATGACTAACCCACCTTTCTTTAACAAGCATTTAATGTGTCCACAAAACCTTAAAGAGGGCTAAAAAAATATACCAGAGACTGTAGCAGCAACACAGAGAGACAGGATGAAAAAGCCCTCTGGTCTTATTAATATGACCTGAATCTATCTAATAGATCTAATCAGAGGAAGTCTGGTGATTGTATACATTCTTAAACACTTAGGTATCATTATAATGTGCTGTGATAAGGATTAAAGCTGTTTAGACATTTTGAATCCAATATAAAGGTGTGATAGTATTTTTGCACATAACTGGTGGTCAAAATTAAAGATGTGCAGCATGTATTAGAACAGGAAACACTTTTTGCGTATCACCACTGTGTGTGTTGTGTCCATGTCTAATTTAAGTGTGAATCAAACAGCACAGGACACAGTAAAGGGGCTTCTATGACTCTTCCATGCTTATGGTCTATGGGGTTCAAATTCAAGTGGCTACAAGTGATGGCAGTGACCTAAAAAAGAGAACCAAGCAACATCTTCTGTAACCCTGATAATAATGATATAATATTGTGTTTGTTCCATTTATGTTTTAGTTAGACAATCACAAAAAAAAAATCCCATCTGTACCTTCCCTTCCTCTGTGAAGAAAACCCACAAACCTAGAAAAAGTAGCCCATATATAGACCCAGATTTGACTGAGTGCATTAATACTGACATGGGGTCGAGGTAGGCGGAGGGTTCATCCAGCAGCAGGATGCGAGCCTTGCTGAGGATGGAGCGGGCGAGACACAGCAGCTGTTTGTGTCCGTTGCTCAGCACGTTTCCTCCGTCCTCCAGCTGAAAGTCCAGCTTTTCTGGAAACTGTTCGATCACCGACTTCAAACCCACCTGAGGACACAGGACAGATTTCAGCCCACTGACCATCATAAGTTTGTGGGGGTTTTTTAAATCTCAGAGGTCAGGTTCACTTCTGAAGCAACATCTTTGAAAGAGAATGTGGGATTTAATCTGAGCCGATTTGATTTGGTTAAGATAAACATTAAAAGACCCAACATCTTCATTTTAATACTTAATTATGCTGAAGTGAACTCTACATCTTGAATTTTCAATATTATTGCCAATAACTGATTTTTTTTCTGAATAGATACAATAACAATATAATTTTTCAGTTCTTTAATTTTCTTTTTTATCCATTTAATAAAAAAACCCAACAACAAGCATTTGATAAGCCTGATGTCAGTGAAAGATTCTCTTATCAAATATTTTCTTTTGACATGAAAATAAAATCCAAAGAAAACTGATGGAAAATCTTATGACTAATGAATAAAAATCAAAGTTCATGACCTCTGATTGATTTTTTTTTTTTTTTAAAAGACAGCCTCACCTCATCAGCTACCCTCCACAGGTCCTCGTCGCTGTAACGTCCGTGTGGGTCCAGGTTCATCCGGAAAGTCCCGGTCAGAATGAAGACTTTCTGTTTTAAACAGATCTCACAGTCAAGGGATTGGATGAGAAAGCCCTCAATCACAATTAGAATGGCAGCAATAATACATTTTCAGGTCTTTGAACTGGGCAACTGTTTTACACTGATAATGAAATCCACTTTTCTAACTTTGTCAATCGTCTAAAATGAAAAAAATAGTGGATTTATTGGCCAAAAACTGACAGCATAACAAGTTATTGGACACAATTTCTGGCTATTTAAGAGAAGAGAAGTGAATACCACAGGGAAAGAGAGTGTGTACTATATTTATCAAGAGGTTTTAAAATGTTAACATAATGATTTCATTGTTTAGCTCAGGTCATCATGTTGGGAAATAGCTACAAAAATCAATAAAAACAAAAAGAAAGAAACTAAAATACACTAAAATAGTGTAAATATAAATTCTGATGTTAAAATAAAAAAGTATCGATGCGCAGATAGATGTAGTGAGTAGAGCACGCCCATATATGGAAGCTATAGGCTATAGTCCTCTAGCGGTCGGCGCAGGTTCGATTCTGCCCGTAACCATGTCTTCCCCCCAACTCTCTCTCCTTCATTTCCTGTCTCTATCGAATGAAGGCAAAAATGGCCGAAAAAATTAAAAATATCTTTTACTTGATCTCAGTTATCTTTTACTTAGTGATGCCAAAACAACAAGGGGTGACAGAGAGGGGAAGTAGTTTCACCGCTGTTGCATGATGGCCCATTTGAAAGAGGCTATTGACGTACCTGTGGCACCACTCCAAAGGCCTTCCTCCACGTGTGCAGGGAGACGGAGCTCCAGGAGACGCCGTCAATGGAGATTTCTCCATCAGTGGAGGCGAGACGCAGCAGAGCGGAGAGCAGGGTGCTCTTCCCGGAACCTGTTCGACCCAGCAGACCCATCTGGACACACACACAATGAGAACAGAAGCATTTTAATCTGCTAAACATGCTAATATTTCTAGCTTTGGTTAGTTAAAAAGCTTAATTACCTCATTCATCATTTTCTAGAAATCCTACACCTACTGTCTTCATGAGCATGCATCTGTCTAAGCATGCATCTATCTAAGCATGCATCTATCTAAGCATGCATCTATCTAAGCAGGCATCTATCTAAGCATGCATCTATCTAAGCATGCATCTATCTAAGCATGCATCTATCTAAGCATGCATCTATCTAAGCAGGCATCTATCTAAGCATGCATCTATCTAAGCATGCATCTATCTAAGCATGCATCTATCTAAGCATGCTGTATACAGCAGCCTATATGCATATGCATGTACATAGTTTGGATACAAAGAAAGCATGCTCATGAAATAAACCGTTACTTCGAGGTGTTTCAGAGCCTAAGAGCTCTCTGTCATTTCCTCTGCAGCTTTGCAGCAACAATTAGTCCATTTATCAGGGGGGCCATGGAGAAGCCAATGGGACGAGGCTAAAGTGCTGACACTTACTGAGCTCTGCTGTCCTCTAGGATTCATTATGAGGAGCTCATACTGGGTATAATTACTGCCAGCAGCAGATAGAGAGAGTAGTTATATGTTTCAGCCCAAAGAAAAAAAAGTCCCTCTGCCCTATTAAATAGCATGAGGAATGTAAAAAATCTGATAGACGGGGAGATATTACAGATATGACTCCGTGTGCCACTAATGTTACTGCAGCACTTTTTACTCATTTAGTTTACGGGTCATTTTATCATCTTTTTATTAACCCATCATCTTTTTACTAACCCATCTTCCTGCCGGTCTTGCTTATTTATTTGCAGTGTTGTGTTGCCTGGTTTATTAATGCCTTTGTTTGTACTCTGGCTGCAGTGGGAGAAGACATTTTGTTCATTTGAATATCAATAAAAGACCAAAAATAAAAAAAGATGTATTATTTTACCCTTTTTTTCTTCAAATTTGTAATTTAAAACTATTGAATTTTTGGCCTCGTAGTTGGAATGGAACGACTGACATTATCACCTTTCTAAGTTGATAAGGCAGTTGAATTGCCGCTTTAGAAATTCAGCAACCATGGAGGAACAATAGGTTTCATTTGGACTTTCTGTCCCAATGATGGACCCAACATTCACTCTGTTTTTAGTACTTTAATAATCTACCAAGTCCTTTCCTCAGTAGCTTGTTGCCAACTTTGCCATTTTGGTGATGAAAGTGAGTTTATCAGTTTTTTACTGAAAACAATGACTGGAAAGGGTCTGAAAAGGTCACTGATGAGTCCAAAGAGGCTGAAACAAAACAATGAGCTGAAAGTGTCTGAATGACTCAGCTAAAAACGCAGCAGAGGAGCTGATAACTGTCACTATTAGTGAACATTTCATGCACACAGTGTCATGTGATCCATCCACTCAGTTTGAAAAAACAAGTTGGAATGCTATTATTAGCATAAATAAAAATGGAATGCAATCATTTTCAATTAAACTGTGTTTACCAACAACAGTTTGATGGTGTTCCAGAGCCTATGAAGTAATAATATCCTTAATACAATCATGTGGTGAACCTCGCACCTGAAACATGTCCCAACAGATGTGAAACATGTCCCAACAAGTCTGAAACGTGTCCCAACAAGTCTGAAACGTGTCTCAACAAGTCTGAAATGTGTCCCAACCTGTCTGAAACGTGTTCCAACCGATGTGAAACGTGTCCCAACCTGTCTGAAACGTGTTCCAACCGATGTGAAACATGTCCCAACAGGTCTGAAACGTGTCCCAACAAGTCTGAAACGTGTCCCAACCTGTCTGAAATGCGTTCCACCCTGTCTGAAACGTGTTCCAACCGATGTGAAACATGTCCCAACAAGTCTGAAACATGTCCCAACCTGTCTGAAACGTGTCCCAACAACATGTCCCAACCTGTCTGAAACGTGTCCCAACAAGTCTGAAACGTGTCCCATAAAAACAATGATTATAAGCAGCTTTAAATACATGAAACATGTCATCAAATGTGACAAAGCTGACCTGCTAGCTAGAAAGTCACCTCGCTACAACCCATGACCCTTCTCTGCACCTTTAATTGCAGCTGCCCCTCTTGGACTATTCAGCGTTCTAATGGCTTAAAGACAGAGCTAACATGCATCACTCTGCCAAGTTTCATAAAAACCCAGTCACACGCACCCTCTCCCCATCACTCAGGACTTACGGTCTGCCCCCCCTCCACAGAAAAGGAGACATCGCTGAGGACGGCACGTCCAGCCTGTGTGTATTTCACAGTCAGGCCCTGGATGTCCATCTGGCCGCGGTTGGGCCAGCAGTCTTGGGCATGAGGGTTGTCGATGACGAGGTCGGGATGTCCTTTGCCTCCAGACTTCCCTGGCAGCGGCTCCTCCGATGGCAGGTCAATGAACTTGAACACCCGATCTACAGAACGCATCTGAGAGAGAGAGGGTGAGGAGAGCCGTGGGTCAGCAGGAGTTATTCAGTATATGTCACCACAGACCACCTCTGCTCCATGTTGAACGGTATAACAATTTACTGCTGTAAATCATTACATTGTGTCCCAACTTATTTTCCCAATATTCTACAGCATCAACCAAGCATTTGCAAATATTATGATATTGAGTTTCTTTGGATACTGAAGTTTCTTAAAGGGTTGAGAAGTTTTAAGTTCAATAAACCAAAAAGAATCTGCAGAATTTTTCTTCAGCGCTGATCAAGAATGAGAATCTACCAAATTTAGCAGAATGATAAATGAAGTTTGTGATGTTATAGACAACATTCATTCAAATGTGGAGCAGAGAGAGCAAAACTACTTTTCTTACTTTCTTAGTCAAGCCATGTTTCAAAAAAATGAAACGCACGAGTGCATGAGGAGGGTAACGTACTGAGAGGGAGTCACTGAATATCAGTCACACTGTGAAGAACACTGACAACTAAAACGCACACACCACCGCCGTCATTATGTCTGTACTGAACAAAACGTCCTGCTCAGTGATAAGCTCTGTCATCTACGCTCAGTGAAGTGTGGAGAAAGATAAAAAGCTGGATGGGTTCACGCTGGTTCAAAGAGCCTCACATAGTCTTCAGAATTGGCAATGACTGCTGCAGTACCTGCAGTTCACCTGGTTCTTCCTCCTAACCTTAGATCATCTTAGGTCAGCCTTAGAGATAGGGTGAAGAGTTCGGACATCTGGAGGGAACTCGGGAGTAGAGCCCCTACTCCTTCACATCGGAAGGAGACCGATGAGAGAGTGCCTCCCATTGGAGGTTTTCCGTGTGGGAGGAGATCCCGGGGTAGACCCAGAACTCACTGGAGGGATTAAATATCTCATCTGGCCTGGGAACGCCTCAGGCGACTGGGACGTTTGGAATACCCTTCTTCGGATAAGCGGAGGAAAATGGATGGATGGAAAACGGATGGATAAATGTTTTTAACTGTATGATGCTTGTTTTTTTAAAAATAATCTCTGACTGATTTTTAGAGGATTCTGTTTTGACATAGTTTGGAAACGTCTGCAGCAGAACTGCAGCAGTGACTGTTGTCCTGATTTCAATTGGGGTTCATTCCAATAAGATCCTCTTTGTTACTGGGCCACCGATCGTCAAGGTGAATGCAAACTTCCACGGTGAGTTGTTGGAATGAATGGTGAAGTGGAGCAGTGTAAGAAAAATGTGGGAATGTCGAACACCAGATGTGCAGAAACGTTCTGCTGTGACAGGTGTCGGACCCAAACATGTTCAGCATAAACCTCCCCGAAAGAGTGTAACGCTTGACACACTCTTGACTGGCCATTGGCTGTGAGGTATTTTAATTCAAGTCAGGGGTTGTAATGATGCAAACATGATAGATTTGTGCGATGATTGTCTGTGTGAACCACATACCAGTCCGTCTACAGTGATGCTGGTGATGACAGCCCATTGGAAAGTCCCCAAGATGAGCATAGCCAAGGCCACAATGATGCCAATATCCCCTGGTTTGTCTTCTGTAGAACACACACACACACACACACACACACACACACACACACACACACACACACACACACTGATCGGTATTGTAAACCAAAGCTGCTTTCTCTCTGATGTCAGAGCAGCACTCAGGTATTGCAGCTCTGCTACAGGCTCTATTTGAAGCTAATGAGCTGTGAAACGACCCTTTAATCAGTTCTCAACATAAACACAGGTTATGACGCAACATCACGTTTGTTTGTGTGTGGGTGTGTTTGATAAAATGAATGGGAAACACACACACACACACACACACACACACACACACACACACACACACACACACACACACACACACACACACACACACACACACACACACACACACACTTCCTTTTACACATGACATTTTACCCAGTAGCATTCCAACAGATGTGATCAGTTTTCACAGACTGTCTGTTATGATCCTGGTATCTGACTCTACACACTGTAACACACAGATAAGACTGAGTCTTCATTACTCAACACATCCAGTGGAAAAGTTTTTCCTCTTCCAGTTTTTCCTCATTTGGAGCCTAAATCGATGTCTTGATGAAAAATATGTAGCTGTGTTATCTTGATTGTTCAAGTTAAAATATCAATTTTTGCCAAATCAAACAAAACGTTTTCTTCTATATTCAGACTGTTTTCTAGTTTGTTTATGGGAACAACTCTAATGTTCTGCCTTCCCCCCAATATGAAGGTCAATTAAAATGTGTCTGCTTTGTTAAAAGCATTGCTGGCTCATATCCCATAATTCTACCAAGTTTTGTGGAAATACGTCCAGCAGTACCACAGACACCCACTCTATACAGCCTCTGATCTGTTACCCTCTGGACGTAGGTTCCAGCAGTCATCCTTCTTAAAAAACAGGTCAGAACAGTCATTCATACCACAAGTGATTAAATCCTAAAATAAAGATGTTTAATCCCAAATTCTTATTACTGATAAGACATAATTTGATCTGCTTTTTACTCTGCCTAGCAGGTCTAGTCACGTTACCAGGTTTTCATATCTTATCTTAGTGGCCAGACTAGGTTATAGGGATAGCGCATACTCCAATATGTGCAATAATGTTGTTAAACTAGTATTTTACCAAGGGTCTGTGCAGTACTGTATATGTGCAATAATGTTGTTAAACTAGTATTTTACCAAGGGTCTGTGTAGTACTGTATATGTGCAATAATGTTGTTAAACTAGTATTTTACCAAGGGTCTGTGCAGTGCTGTATATGTGCAATAATGTTGTTAAACTAGTATTTTACCAAGGGTCTGTGCAGTGCTGTATATGTGCAATAATGTTGTTAAACTAGTATTTTACCAAGGGTCTGTGCAGTACTGTATATGTGCAATAATGTTGTTAAACTAGTATTTTACCAAGGGTCTGTGCAGTAATGTATATGTGCAATAATGTTGTTAAACTAGTATTTTACCAAGGGTCTGTGCAGTGCTGTATATGTGCAATAATGTTGTTAAACTAGTATTTTACCAAGGGTCTGTGCAGTACTGTATATGTGCAATAATGTTGTTAAACTAGTATTTTACCAAGGGTCTGTGCAGTACTGTATATGTGCAATAATGTTGTTAAACTAGTATTTTACCAAGGATCTGTGCAGTAATGTATATGTGCAATAATGTGGTTGAACTAACATTTAACTGATGAATTGTGCAATGCTGTAATAGGTGCAATACTTTGGTTAAATTTGATATTAGGGACTGCGTAAGATTGTGATTTGCGGGAGTTTGTAACACGTTGATGTCTTTTATCCTTTGTGTATGTTAAGTAATGCCATGTATGAAATTTCACTGACACAGAGTTTCCCTATGGGGCCAATAAAGTACCTGACCTGATTAGTTTTTTTACGTAATTGACCGACCAACCAACAAACCGACACAGATGAAAATATAACTTCCTTGGTGGTGGTAAAAAAAAAAAACACATAGTGTTAGTTTTCCAAAATTTCTTACTAGGAATAATTTTGTAACCAGTTTTCTTTCATAATGACTCATTAATGATGGGTGTGGCTCTGTTGAACATGCAACCACAACCCACAATGACGTCACCAGGTCCTGAAGAATACCTGGACTCAAGGTGAGAGGGTAAACCACTGGGGGTCAGCAAAGACAAGATTCATGGGGGATGCTAACGTTCTCTTTTAAGCAGACAATGATGGAAAAAAATAGAATGTTAAATCCATTAAGCCACAGTCATTCCATTACTCACGGTTGGTTCCCACAGCAATGAAGGCAGCGGCGCTGAAGAAAAGGACGAAGATCATGTCACAGCGAAAGAGGAACCATCGCAGCGTGGCCAGGTAGTGGAACCAGGTGGCTGTGTGAGTGTTCAGAGCCTTATGGAAGAGTGTCTCAAAGTACGTCTGACGCCCAAATGCCCGAATTGTCCATAAACCCTTCAGTGAGATGATGAGGTGGGAGAAGATGGGGCTTCGAGCTGCAGAGTGCAGAAGGAACACATATTTTACAGGTTACTATTTTTTTGATAATCAAATATTTTCAGTTTTTCACACAAAGACTGTTTTACCAGATTTGGTCTCTGTGGAACTAAATTAGAGTTTAAAATCTTGTCTCTTTGCTTCCAGTAATTCTTTTAAATTGGACATTTGGGGGACACATTTCTCTTCGCAACGTAAATAAAACAATGCTGCCAAAAAAAGCTGAAAACATTTTAACAATCCTTTGAGCCACTAATACATATAACATCCAGTCTATTTTGTCAAACACGCCGCTTGTGATTGGAGAGGGAGCGACACCAGGATGGGGTTGGAGGAAATCCCAGCGCGGCTCTTCTCTCTGACCCTGATGTGGCCTCTGTGGCTCCGGAAAGACCCCGCCGTCATCGCCGAAACACACATTCAGTGAAAGAGTGGAGATCAGAGCAGGGAGGGTCCAGAAAACATCGCGTGGCAATCATTGCCAGCAGTCCAGTGACCTGTTTTCTCATCCTCTGTTGGCTACCACACTGTTACCTTTCAACTGACATCTCAGTCAAGACTTTTAGATACATGTACTGCAGTACTCTGCGTACCGATATACACTACTGTAAGTCTTTACATTATATAGTCACTGAAGTTATTGCACAAGTCCCAAAAATCTCAATGTAACATTTGTCCAAAGTATTCAACCGTCATGAAAACAAGATCAAGATGTCGTTGCCCTCTGGATCATCCCAATCAACAGAGGAAAGAGATGCTGAAATATTTTTTCAAAGACATGATTTGGATCCTGATGTCTAAATAAAACTTAACTCAAACTAACATAATACAATTAAATAATAGTCAGGGGTTGAAGAGTAAAGAAATTATCACACCGGCCAAATCTGAAAATCAGTAGGCAAAATATGGCCTGGATTTTTTAAAATTATATCCTAATTTTCACTGCTTCCACCAATATAATGATAAATTCTAATGATAAAATTAAATCAATGCAACCTGAACCTGGGAAAGCAACATTAAATAAATAAATAGATCAACCAGTTAAAGATTATGATATGATGAGCTTTCTAGAAACCATTTTTTGTACTGCTGCCAAGTCTTGCGGGCAGCAGGAGATGCTTAAAAACTTAAAGATAACCTAGATCATTATAAAGGATACAAACACAGATTTTTTTTGCGTGGTTTGATCTGCATGGCAAAGCAGTGTCAGCAGACCGGCCATTTTTGCAACATAACACTTATTCTTGAGGAGTATAGTTGTAAAAGAGACCGTCCTTCAAAAGTGCCCCACATTCCCCATGATGTAATTTAGTCACTGATGTCATGAGGAGCTCAAACAAGGAAAAAACATGATCTAATGTGTAAAATCTCTTCGAAATGTCTCAATTGTTTTCACACGAATACCACACTCATTGCTAATTGAAGGACAACAGTTATGTTATTCAGCCTGCCTCTCTTCTCATGGCTGTACCCACCCCTCTGTGGCAGCAGATCCATCCTCTCCTTCAACCCTTCCTCTGTCATGTTTTTGTTCTTCAGCCCGACCTTTGCTCCTTTGGCCCAGAGCCATCCTCCAGATCTGCCTGCTGACGGGCCGTTACACTGACTGTGGCAGCCGCCCCCCCGGGTCTCACTTCCTCTGTTGGCTCTATTGGCTTTCCTATTTTCACTTTCAGTCCTGAATATCTGAACTTTTGCAAATCCCGCTTGCCTGTTACCCTCTTCTTAATTCTCACTCATTATATTGCCAAATGAAAGATAAATAAAAACCTACATTATCTTGAGGGGTAACGTCTCCTAGAAGGAGTTAAAGACCAAAACACCCCTAAGGTTGGTAGGTATTCAGGCTGTTATTCAGGGATAAATCAGCAAGATAGCCACCAAAAACATCAGCAAGAGCATGTTAGGTTTTATCGACAAAAAATATAACTTCCAACTGCAAAGCATATTGATTTTTATATCAAGTTTTAAGTTTTTAATATATCTGAAATGCACCCAAATACATTCAGAATGAATTTCAAAGTAAAAGATGGAATCTTCCAAATTCATATCTTTTATTTTGCCGTATTTTGAATGGATTTACAAATTGCAAATTTAATTATTTTATATAAGAAAGTCAGTCTCCTTACTAAATACCACTTGATGCTATAATCCAAAGCAGCATTTCCTTTGCTTGTCCTTTTGAATACATGACATCTGTCTTTGCATTTCACTGTAAAATCACCTTCAGCCTCCAGTAGCTTGAGTTGCTGTCCAGTCCTTAAGAAGTACTTTCTGAGGACGACGAAGATGACAGCCAATGGGATGGCAGCGATGAAGATGTACGGTCGCATAATGGACACAGTGAAGATGGCACCCAAAACAATCAATGTCAGCTGGTATGATGGGATGAAAAGAGGAGAATGATGAGCATGCAGACACAAGGGTGTGACACACAGTGGGGAATCTGTATATTTGTTTTTCAAAATAAAACTGACAGACAGGTGAAGAAAAATAAAAATTTGTGTCCAAGGAAGAATAAACCAATTATGAGATACACACCTTTAGGGTCCCGAAATTTCATTAAATTCTATACAGTTTTTGAGAGGACAAAGGTCTACTGATCTTGAAATACTCTTGAAATACTCTTGGGACGAATGAACCTGTGAGTCCATTCGTTCTTTATTCAAACTCTTTTTAGAGCATATAATGTGAAATTATTTTTCTCTGACTATGTAATATCTCCGACTGTAAATGCACTGACATTTGCTGAGTAGCATAACGTGACGTGATTTAAAAGCTAGCAATTCCTCTGGGAGTTTCCTGCACTGCTAGTACCATAAAGGCTAGAAATGCTATGCGGGTTCAAATAGAAACAGTCGGTCAAAGATGAATAGGCAACACCTAGACCACAGTTGGCCTATTAGTGGTACAGTAGTTTAAAAAGGGGGACACATTTTGGTCATTTTGATAACAAAGTGTGCCTCTTCATATCGCCTACTGGTGACACATGTTTAAAAGGGTGTAAAAGAAGTTAGCTCAATGTGTAAAAGTAAAAAGGGAAAAGGTGTAAAAGAAGTTAGCTCAATAAAAGAATTAGTTTCTTTAAAACCTGAGTGAATCCAAGAGCAATAGTTTAAAGATTGAGTTTGGAAACAATGTGAATGTGAATCATGCTAACTTTACAGCATTAAAGATCGCCTGTTGTCACTGTAAATGTAGGAACTCTTTATGAACACTATGTTAAATGTATTGTGTTGGTTAAATACCTGTATGAGGTCAAACAGGACCAAAGGCAGCATGTCATCTATGGTGGCCATGTCCTTGGTGAACCTGTTAATAATACGGCCTGGAAGAAATGAGGAAAAACTCTTCGTAACTTAGCATGGCATGTGGCTAAACAGATGAGGTTCTACAGGTAAACAAAAACCAAACCGCTCAACATCCATGACATTTAAATTTTTGCGTTATAATTCTTGAAAAATATGAAGAACGTAAAAACTGATAAAATCACCTGACTTCATAGCATTGAGTACAGCCATGGGGGCTCGTATTACAGCGCTGAGCATCTGTTCATGCAGTCTTTTGGACACAGTGAGTAATGTGTGCACTAATGGGAGACCCCTGAAGAATCCCAAGGCTAGCACGCTCTCTGATGTGGCCACGTAGATGTAGATGATGTAGTAAGCACTAGTTGGCGTCACAATGACTGCAAGGTGGACTGGAGGTGACGAGGCGTTGGGGTGCTGCTCATCAATGTAGTTGGGTGACGATGGGTTGGCGCCATCCCTCCAGATAGTGCTGGCAGAACAAAGGATTGAGAATGAAACACAAAATATACTGCAGCCCTGCCAGATGGGAGAAACATACAAGGGTATTTACTATTATTATTATTATTATTTTGTATTATTAAAGCTGAATTTAAAACTTTTCCTAAAGACCGGATGACTTAGATATGTCTGCTTAATATGAAAAGATCTTTGAAGGATATGACACTTTAAACAACTTTAAAAAAAGGGGTTTAAATTGCTGTATCCACCTGAGTGACATGTTTCCAATGCTGCCAATTAACATTAATGCAGACTGTACCCTTTCCCAATGAAGACATGCTATCAAGTGTTAGCTGTTTTTTTTTTATCCAGTGTGAAAATAGTATTACAAATGAGAGAAAAGTACTTAAGCTGATACTTTTGCTAAGACAATGCAGCATAGACTGACCAATACCAACACTGCTGTTTTAGTCTTACACTCATGACACATGACACTTACTCAGTAATGAGGAAAATGCCAATGACTGAACCGGCAACCTATTGGTGAAAAGAATAATGAAACGCATAAAAATTAGTTGTTAAATTGACATAATTGAAAAAACATAACTTAAAGATGGAAGTGCTCTAACCTCAATGACGAAGACAAAGAAGATAAAAATGAGGACGTAGACTAAGCTCTTGTTAGTGGTGATGTAGCGCAGGTAAGTGCTCCATGAGGTAGTTTCAAAGATGTTCTCACGTTCATCCGCAAAGCATTGCTGTGAAGAGACAATCTTTTTTACCATACAGATCCACCTAACATCAACTATCCTGTAAATTCAGAAAAAAACTTAAGTACATTTTGATTCTTCTGGGAGTCAAAACATAAAAACATATCCACTCATATATTCTAATATTCCTTGAAAAAAGGATCTAACAGAGTTCTACCTCCATGTCTTCTTCATCCACATCCTCACTTATGTCGTAGACGCTGTCTTTGGACAGGCGACGGGCATATATGTCCAACTCAGATGCCAGGTCGCACTGCGGTGTGATGGAGAGCTTTCTCCTGAAGGAGGACTGCATCTGCTCTCTGCGCTCCTGAACCTGAGAGTTGGTGATGAACGCCAAGACAGACTGGCGCCTTTGTCCGTTGAGGTGCTGCAACCCGTGATGGTACAAGTTCCCCCTGGGGAGCACCTCCTCTACTTGATCATCCTCAGGTACGACTGAGAATTTCCTCTCAGAGAGTTCATGAACCCCATCCTCTATCATCATGGACTGGGGAGTATTTGCAGTCTGTTGGGAGTTCCCGATGAAGGAGAACTTGCGAGCAGCTGCCAGAGGACTGAGGATGAGGGAGTGTTTGCGTTTTTCTGGGTAGCCATCACCTCCAGGATGGCTTTGGGATCCGGTGACAATTATTGGAGGCGGTGGTTGGCGGAAAGACTGGCGAATTGGGTCTGGGCCTCTGAAGCTGGCGGTTTCATCGATTGAGACCCTGCGGAGGGTCTCCGTGAGGATGGAGCTGCGTCGCTCTGCATTGATGCTGTCATAGGCTTCCAAACCGAGGAGGAGGGAACTGAAGTCAGGCCTCTGGGCCTGCAGCGCTGAGAAGGTGCCGTAGAAGTAGCAGTCTCCGTTGTGCAGCAGGAGGATTTTGTCGGCCCGTTTGAGATGCTCCAACTTGCTGGTGACCACAATACGTGTCTTAGAGGCCATAAGTTTACAGACGCATCTGTGCAGCAATACAGGAAATGGAGATTGTGAAGAAATAGCTTTGAACTTGTGTCAAATTGTACATATTTATTTTTTCAAACCAACCCTGACTATCACGAACTATTGGATGTCAATGCAAACATCTTTGTTAATCTTCAATAATTCAAAATGAACAAGCTCCTGTATTTGTCTATGAGCTGTGACTATGATCAGGCTTACATTAACCTAATTACCAGTAAACTGGGTGGAAGGATGGGGCATAAGCCAAGGAAGAAACCATTGAATTTTGGCATGGATCTGGATAAAGGAGCAGATCCATGAATTTCTTGTTCAATTCCCTTTACATTGCAAGAGACTCTTTTCAAGCATTTTTTATCAATGCTACATAAACTACTTGATGGATTTTCATGAAAACTGTCAGGTTAGGTTAAAAATTGGAATATATAGGGTTTAATTTAATTCAAAGGTACTGTCTGCTTTGTCTGCTTTTACGCTTTGACTGACTGCTTTCCACATTTCATCAAAGGATAATTCACTTTAGCTCTACTTAAAAAAAAAAAATCCAATTTCCTGAGAAGGTTGCAGCCATATAACTCACCACAGCTAACCCGAGTGTGTCTGACAAAATAAGAGACAACCGTGACCTTGAACTTAAACTTTAGCTCAACTACCCCCCCCCCCCCCCCCCCCCCCCCCCAACTCCCACACATGAAAGCCTCTCTGTGGGGATACACACTTCTCAAAGATCTCTTTCTCCGTCACAATGTCCAGGTGGGTGAAAGGTGCATCCAGCAGGTACAGGTCTGCATCCTTATACACAGCCCTGAGGGATAGAAACACATGATGCGAGTCAGACAGAAACAGAGAGATAAAGTGTTAGACTGTGTAAGAAATGATGACATGCACTGAGAAAATAGAAAATGAGGAAGTCGGGTGGGGATAAATCAATTCCAGTGAATATTTACAGTGATGGCAGAAGCCAAAAACCAATAAGTGGTGACAAATTGATAACAGGACACTGAAACAATAAATAATGCATGGGAATATGAGATTGTCTGTTGTAATCCACACACAGATTTAATGGAGGAACAAACCTCAACTGAGGTGGTGGAAAGCAATCATCATTGCAACCAGAGACTATAAAACACACAGGGGTAGTTAGTTCAGGCTGACAAACAGATAAGAACGACAGGTGATGTTTATCAGCTCTGACAGGTCAGGATTATGGAAATTAGAGGCTTGATTGTATAAAACGTTGGGAAAGATGTAAAACCCAAATACTTGTAAATCTTTATCAGTAGATGATTTTATTGGCTGAAAAAAAATGGAACCTCTTAATTTATTCGTGCTGGCATTGATGACACTGATAAGGGTGTTTAGTTTATGGCAGTGAAATTATTGTGGCGAACTAGAGTGTGTATGCAGAGCACTAATTTTGAGATGTGGTGGTTTTTAAAAGGATAAAGTGTTGCTTAGTAGAGGAGCTGATATGCTGGCCCTTTAAACTCCCTTTTAAAACTTAGATATTTAATTTCCATCTCCCACTGAATCATAACAGATTCTACTACACTAACTGATGATCTCTACGAAACCACAAAACGGCTCTACTTCAGGGCATTTCATCGACTTTTAGGACTAAAATCATTATGACCAAAGTCACATAAAGTTTGAACAAACACTAACATTATGACTAATCAGCAGACTTATGCTGTGTCCTAAATCACACACTTATACACTCAACCTGGCCAGATTGAGTGTATAAGTGCGTTTGCACTGCTAAGTATGTAAAATACCTGGCCAGGCCAAGGCGAGCCTTCTGACCCCCGCTGAGGGTCACTCCTCCTTCAATGAGGAGCGTCTTGTCTTTCTCAGGCAGCAAGGCAAAGTCCTAAGAAAGGAAAAAAAACAAGGGCTCACAAGGTCAAAAACATGCATGATCATCATTTGTACATCAGCAAGAGGGACTGTGAGATATTCAAGAACATGACAAAAACACACCGAGACACTGAGGACAGTCAAATCCACGCTTCCATATCAGTCTCTGTTTGTGTATCAGATTAAAACAGATCACTTCTGCCTCTCCTTTCAGGTCTTATTTCTTACATTCATTCCCACACGGTGATCAAGATGTTTAGTATGTCAGTAAAATGCCTGAATTATGACTCAACAGGGAGTCGGGTGTACTAAAAGCTACAGTTAGTGAAGCTGGGTCAATGGGTAGCAGATAATCTGCGAGCTCACAATGTATCTACAAATTCTGATAAGTTAGGAATGAAAACAGCAACATCAGTACTGAGGCAGTGGGACACAAGCTGAGAGCAGAAACCCTGAACATGGCAACTGTCTGGCAGATGAAATGTTTTAATGAAACATAGGAGAAGACAATGGATTATCTTTTGCAATATTCAAAGCTACTGCTCTGAATAAACAAAAAAAAAGTTTCATCCAAGGAGTTTTTTTCTACAAATAGTTAGTGTAAATATCATTTTTGGGATCAGGTCATTCTTTCCAATCTGTTCAGGACAAGGACTGGGAAAGACACAAGTAGCAGGAGTAACGGGAAACATTACAAAATGTTGGCACCTATACTGTCAGCATTAACTACTTTTTTTAACCCAGTAAAATCACAGGGTGAAATCAAGACCAAAAGCTAATGCAGAAAAAGATCATTGTTTACGTATGAGCAAAAAAGCTAATTCAGACATTTAGTCTCATTAATTGATTATTTATTCACCAATGAGCACAAAAGAAGTATTATTTTATAGTGAATCATAACATTATGTATGGAGATAATCTGCCGATACTCAGGTTCAAGAATAATCTTTCTAAGGATTTCCGTTTCTGACCCATGTTAAAAGCCTTGTTTTTAGCCTGGCTGATGCCTTTTGCTATATGTGACACATATCATAAAAACGAGAGTCTTAGCTATATGATAAGATCGTAAAGAAAGACAATACAACCTGCTCTCCAGGTACCCAAACTTGGCATGATTTATCTAAAGTGAATAGGTACTGGGTATTACTGACAAAAGTCTGCGAGTACACTTAAAAGTACAGAGTGTCCCGGGCAGAAACAAGGCTCAGAACTGAACTTGTGGCTCCGGCTGGTGAAGAGGAGTCAGCAGTATATGACAGCGGTATAAAAACATAGAAGTCAATAGAATAGGTTCTCAAAAGCTGTGAATCGTCGTTGAGCCTGCGGTCATAAATGTGCACAACAATATTGGTCTGTAAGCAAGATTAGCTGCACACAAACAGCCTCGCACCTCGTAAGAATGTTCACGATAAGGTATGTCAGTACTATGAATGCTACAAGTCATGAATTTTACCTGGTAATCAAAGTCATCCATGTTCATATGTTCTCAACATTTATTGTCAAATTTCAAACCACACAAAAAGCACAAACCACAGATGGGATGAGCACATAAAGGATGTCACGAGTAGAGACATATAGTGTGGTTTGGTGGTAACTGATAGTGAAAATAAACACCCACAGCCAATAAAGATGAAGTGACAGCACAAGTTTATCATTGTTAAAAACTTCCCTACCTTTGAGCGGCAGCTTCCGCTGTCCTGACAGGAGCGCACAGGGGATCAAGTTAACGTGTTGTTTAACACCTTGTAAAATCAGGCAGCATAATAAAAAAGACACGTTGTGTGTCTCACTGAACAAAAAGCACCTGCAAGAGGCTGGAGGAGGCAAAAGATGAGTTTACAGAGCGAAGACCACCCACAGCAGGCTGTCTGGTGGCTAAGGGGGCAACAATGGTGAGGAATTACAGTCACGACCCACTAAACGCCTCGTCCGTCTGCAGAAATCTGGTCGTCACTTCTTGTCTTGTCTGTCCCCCTTTGGGGGATTTTTCCTGAGCGCGCTTAACTCTCCTTATTTTAAGTCATCCTTAGCTTCTTGAGATGCTGACGGTGCATAAAGAATTGGTATCAAGAATGGGCATTTTTTAACAGCTATTGGTAACCTCCAAATGCTTTTTTTTAAATGACTATGAAGAGTTACCAAACACATCTATGAGCGATTTACAATTTAAATGTTATTTATTATTAACACATCAATTATCCTACTGTTATTTTGGGTTTCTTTTCAAAGGCGTAATCTGTGATGCAAACAAATAAATTGATGGCCAAAACACACACACACACACACACACACACACACACACACACACGCACGCACGCACGCACGCACACACACACACACACACACACACACACACACACACACACACACACACACACACACACACACACACACACACACACACACACACACACACACACACACACACACACACACACACACACACACACACACACAGATAGAGAATATAAACTACAAGAGTGAGTGAAACTACAACCCACCAACAGTGATGGTTTACGTCGATTTGTCTGTATGCCAATATTATAAGGTGGTACAATTTTAAGAAATACAAGTATTTTCTATTTCTTGTATTTTATAATATTAAACAATGTGCGTTTAATGCATTTGAAAGCAGATTTTATATCAAACATATAAGCCCACTATAATTTTAAATTGTGCCATCCATGCCAAACTGATACAAATCATTATTCAGCAAAGCTACAGTCGTCATTCTTGACATTTCCATGCATTAAACAGCAGAACCCACAGTGTGAACACTCTCTCTGTACCGCTTTTGGTATTTCACTTATGTCACTTTCAAATCAGCGTTCGACGCCCATCCTCAAAGTCAAAAATCTTTACAGTACATGGAGAAGTCAATATTGCATGCCAGCTTTGTTTGCTGTGACAACATGTTGTGTTTTTGTCAAAACCACGGAGGCACAGTCAGTGCTACAGGAGATGAGCCGTGGCAGTGAATAAATACGATGCTGTCACCCTCTGCATGAACTGCTGCTCCGACTTCCATATAAACAACACTAATTAAAGTTTATTTAAAGTCGCAGATTTAGCAACAGAAATTTTATGTTTACATAGATCCAAAAATTATTCAAAAAAATTGGACATTTTTCAACTTGTGGCAGGTTTTGTTCCGATTTCTGACAGTTCATTACTCCAAACTTCATGTTAATGTATCTGTAAGTACTGCAATGTACTATATTTGAATCCCTATATAGTCCCAAAATAGAAGGACAGTAGTAATAATCTTTAATTACTTAATTACATTAGAACTAATTACATGTTCCAGGTATATCACAGGTCATTTAAGTTATTTGTGATTATATATGTACATTATATTGTATTTTTTTGTCTTTACACGCTCTATTTCTATTCTAATAAGTATTCATGGGTGCTTTGTTTTTCACTTCAATAAAAACCTACTCTTCATTGTCATGTATGCAACATCAGAGAATCCTGTTTTTCTGCTCATCGATGTATAAATTCATAATGAATCACAGAGGTCTGATGGTTAGTCCAGACGTCTCGTCTGTGCTGTAACATCTGCTACTGGGAACCAAAAAGCTCATATTCCATCCCAGTGACATAACGAAAGATTTCCATGGCAACAGAAGAGACATTATTCTGCTCAGGCAGCCATCACTCGACACTGAGGCTTATGAGAGCACAAGTGTGGTGGATCAGTGTAAGGCAGAGAATGTGCGAGCCTGTGCGTCTTTGTGTGTGTGTGAGGGACATAATGGGTGTAAATGTGGACCGGGGAAACTTGAACCTTCTTGACGCCTCACAGAGGCTCCAAACAGACAAGAGAGCATCGGTCCACGGAAAGAGAAAAGACTTGAGGAAGAAGGCTGGCAAAGATGAATTTACAAGAGAAAAGATAAAGATAAAAGGCGAGAAATGGAATCAAAAAATAAGAGGAAGTGAAGGTACCTCCTCCAGCTGGCAGGCCTTGATGACGGAGGTGTAGCGGTACTCATCATAGGTCAGACCAAACAGGATGTTGTCTCGAATGGTGCCCGGCATGATCCAGGAAGTCTGTGGCGAGAAGGAGATGCGACCGCTGTGCCTGATTTTACCTTCTGACGGCACCAACTCTCCTAAGATCATCATGAGCAGGGAACTCTAAAGGAAGCAGACATTTTTATTTTATTAAAAAGATGTTCTCACACAGAGAACCCTGCAGCCTGGGATGTCCTTGGCCTACCTTCCCTGAACCAGTTGATCCAGCCACTGCCAGCATCTTTCCCTTCTCCAGGTACAAGCTGATGTTCTTCAGGACAGGCGTGACGTAGAGGTTAGTGAAGAACAGGCCGGCGTCGCCGTTCAGGTGTCCGTTTGCTTTGTTCTCCTGCTTGATCTTCTCAAACAGCTCACCGATGCCCTGCAGAGGAGTTTGAAATCAGTGGTTTTATCTGGAATCAATGAACACCACAGATGGTATTAAACTGCGTATTCACATGCTCCTCAGATGGTTCCATCTTACGATTTGGGAAACACTTTCGATTTCAGTGTGTTCATGAGGTTTAAAGACCTAATTTGGAAAAAAACGTGGACATTACAAAGAAGTATTTATCTGGGTTGATGCTAATTAGCAACGATTCAAACTAATCTACGTCACTCTATGGACAGGAAGTAATGGTTACAACCTAATACCAGATTAAAAATCACAAGAAAGCAAAAAATCTGATATGATTCATCAACCAAACATTGACTGTCGTCCGCCATGCTTCTGCATATATGATGTTAAAGTTGCAAAGTCATGTCCCAACATTTTAGTTGACTTTCCAAACTATTGTTCTGACTTGATGGGGTGAATTTGACATGAATTTTACCAGTCGGGGAAATAATTTTTCAGATTATTTAGACACCAGATGAACGTGGTGTAAGATAATGAAACATTATATTTAGCCATTGCATTTTTCATCGAATGAACAATTAGACTTTTTCACCTGGCCTATGGAGACATCATTCTGGAGCATCGGTACACAGTGACTCATCACTCCAGAGTGATTCTGACTTCAACAGGTTCATGAAATTTAGACGTTTTTAAAAACATTTTGAAATAAAGATACCAGCATCACTTTTCAGGCACAGTCTAGCCGTACACAGGAATAATAAAAATATAATAATAGAAATACCTGATGTTTGTCACCAAAAATTTTCAAACGTACTAACACAAACACATATAACATGTTTTTGTATTTTATTGTCACATATTTTGGCTCAGTTCAATAAAACAAGGGGTAAACGCACAAAAAAGGTTACCTCATTTTTTATTTTACCATTGCTTCTACCATTGCTGTGATCAAGTGAGCACTTTTTGCTGTCAGTTCATGCTAATGGATCAGGCAAGCTGGACAGACGTGTAGGATTGTTGGTACACAATCTACTGAGTGCCATTCTATTTAAAAAAAAAAAATAGTTTGAATTTTCCAAAGACAGAACAAGACTCCCAAAGTCTCACAAAGGCCTTATTTCACCTCATCTGTCACCGCCTCCGTAAAGATTAATGGGTGGCACGTATCACCGGTAGAAAAAGGGAACTCCGCTCGACTCCCCGGCTTAATCATTGACCCCCGTGACGTTTTATGGGTCACCGTTCCTCTAATGCTGGGACTTGCTGTGGTTTGTATACATTCGTCTGAGTGATTCTCATTCTAATGAGCTGACGTACACGGTGTCAGCAGTAAAGAAAGGCAACACCCCTCCCATTCATCTGCAAATGACACATTCGAGGAAGAGGAGAAGGCGAGAGCAGAATCTGGGAATTAGGTGATGAACATGACTCAAAGGGAGATTCAGAGTGTTCCCAGCAAAGTTTGGTGATGACACCGGGATAATTAATTATGCAAAGAGACGGGATAAAAACAGAGTTGGATGTTGGTTTTCTCACGGTGTTGGGTGGTCAGTGAATCATACCTGTTAGACTAAGTTCACAGCCTCTGCCTATAGATAAGATTATACTACCTGCTCCCAGAAATGGTGAGGAATTACGTGTTATACCTCTAATGCGTGGCGGATTTAGGGGTTGTGGGAGTTCAGACTTGTTTGAACCAGCTTTCTTACAGTAAATTTAGCCTGACCGATGCTGGACTTCTGGGGCCAATAAGGATATTGACATTTGAGAGTCAGAAAAGGAATTTTCATATGATATTCTTTAATTTTTCTTAATTTTTGTTACATAAATAGAATACATAAACAAAAATATTCAATATTTAATGCTACTCGAAGGTGGATCATTGGTTGACATATGGCCACATACTGTAGACATTATCTTCAACAAACCAATATCTGTCAATATATAGACTCACTGCAAAAAACAAAATCTAAGTAGGATGAAATATCTTAAATCAAGACAATATTGGATTTTCTTTTTTTTTTTTGTCTGACAAGATATTTCTTCTTACTGGCAGATTTTATGTCAAAGCATTTCACTTGTTTCAAGCTATTTCATCCATGATAATCTTAAGAAGATATTAAAACTTCTTAATTTCCTTGTTTTTGAATATTTTAATGCGTGAAGCTTGAATTACCAGAATTTTAGAGCCGTTTGATTGACAACACTGACAAGAACATAACTACTTATTATTACAAAGGCAGAAATTCTTATTGCAAGCTTTTTATCATTTTCATTTCCTTTTCCTTTTCCTTTTCATTTTTATTAATTTAATTAAAATTTAATTATTTGTTTTATTTATTGTATGTATCAAATCCCCAATTTAACTGTGTTCGGCTGTTAAAATATCACATTGAACAATTAATTAATTAGCGATTGTCAATATACCGGACAACAGACTGAAGAAACTACTCAAAAACTGAGTTTATTTTTGGTGTTAACTTGAGTTTAGACAGCTGTTCTTTCTCCAATTGGAGGAAATGCAGGACTAAACATACAGTACTTCATATAGACATTCAATAAAAGTTACTTTCACTAAGTCTTACTTTCAGTTGTGACACACAGAGATGAACAAACCTCGTCCCATGATGCAGACACATTGACCAGCTCCAGATCAGTGGTGGTCAGGTTGTACTCCAGCACTCTGTATTCTTCCTTCATCAAGAAATCCTGAAGAAAACATCAGAATTACACCAAAACTGTCATTTTTCCATTGAATCTTGTTAATAACTTTGACATTTCTAGAAGCCATGCATGTCTCAACCCTGCCCTGAACCCACCTCGATCTTCTTGACCAGTGCCAACGTGTCATACCACATCTGGATTGATCCTGGCAGCTGGCGGGTCAGCGTCATTCTCAGCACCATGCAATAAGAGGCTGTGGTGAAGATACGACGCAGGATGATGCCTTTACTGAGGGCATGTGGCACGATGGCAGACACAATGACCAAGATGGCGGAAAAGAAGTAAGAGGCACTGTAGAAGTAACGCAGGGAACCGATCTTCCTTGTCAGGGTCATCTCGTCCCTGAGGATGAGATCATTTTCTAAATGATTTTAAACTGCTTGCAGTATCACAATAAAGTTTTCTATGGTGTAGTTTCCCTCATCCTATAGCTTATGGGTAATCTAACTGAGGAATTTTAATGATGGTTATTCGTGTTTAGTAGTGTGTATAATGTTAAACCATTTTTTTAAAATTACATCAGAAAAGAATTGTAAGAGCACTCAACATCCAAAAATACATTTTAGTCTTCAACATGTTAGTTTTTCATGCTGCTATTATCATGTAAATGTGAACTGTTGGTGGCTCCATGCAAGCTCTGATACTTAAAAGCATATTTTTGCACCATGGCACTAAAACTCCATCTCCTATGTTTATTGTACTTGTCAATTACAGTGATCCTGATTCTGGCTCTGACAGACACCAGTGATGCCAACATGGGTCTGATGGTAAATAGCCTGTTTTAACATCTCTCTCTCAGATTTAGCACCACATTGATTCCATTTCTGCAGTGCAGTCAAAGCCTTTTGAGTGTGACTTAAAAGATTATGAGCTTTATACTGAATGTGGATTTATGTATGGCCGAGGTGATGCTGTCTCATACGGAGACCCTAAAGGGACATGGGCAAAAAAACAACAAAAAACCCCCAGATATTTTGGTCTGGTTTGCACTTCGGGGTCGACGTTTGTCCATCTTTGGTTTTGGGGAAGTTTTTATTGCGTGTAACGTACCGACTTTGTCCTCAACTCGGGTTACTGTCACTCAACCTGTCTCTGCTGTGTGTGAAGCATGGATAAGCCATGCCCTCAGTAGGAACACCAGACCAGACCAGACCAGAGCAGAGGAGAGTCGAATCATTGATCAAGACAGCGAAACACAGCTCATGCTCTGCCGAAATGAAACGAGTGCACATATAGATTACATAAATAAAACATTTTGTGCCTTGAGTTAGTTGAGCTATACTTTAACCTGGGACTTCATTAAGGACATTACTAAGTTGCTTGCGAGTCGTCACCATTATATTGTCTCCAAAAGACATTTAAAACAAGTTTTGAAATATTGTGGTTTGTTACGGTGCAGCAGTTTCTAACATACTTTTATTTATGAACAGTTACAAGCATCTGGCCAACTCAGTGGCTATAGGTGGATGAACACAAGATGTAAGGAGAATTCATTTGGGCTGAAATGCGCTGGGTGGTCACCCGTGTGTTCCAGGTATACTGTCCTTTCTGGTGAGCATGGGATAGTTTCTGGTTCTGTCCTTTCTGGTGAGCATGGGATAGTTTCTGGTTCTGTCCTTTCCTGTGAGCATGGGATAGTTTCTGGTTCTGTCCTTTCTGGTGAGCATGGGATAGTTTCTGGTTCTGTCCTTTCTGGTGAGCATGGGATAGTTTCTGGTTCTGTCCTTTCTGGTGAGCATGGGATAGTTTCTGGTTCTGTCCTTTCTGGTGAGCATGGGATAGTTTCTGGTTCTGTCCTTTCTGGTGAGCATGGGATAGTTTCTGGTTCTGTCCTTTCCTGTGAGCATGGGATAGTTTCTGGTTCTGTCCTTTCTGGTGAGCATTGGATAGTTTCTGGTTCTGTCCTTTCTGGTGAGCATGGGATAGTTTCTGGTTCTGTCCTTTCTGGTGAGCATGGGATAGTTTCTGGTTCTGTCCTTTCTGGTGAGCATGGGATAGTTTCTGGTTCTGTCCTTTCTGGTGAGCATGGGATAGTTTCTGGTTCTGTCCTTTCTGGTGAGCATGGGATAGTTTCTGGTTCTGTCCTTTCTGGTGAGCATGGGATAGTTTCTGGTTCTGTCCT
Organism: Chaunax sp. Z400; assembly: GCA_037577475.1. Classification (NCBI taxonomy): domain Eukaryota; kingdom Metazoa; phylum Chordata; class Actinopteri; order Lophiiformes; family Chaunacidae; genus Chaunax; species Chaunax sp. Z400. The sequence continues at coordinate 2,938,214 of CM075186.1, forward strand.
TTCCTGTGAGCATGGGATAGTTTCTGGTTCTGTCCTTCCTGAGGAGCATGGGATAGTTTCTGGTTCTGTCCTTTCTGGTGAGCTTGGGATAGTTTCTGGTTCTGTCCTTCCTGAGGAGCATGGGATAGTTTCTGGTGCGCAGCATAAACTTATGGTTTTCTTTTTTTTCTTGGCCATGTCCCTTAAGGGGCTCCGTACTATCACATTATAAACAATGACTATAAAAGTTCTTTCCCTTGACACGACTGTTAAAGTTGATTTAACATTCTCTGTTATTTAAAGATTGTTTCATCATCTTAAATAACCAGCAGATACATTGTTGTAGTCGGCATGAAGCAAACATGAGTAAACTTGGTTATGAAAATAACAGAAAACAGGTGCAGGAGACGTTCCTTTTGCGATGCGGTTGCTGTGTGTTTTCACATCTTACTGTCTGATGTTCTTGATGATTGTCTCCATCACCTCCTCCCAACCGTACGCCTTCACAGAGTGGATGTTCTCCACGATCTCTGAAGTGAGAGCCAGACGGCGACTGATCATCCCTGCTCTCTTCACCCTGTTTAAACAGGACGCACACTTTCATGTTACCAACTTATAGCAGGATCGTGCATACGAACATGAGATTAGATTGTTGTGCATACCAACCGAAACATGCTCTGCATATACAGGGTGCACACAGATGGCAGGAACACTCACGAAATAAATATTTCAAATCTTCAGAGAGCAGGCAGACAGACAATGTATACCTCATACATACGTATATATATATATATATATATATATATATATATATATATATATATATATATATATATATATATATATATATACGTATATATATATGTATATATATAAGTTGACCAGGCACAATATTGAAAGCCTTAACAGGTGAAGTCAATAACATTGATCATCTCAAAGCAATATTTTGCTGGGTTTTGCTGCAGTTGAGTTCGCGGTAGGTGTAGGAACAATTCCAATCCATGGAGGCCCTAACTGTGGATCAGATTAAGCTCTGACCCATTGAGGTATGAACACAGGACCTCTGGGGAGGCCCTGGAAGCTGGTGGCAGATCCTTTGAGTCCTGTGGGTTGCTGCCTCCACAGATCAATGAAAGGCCATGTTGACGCCTTGAGCTCTTTGTCATGCTCCATTGCCATTGTCATGAGGTGGTGCACTTGTGTACTTGGACTGCAACCAAGGCTGTGTATTGGCATGATTTAAAAAAAAATTGATACAGTATCATAAAATAATATCACAATACACAAGTGCATCACTATTTTCTTACACCACTGTCTACAATGGTTTCTGGTTGACAGGGTGTGACAAGTGTCACACATTAGAACACATGACTGCAAGGATGCAACACTGGATTGTAACAAGATGATCAATTTGACTAACTTCACCTATCAGTGGTTTTAATGCCGTGGCTGATTTATACTCTTTAATGTGGTGCAGATTTGTGGTAGTGTTTCCCCACCGGTGTGGTCCCATCTTCTGTGTGAGCCAGGCCTGGATGATACCCAGCAGAGTGAGCGTTGCCAGCGCACAAAAGCCGTTCACCTCGATCAGCTCCCAGATCAAACCCACACACAGTATACACTGCAAGGGGGTGATCCATACAAAGTGTGCCAGACCCAAGCTCTGGAATAAATACACACGGTACACAGAGATGACATTAATACGTAACGTTACTGGAAAATGACGTACAGTACAGGAGTAATACTGGAAATGTTATTTTGCTCCTGACCATAGAGAGGTTTAAGGTTTTGGAATGTGATTGTGATGTGTGCATAATTATGATTCTTTGGAGTTTTTATGGAAAATCGAACATGTTTTGGTTCACTGACACCATTACTGTGGCGCCATCATAATAAACTGACTGAAAAACTGAGTATGTCATACTAAAAACAACCTGCATGAAAAGCTCCATATCCACCACGTAGCATCGGCTTGATGCGACTCGACTCGCCTTTTTTGCGTTTCCATTAGGTAAAAAGTACCTGGTACTACTTTTTTAGTACCTCCTCCGTTGCGGTTCCAAGGGAGCCAAGCAGGTGCTAAAATGTCACGTGAAATGCTACAGACCACTGATTGGTCAATGCCTGGCACGTATGAAATATATCCAGCACAGCTCAAATCAATGGCCGCCGCACTCAAACAGCTAAGCTACTTTAGTGACTGTAACTTTTTTATTACAGCCACTACATTGAGGAGGTGCAGACGTTCCTGTCTTATAAAAAGGTGATGAGAGGCTAAGCCATGGCAATCTCGCGTGGCGCCAATCTATCCTGAGGATGGTCCATCGGCAATGGGAAATGACCGGCAGAAAACCAAGCCAAGTCGAGTCGAGTAGAGTAGAGTAGAGTAGAGGCGGTACTTCACAGTGGAAATGCGGCTGCGTATGTCAACAATGGACCTGGTTCCACTGTAAAAGAGCAAAGCAAACTGGTGTCCACACACTGAGATACCCCTTCATTCATTTCAGTGAGGTCAAAGTGAAGGGTTTACCACAGGGTCTCCTGTCAGTGAATGAGTTGGGATTACACATTTTGCACACTCCAAAAGAGCAGGTCTCGACCCAAAAGACCAGGTCTAGACCCAAAAGACCAGGTCTAGACCCAAAAGACCAGGTCTAGACCCAAAAGAGCAGGTCTCGACCCAAAAGACCAGGTCTAGACCCAAAAGAGCAGGTCTCGACCCAAAAGACCAGGTCTCGACCCAAAAGACCAGGTCTAGACCATGCTCTTTATCTTACAGAGACCCAACAAGGACTTGGCGACAGTGGCGAGGAAAAACTGCCTTTTGACGAGTAGAAACCTCAGAGCAGACCCCGGCTCTAGGTGGGCAACGATCTGCCTTGACCGGTTGGGTTGAGAGAGAGAGTGCAGAGGAATGAATGAATGCATGATTACAATAACTGAAGACAGGAATAAAGACAAAAAGAAAAGAAGTATGAAACGAGAAAAAACAAGAGTGGTAAAATTATTAAGAGAGACGGAGAATAGAATCAAACAAACACTGTTTTTAGGAATCCAGTCAGCAGCTTCCTGATGAACAATAAGGAACCTTTTATCAGCTCACCTACAAGAGAATCAACTCACACAGACACACAACCAGACCGGGTAACCCCAACGAGTCATTCTGAGGAGAGATGCACCTCAGGCCAGGCCACGCCCAAACCAAGTGATAATTGTCTCAAAGCGGGTTGCAGAGTGTTTTCACATTCAACACCTTAGTGAGACCCAAGGCAAGACTTGAGTTCAGTCTATACACACACACACACACACACACACACACACACACACACAAACACACACCCACCTACACACACACACACACACACACACACACACACACACACACACACACACACACACACACACACACACACACAAACACACACCCACCTACACACACACACACACACACACACACACACACACACACACACACACACACACACACACACACCTACACACACACAGCCTCCAGCTATAATGTCTTGCATAATTATTAGCTATTTGTTTTTTCAACACTGATTCAGAGCTATATACTTTGCGTAGGTAAACATTCCTAATGTGTGTTTGGTTGTATATATGTGTGTGTGTATTGTTCCTGATCTATTGTCTTCTAATTGTCCCTCAGTATGAGGGCAGTGAGTCATAAAACAGACCCGCTGTGGAGCCATCCTACCTGTGGAGACAAAAACTTTATCCCAGCTACTTATGAGTGGAAAACTACTGTTTTCCTTTTTCATTACTTTTTGGGCATTTCATTTATCTGATAGGAAAATTGAAGACAGACAGGAAAAGAGGGGAAGACACGCAGCAAAGGGCACCAAGGTCAGGAACAGGAAAAAAAAACAAAAAAACAGCAGCTGTGAGGAAAAGTTGAAACAGAATCAACTTTTAGCAAAACACAACTCAACAACACACTGCAGTGACAAATCAAGTGCACCAGTGGAACAGTTTTGATAATAATCCTATTAAATATTTCAATACTACTACTATAATACAAAATGTTCTAGCAGCAGGATCTAGTAGAAAAAAATGTACCAAATTCTTCCACCATGCCAGAGAAGAAACTTCATTAAGGTTTAAATAAGCAGCAGCAAAATAGATACAGTACAAAAAATAACATGATTTGGTCTGATTACAGCCTTAGAGCTTTTCAAATGTAAGATGTGAGATTTGGATTGCTGGAGATGGCTGAAGATTAGTGGTTTATGAAAAGAAAAACCTGCTCCAAAATATACATTTTCACCAAAGTCTCAGTTTTTCTTACCTCATCCAGCTTGTTGAGGTGGGCGGACATCAGACTGACCAGCTGACCAGTGCTGATCTTATCCAAGACTCGGCTGGACAGCTTCAGAGTCTAAAAAGGTCAGAGGTCAGAGGTCAGGGGTCAGTTGAAGCACAAAGGGAGATGGAGATGAAACTAGTGGACTTTCACATGTGATAAATCTTCTGAATGTTCAGACATGCATGCTCAACAAGGTGGAAGCATTCATCCTGTTTTATATTAAAACAATAGCACGAAAAGAGCTGCCAATCAGACGGGCTGTTTTGTTCTATTGTTCTATACGAGCAACTGGTTGTAACAGCAGTGACTTTAATTCATGCATCATCAGAAAAAGACCACATGCAGCGCCAGGCTGCAGAGTTTTCAGACTTAATTATTGAACTCCACAACATTTCAGAGGCAAAGATTATACTTTAAATTATACTTTTTTTCTCCTCTTATTAAAAAGTACATTTCAATTTGATAAGATTATTTAATGTTACGGTTGTTAAAATCTACAAAATGTCATTTTACAAGGTGAAAATGCATTTTAGACATCTTTTCAAACATGGACTGAACAGAAGGATATTTAATTATGTTGGTTAATTGCCTTTACTTCTGAAGACCACTTTAGCTTTTACACAAACACAGATCCTCAGTTCCATAAACACACCCTTTGCTCCCCTTATACCTTCTTGTATATGAGGCTGAAAAGGGCGATGCGGATCTGCATTCCGAGGTGATGCAAGCCGAAGATGGCGGGCTGCAGCAGGAGGAAGCGGGCAGTGAAGAGGAGGCAGAGGCCCAGGGCCAGGAAGTATCCCTGGCCCCGCTCTGGAGCATGGAACGGGTCGAAGGAGGCAATGATGCGACCCAGAAGTTGAGGCTGCACTGTCTTAGAGGCCTCCTACACCGTGAGATGGGACGGTAAGGAAAGAGACAAAGCAATTTGATCTCATCTAAATGAATACATCTTTTATTTCATGATTCAGTCAGGTTACCATGGGAGCAGGTAGGAATCAGTTTATGGGTTGGTGATACGTTATTTCCGCCTATCATTTTACAGTGCATGCCGTTCAAAACTCAAAAACTCTTCATTTGCTATCATAAATGAGAAAGCAAGCATTTTTTTTGCTTAGAAAAACGATTGAAACAATTCATTAATAATCTAAATAGCTGACAATTGATTTTCTTTCAACTAATTGATTAATCATTGCAGCTTTAAATGTCATGCAGATTTTTTTTTTAAATGTATAGGTCCAGATCTGGATCAGGACACGTCTATAACAATTTTGCATTTAATTGTTACATTCCTCAGATTCATCTAAATATTATCAAAGCACCACAAACTCCTCTGGCGTCACATGGCAACCTTCCTCCGAGTGTCTGTTTTCTCACAGTGCCTCTTTAAGCTCTAACAGGCATTCTTGTTGTCATGACGACCACCTTCAACATGTAGTAAGTGACGTAACCGCTGCTGTCAGCACCTTCCCATAAGTCAGGGAAAAGGGAGATGAGTTTGCGACACTGTGGTGCAACATGCTTGTGCGTCATGCCACCGTGGCTCTATGGGCCCTCATGGTTAACAGGTAGCACATACTGTAAACACACACAGAGGTGGAGCTGCATGGCAGCGAACCAGCAGTGTGTGTGATTGGTGGTTTAAACTGATGCAATCATGATCTGATACTGTATTTATCCCAAACTGTATTTTTATTGTTAATGCAATGCTTTTATTGTGAAAACATTTGTTAGTCACTGTTTAGCAACGTTTTATTTTTAGCAGGACGGGTAAGTGTATCGGGTTGTCTGTCAGACTGGATGACTTGCTGCTTTTTTCTTGTTTTGATACTTTTCTATTACTTTTTGATGTTTACAAATAAATAATTAGATTTGCTTGCATACATTTGTCATTAATAACACACTGTAAGTTTTCTGTTGGCAAGATTTAAAATCTTAGATCTTGTTTTGAAAGTTATTTACTTGTTGTTGTTCTTTATCTTAGCCTTTTTATTTCTTTACAAACCAACTTATCTTAAGATTTCTTGACAAGTAAAATCATCTTGATGCATGGACGGATAATTTCACTAGTATTAAGCCATTTTATTTTCTTTTTCTCTTTTCTTTTCTTTTGTACTGTTGACCCATATACACACAACTTATTCATATTTTTATCTTCATGCATATTTCTCTGTTTTTTATTATTTAGTTGTACTGTTTTTGTTTTTACCTGCAGTATACAGTGCCTTGTCCCACAACAGGAGGGTCATGAACATGTAACCCTAACCCTATATGTATATACTATGTATATGTGTATAAGTGTATATTCAGTGTGACGTGTCTCTATGGATGCTTCTGTGTTGAATATGGGCCGATTATGCAAGCAAATCTCCCTCTGGCACAATAAAGATTATTTATCTTTGAAAGAACACTTGTTTAGTAGTGATAGCAAAAAGTGATGGTGGCTCTTTTTTTGTCATTTGTTCCATGAAGCATGTACAATGTTGTGGGATGTCTGTGCTGGAATGAAGGTGGGATAATGGTTGCTTACACACAACCTTCATCACATCGGCCCAGATAAAGATTTTTGGACTGAAACAACTCAAAAAGAAAAAGGTAATCATCATTACTAAATCACTGTTTTTCTCCAGTCTATGGTTCAAATTCAAAATCAAATGTAATTCTCTCTTCTGTCAGCTTTACATCAGAATCATTATCTTATATCTACACCTCTATAACTCAGCCATGATGGATCATATTAAAAGCACACCTCCTGACTCGTTATGTCATGTCTGTGTCCTCCAGAGACGGCAGATCAACAGACTCACCCCAAGGTAGAGGAGGATACCGAAGAAGACGAAGGGGCCGAGGAAGCAGCGGGCCAGCGCTCGCATCAGCCTGGGCTGGGTCTTGGCCGACACCACCTCTCTGTCCCACTCTCTGCGGGGGGGTAGAATTACAACACAGTTTAACGACAGCGCAGGCCGGGTGGGAAAATAACACATCCAGCAGCAAAATGCCAGCTTTGTCTACTACAACTACTTTGGCAACACAGCTGTCCTTTCTGAGGTTTGGCTGGTGATTCAGTCACAGAACAAGATGATCCAGTGCATTTCTTCATTCATTTATTTACAGCATGTTAGAGGTTCAGTGACCATCAGTGGTTTGTTTGGTATCAAACACATACAAGGATTAAAATGACTCATGAAAATGAACATTTTATCAATTCCTCTATTCTCTTTTACTTGATTTTTCCTGTTGAAGCTGCAACTGTGTTGCTCTTCTTTTTCTTGTTATAACCCTGTTGGGTTAATTCCCCACCACTGTGCTGGCATGCAGTAACAGTGACGGAAAGGAGGTACATTGTTCTCCGAGGGTCATTTATAACTGGGGGTGATCTGGCTGACCGGTTCGACGGTGAGTGATGGGACAAGGAGAAGAGAACAGAGAGGATGAGCACAGGAGATGGGAGGATCAAGGTAGTTTACCAGTAGTCTCTCATAGCCAGATTTATCTCTACAATGCTCTGCCAAAAGCTGTAGAGATGATCTCTCTGCACAAGGCACTCATTCTGGAATAGGGGGAAAATTCTCTGGCTTGTTTGCATATCTTTAAACCAATCACAACCATCTTAGGCGGCACTAAGCCCAGGATGCAGCGGCAGCATACCTACTGAACAGTTTCAGGGGGAACTTGCATGAGGAAGTGCGAGCTTATTTAAGTTTCTACCTTGATTTTGCAAAAGGTAACATGTAGATAAAGCTTAAGAGCGGGGAAAGCTGCCTGATCATTGGCAGGCTTATACCAACAGTCCCCTCCTAGAGAGTCAGACAAACATATACCAGATATGCTGCAGTGAATGCAGACCTCCATCTTCTCCTGTATAATATTATTGGTACAGTAATGGTGTCTTAATGGTTAGAAATGTAGCCTTGCAAGAAAATGCTCCTTTAACTGCACACAGAAAAACTCCAGTCCAACCATATGTCAGCATGCAGGGTGGATGAATATCCATTGGTGTAATGGTAACAGTCTGACCTGGACAGGGTGTACCCACCTGTTACACCACCTCTTACCTAGAACCCAGCAAGTATGTGGATGTATATCATCTCAGACTCATATCACCCATGATTGTCTGTTTAAACTCTGACTACTGGGCATCTTAAAATAAATCTTACGGCATTACAGCCCAGATCAGGAATTGGCCTTTGTTTCACTAAAACAAAGAGAAGTAAGGACTTCAGAGTTTCAGTTAAAAGCATACAGGGTGACAAAATGACCAAAAATAATTTCTTCTTCAAGTCTGGAGCTGGATGATAGAATATGACTAGTGGAAAATGTAGTTAGCACTAGCAGAGCAGGAGCATGTTAGATGCTAACAAGCTGTTCATCTAGTTTTTTTTTAATGTTTACTGGAATAATGCCAAGGTATCATAACATAGAATGATCTTTCAAATAAGCACATCACCATAAATACTCATTTTAAACTTATTTTAAATGTATTTTAAAATGTCTCCATTTAAAATCTATTTATAAGCTCTTGATGCTGGTGATACACATCAGTTCTGCAGCATAAAGGAATCCTTTCCATGCCAGAGAAGCTCATTGAACAGAACTGAGCTGGTGATAAAGGGGCAGACGGTACACAGCATGCTTTAATGGAAGGAAAAGTTCACATTCCCAGAAGCCCACACTGTTTGCCTGATCAGAGTAATGAAAGACGAAATCACCCACCACTGCTCATTCATCACCCGGTGGGCACTGGGCCCTTTTTAAAGGTTGTCTTTTTAACACCCGTGTACATTAACCGCCTTGTTGGCACCATTCAGCGCTACGCTGGTCCCTGGGAAACCAAGAGGCGCGGCCAATGTGGACACATACTGTGGTTGTTCAGCAACGTAAAAAAGAGACACATGACTATTTGATCTCTTGGAAATGTCTAACTCATCTCTGTTTCCTAAAAAAAAAAAAAAAAGCTAATTTGTCAAAGATGTGGCATTTTATCTGTAATATACGAGCACTAAAAGACAGGACTAAGAGGAGAAAAAAGAGAAAGGGATAAATGGAAGTTGCAACGTGATGATGGAAAAAAACAAAAAAAAACACTTAAAATTTCAAAGGGAGAAAAGAGGGGTATAAAATACTGTAAATATTTGAAAATTCTGCTACGACATTATTCAATAGCTACGACTGGGACAATATTATTTCAAAGCCCTGATTCGTGATCAATCAATTCTGTGAACAGCGTGCGACTTATGAGATGACATGGAATAAGAAGGCATTCGGTAGCCTGATGGTTGAAGTTGCAGAGAGAAACACATGACAGTCAAAGAGATGAGAAAGAGAAAAATTCAAGCAAATGCAAGGCTCATTTAATGTGAGAACAGACAGCGAAGGAGAGAAGGGCAAGGCGGAGGTGGAGAGAGCAAAAGAGAGAGACAGGCTGAAAGTATAGAGCGAGACAAATTAACCTTGTCCATCATCTGTTGCCGGGTTTGTTTGGCATATACACACCTTTCGGTTTATGTTCAGCCAAGTTAAAATGTCAGCCCATATTTTAGCTCGACTCTGAGGGAAGGATGGCTACTGTAAACACATTCAGGGCACAAAAACATCACGGGTGGAGACTTCTAGGTTGCAGTCGTTCTACTAATTCACCCGCCATTAAAGGATTCTAAGGTTTGAACACACCTAAGCTGGCCATGTACATGTCAGATAGTGTGCTGTGTACATGCTCCCTTCATCTGTGTTCATGATGGGATGGACGGCGGTAGTTAATAGCATGAATATAGTTTCATACCTACAGGTATGTACAACACTCACCGCGGCTATAGACAGTGTACGTCTGCACATGTTGTCGTCACGTGTAGTATTACAGTTAGTGACTTCACACATTTCCCACAATGCCTCACAACCAGCTCCCAAAACTGGGCCTGATCTTATTACATGCACTCAGAAGATTAGTAGTAAACATTTTTTATGTATCATAGCAGTAAATACTAGGTGCAAATAATATAATTACTGATGGCTACACTGAGTATAATGATAATATGCATGTTTCTTTCCTAGAATGGAGACCTTGTTATTATTATGTTATTATTTCACCTGTGCTTGAAAAAAGTCAATAAGTTATATTTGAGGTAGCAGATCACACTTTGCAAAAATCATCATCAGCATCAATGAATTAGGTGGCAGCATGGGAGAAGGCTACTTATCTGTTCTCCCACAGTCAAAATCTCTTAAGGAGCCTGGGCTAAAACCAGGCAGGATTCAAATGAGCAGTCAGTGAGTGCTGGGAATTGAAAATGGAAAAACATGCGATTCAGGTACCTTTCGAGTCTCTCGGAGAGGTTGTCTGCCAGATCGAAAGATGGAGCCTTATAGACATCTGAGAGGTCCAACTTCTGTCTGAAGCCCTTCCTGAGCAGTGGTGATGTCCACCTGCACAAAGACCACAGATTAGTCACCTTGAACTGTAATGAATGCAAACATTCAATGTCCTGAAACAACCGTTACACATTCTACACACTGCTGAGAGATATTATATACACACAATTTATCAAACAAATATTTGATCATATTTTTAAACTACGATATTAAATGCATTTCTGTGTGGTTAGAGGATAAATCGTTGGCACAAAAGTCAGTGTTTGAGTGTCTGGAACTTCTGGTGTTAGCTGTGCACATAATCTGTGAGGTTTCGCAGTCAGACTAATGACAGAGAAGAGAGATTAAGTCAGATGTTTGCTGGTCCCTGTGACTTTTATTTAAAGAAAGGCTGTGACATACAGTAATTAACATCATCTCAGGTTTTCTTTTTTCTGTCTGCATCTTTCTTTTCGACCTGACTGTACATGAAAGTGAGCACAGAGAACATATCAGTGCAACATACAGCACAGAATAACCTTTTTCCCCCCATTACATTCAAATGTCTATACAGATCATCATAGTGTGAAGTCATCAAATACCTAATAGCATCATTCAAAAGTTAGTGGTCACCAGTCGCGCTTTAATGCTGAATGTAATAACATTATCCTTAATAATAAAGCTTTCCTTACTAATGACTCTTACCATGCTCCACAAATATTGAGGTCAGGGCAAACGCTCCAGTGCGTCTATCCGACCTGATAGTGTTTTCCTAGAACATACCTCATACTGTATGAACACAACTCACATTTCGCGCACAGTTTTAAACCCGGGTGCGCACTTTACGCGTGGAATTAGCGAATAATCTTTATCTCACTCGCTGCTTTTGAGTTAAAATCCGAAACTTTTCTTTTGAAATAAAAAAAAATAGGACTTGAAGACGGTCCGTGACAGTGTGACACCACCTCATAACACAATCACAAAATTTCTGTTAGCCTGCTTTAATCACAAAACAGACCCAAACTTTTTCATATCAAGGTTAAATCAGAACCTCCAAACAGGCTTAGACAGATTAACGACCAACTGAGAATCGGATGAAGTATTAATTAGCCGTAATGATAGTATTAATTTATTTCTATTATATTTTTTTCACTCGTAAGTCACCAAACACCACGTTGTAAACAGTGTCCTTAGCTTTATGAGGTGGTAACAGCGAGGCAGCAATAACTGCGACTGCACCTTGCCTTTCAGAGACAAACCCCAGCTCCTCTGGGAAAAGGACGCGGATGAAACGTGTCTTACCAAAAGAAAAATTTGGAGAAGAAGTTTGCATCTTCCACTGGTGACTTCTGCATCCTAAGTGCGCCGCCAGTTTGGTTTCTCTGCACCTGAGTCGTTTTCGTGCGCGTCGCTCACATTTGTGTGTCCCCTGAGTGGCCCCGTCCCCACAGACACAGAGAAGGTGCTCGTCTGTTTTGTCCTCCACTTTGTGCCTCCAGTAAATATGATATCACGATTTGTTTTGTTTTTTCCTTCTCCTCAAAAGCGAAACTGGTATCTCTGTCCTGTGCGCGTCTCCACGGTCCTCTCGCTCTTTCTGCTCTCGTCTTGCCCTCTCCTTTAGTGCGACAGTGAGAGGACAGTCCATGCTTTATGGGCTCGCCAAAACTTGCGGACACACACGTCATTTCCACGACGAGGAGCCTCAGGTTGCATATTGTGGCAACAGGCTGAAGAGGTAATGCCAGCTGATCCGAATGGGGCCACTTCAGTCGACAGATATTGATCCGTATACAACACCAGACAATGCAGGGAACAATATGAGTCCAGAGGGGATTTTTTTTGTGTGTCTTTACCCAAGTCTCTTCTTTAGGTTTGTCTTTGGATTCAATTCCCTCAAGTCAAAATGTTTATAAAGCTCTTACAGTACAAAGAAACCGAATAAATGTAAATTGTGCTGTGATAAATTAGTATTTCATATCTTACTGTACATTTCAACCCCTCAGTGGATAATGTACCATTTCCAAATCACTGATATGAACAAAAACTTTTTCCAAATGGGAGATGGTGGGATGAGCTCTGACAAACCTTAATGAAGTCACTGGTAAAAGCCTTCATAGCTAAACAAACTGCCAAGTGGTCCCAAATGAAGAGGAAAAAACAAAACAAAATGTGCCTTATTTTTTAAAGAAAAATATGATGTCTGCACACGACAGTCGAATAAAAGAAAAACTCACCCCTGTGTTAGGATGGATGGATAACAGAGCACAAACTGAGCCAAACAGCACAACTCAGTCCAATGTTCTTTATTAGCTCTGTCTCTCACACAGTGTGTAGGAAGCTTCTCCTCTCATATCAGTGTGGGCAGGTAAACATCACAGAGCTTAAAAACTTTAGCATTGAAGTCATTGATCTAAATGCTGAGCTGTGGCTTTTTTTTTTTATTTCACTCTTAGTCAGCTGCCTCGCTATCGTTGACAAAATGGAAGAAACAGTTCGGGACACCCAAATGAACTTGAAGCTGTTTTTATCAGTTTCAGGTTACACACAGTTTTAGCAGAGGGAGGATCAAAACCTCCAGACATTCCATAAGGGAACAGAGATAAAAATGTTAAGATGCAGTGAGCCCTTGGTGTCTGAGTGTATCAATACACAAACGGTGTCTTATCTTTGCTGTCAGCACTCAAACGCTTCAAGAGTGAGACACAGGTTGTGTACATCTGTTTGAAGATGTATATATTTGTCACGAACAGCTGTTTCTGCTTCTGGTGATAGAGGCTCTGCTATAGACACACATTCAAGGGATTCATTCCCTATGTGCCCAAGATAATAATCTAATGAAGTGTTAGCTTGATAAATGTTTTTGGTATTATTGAAGATCTATATATATTTAAATTAAAGTAAATCTGACAAGTACAGCAGTGGTTAAGAGTGCAGGTTTAATTTCAGCTTGGACACATGATGCAACTCTGCACAGAAAGTGACACTGGGAGTATTATGTGTGGCATTGAACATGCTTTACTGCAATTCTATATTTTCATTGAAAATACACAAATACACATTTGTGCATATTGTAGGCAACAGAGAGACAAATGGGAGGAAATCCTAAATGCAAAATAAGCTAAATATTGCTGAACTGATCTGTAGGGCAAACGTGAATCTGAATATTAAATGTGTAATACCCATGTGTTGTTGACATGCATATCAAAGCTGTAAAAAAAAAAGAAGAAAAAAAAGGCTGTGGATTGGAGAGAGTAATTCTGTTTGTGTGTTGAAAAAAAGCAGCCCCCAAATTGTGCTTCAATAAAACTTACCAAGGTAGATAGAAATATCTGAATATACAGAATACTGACACAATAAAATGAAAACTAATCCCTATAATAATGAGTTGTCATACTGATCAGGACATTTTCTCCCCATCTCTCAAAATGTAACGAGCAGCTGGGCCAGAAAGAGATTGAATGATTATATCAAGCAATTCTTTCTGTTTTTCCTGCTTCTTAAAAGGTCATTTGGATGTTGTTATTATCTCTACGGCATTTCTAATGGAGCTGATGGATGCTGACAATCATGACAAGTCAGACTATTGGTTTCTTGCCTCGAGGAAAGGCTGACCTCTGCTGGACATTTACTGTCTTTACAGCGAGATAAGATGTACAATATGTCATTAAGTGTGACAGTGGCAGGCTGTCAGAAAAATATACAGTATATATATATATATATGAATGAAACACAAAACTAACAGGAAAATGTGGGACATGTCAATCAAGAACAGTCTGTGAACACCTAGGTGATGATACCTGTCTGGGTGGACTGTAGGTGTTCAGGAGCTTCAAAAAGGCTTTTGTTGACTAACTACATAATATTTTCAGGTAGCATAATAATGTGTAAACCAATTCATTAGTGCCATTTTTTACATACTTTGTTGGGAAATAGTATTATATTATAAATATTATAAGTGTAAACCATAAAGAGCACCTAAACTACTCACCTGTCATAGCAGCAACCTCAAATTTAACAGTGGAATCCGGCGTGGGGGATTTTGACATTACCGGAAGCCCCCCTCTTTGTTTTCAAGAGAAGCGTTAAGGCAAAAACAAAATAAAAGCATTAGCATTGCAGGAGTTGAGTTAACAAAACAAAAAAAATGCTTGTCCTCATTATCTAGCTAGCATAAGTTGTCATAGAAGCATAGGGCTCGTCTCCAAATGCTTCTATCAATTCAATGGCTGCAGTGTAATTTAGCAAGTCAGCTAACCACTGATTAGTTATTTAGCTAAAGTAGTGTAAGCTAGCATTAAGTTAAATAACAATTTTACATTTAGAAGTATATCTAACGATTGCTTACTTTTGCGTAATAACAAAATTTAATCATACCACAAAAATATCAAAAGTGGACCACTCTGATACGGTGCTGAGACAAACGTACAGGAAAAACACAAAGTAAGTTAGCAATCAACCCATAACTCTAGGGATAATTGATAAAATTGTGGTGGGCGTGACCGGATGTCAAACTCCGCCTACCCGCAGGCTGCATCTAACAACAACGATTGAATATTTGAAAGGCCTATAACGAATGTCCTCAACATACCTTTTCTGCTACATGTATGTTAGCCAACAGCTAAACCGAATTATGGGCAGCTTGGTACATAATGCTTTCCCAGCCGGAGATGAAAGTGACGCCAGCAGCGACGAGTGGGACATCGGGTATTCGGACAAAAAGTCCCCCCTCAAGGTAACACAAACCGTCCAACTTTTCTTAAATGGTTTATGCAACTAGAAGTAGCTCTATGTTAGCAAGCTTCAACGAAACCATTGGTGCTAACTAGGTAGCAGGCTAACAGTCCGCCTTAATGCTTGTTTCGCAGCAAAGTAGAAACAGTAGAAAACCCATTGGCCCATAGTTATGAATACGTTGTTTAACTTATATATGCGCATATATATTAGCGAAAATAGTGACAAGGGTGTCCTGCCGCTCTTTTTCACCCTTGAACATCACTGTTTACACCGCCTTAGCATTAGCAAAATGCGCGGTTGTCTACAGCAAAAATAAAAAGCTATTTTGATAATCATTATGATCGATCTTTTTTTCATGTAAAAATGGCATAAAATATCAAATGTGAGTGTTGTTTGAAAAAACTCTGGCAACATCACCTTGGCTCTGCAAAATTATAAATGGCATATTTAATGGCATTTCATTCCGTAAATTAGAATGAATCAAAAAATGTTAAACAGATTAATCTTAATTAGTTGCAGCCCTGAAATAATCACAGTAATGACAGTATAAAGATTAGTACACAGTATTTACTGTGTTGTATTAGTGTGTATGAAATTGTGAGACAGGTAAGATAATAGTCAAATACTTGATAAAGCCACCATCTCTCTTTCTGGGATTGACTTTTACCAGTAAACGCTATACCTACACTAGCTGGTAGGAAATGCTCCTGCAGAATATTTGTATAAATTGGAATATTTATAACAGTAAGATTTTGATCATTTCAATATTGCTCTAGCCTCACAGTTGTTGTGTATCTTTTGCATCCTTTTCTTTCTTACTTACTGTATCCAGTTATCTTATCTAGTTTCTCATTTTGCCATTTGAATATCACAGGTCCAGGATGATGTCACACCGAATGCAACAGATGATGTTTCAAGATTGAAAATAGCCATCAGTAAAGGAGACATTGGGACTGTTGAGCAGCTGTTGGACAATGGCAAGTACTCCCTCCAAGTCTGGCATGTGAACACTCACTTTCACAGTGTGGGCATGTATTCACGACATCAGTGTGTTTATCGCTTTTATTGCTTTAGCCATAGCAACTACATTGTCTGTACGTACATATGTCAGCAGTTTTGCCAGAGAGTTGATTTGCAGAATTCAAGCGAGTTTGGGAAAACAAAACACGAGATGTTATTATGTGTGTGTGTGTGTGTGTGTGTGTGTGTGTGTGTGTGTGTGTGTGTGTGCATAAGCTAGAGGCCATTAGACACAGCATCGCTCTTTAGATAATAAGTTCTTTGCCTGACTTAATTTGATCCTTTTGTTGTGGACAGGCATGGACGTGGAGACCAGGCTGGGCTTTGAATGGACTCCTCTCATGTGTGCCGTCAATGTAGCCAATCACGATCTGGCCAAACTCCTGTTGGAGAGAGGAGCACGTGCTAACTTCAGCAAAGGTCAGACCAATGTGGATCACTGTGTTTAAGGGCGCTCCGGTCAGAATTTCTGAGGCCGATTGCAGGAAGCAACATTGGCCGATGCCGATCACTGATCAGAATTACTTTATTATCATCAAACGGCATCAAGTTATTAGTAGCATAATTAAAAACACAACTAAAATTGTATTTTTCTGCTTATTAGGTGTAAAGCAAAGTGAAAGGTTATCTGTAAACTGTAAAAAAAAAAAAAAAAAAAAGAAGAAGAAAAAAGTCTTTGTGCTGACATCTTAATGCCTGAAGCCACCACTTGGTTACTGCTTGAAACAAGAGAACCCAACATCCTAAGTCTTTGAAGCTCATTCCATTTGTATGCAGCATAGTATATCACCCTATTTCTGCCAAGTTCAGTGTGAGCAGGAGGTGTAACTAATATTAAAATGTCCTGTTACCTGACATTGTGGGTGCTGCGTTTAAATTCAAGAGCAGAAGTAACTCAGTAGTTTAAGTAGTAGTGCCTTATGAATAAACAGCTCAGTTCTGTTCAGTTCAGACAACTTTATTTATCCCAAACGGGCAATTCAAAATGTCAGAGGAAGCATATTCAAGACATGGGACAGTAGGAGGGACAAGTTACTATGGATAAAATAAAAGCAATAAATAAAAACACATATCCTATAAATAAGTCAATAAAATGAGTACTTGATAAAAAGAAAACATGTTTACTCTAAAATAACGGTCATTGAATTCTGCGTTTAGCAGCTTAATAGCTGAAGGAAAGAACGACTTGGAGTAACGGTACATTATAACGTCGGCCTGAAGGCATCAGAGAGAATTCAGCATGCAATGCTACTCCCCTCTGTCTGCTAAAGAGCACCATTACACCTTTTCTTAAAGGATGCAATGGTGAGTGAGGAATATATCACCTGTGATAAACTGAGTCAAGAGGTTTTCATTTAGAGGAAGAAGCAGGAATATACACAATATCACCATAACCAGAGGCAGACAGAATTGTAGATTGTACTCTGGTCTTTTCACTAGCAGAAGAAATACATGATTTGTTTTTATACTAGAATCAAATTTTGGCCTTCAGTTTGCTTAATAGTTGTTCCCCATGGGTCTTAAAGGTAAGTCTGATATCCAGGGTTTTATCTCTGACACAGCTTTGGTGATATCTACACTCGTGTAAAATGGGTTCAGACTTGTAACTTCAAAACTTCTACAAACTATACTCAGTTTAAATATATGCAGTGCAGTGCTGAACTTGTGTTCAGTTCACTGTTTAACCGTTCATGGTCCTCTGAACTGAACCTGCCAGTCCTACTGTGTGTTTAGTACCGCCCTGTGCTCTTTTAGCCGTTAGCTTCCATAGCCAAACACACAGCAGGACTCTGCAGATAAAAGAAGGGAGAAAAAAAGCACTTATATTGGAATCGGCTGAAAATTAGTTGGAAATGTCGGCTATCAGCAAAAATCCAACGTAGTGCATCCCTTAACTAAAGTAAAAAAGTAACGCTCTTTCCTCTCAAACCAAAGATATAAAAAGTAAATATTTAAATTCATTCTACTTCACCCCCTATATCGGGGGGGGGGGACATTTTGATTAGGCAACACTTAATACTTAATCCTATCAGTCTCTGTTGCGTTGGTGTCGAGCTGTCCTTCCCCCGTTGCACCTTTTTTCAATTTCCTCACCTGCTCCAGCCAAAGACACAGGGGACCCAGTCAGGCCTCTGCACCAGCACACTTCATCTGACATTACTTAATGGTGATGACGCCAAAGAGGAGCTCTTACAGAAACACACTGCTGATCCTTTGAGTTGTTTTTAGTTCATGCACACTGCACCCTCATCCCAAATCAAGACAAATTGAAGGCATCTGTTGGATCGAGGTCAGACTTGGTAAGATGGAAGGGAGAACTCTTCCATGTTAACAAACTTGCAGTTATATAGACATAGACCTATAAATGGCCGTCACAGATTCCCCAGAATCATTAAATATTTTGTCACTAGATTAGAGTTAGTTCAGGAGTCTAAAATGTCTAATCTGTAGAATGGAAAATAATCGTTGAATGACGACTGTAAAGCGACATGGATGACACACAGCTCCATATTCCTTCTCTCTCTGACGTGGAAATATTAGAAATAGATTTAAGACATGCAGGGCAAAAAAGCAGCAGCAATCCACTGGACCTACAGGATCGACCCAAAGCTTTAGCATCGCAATCACAGCGGCTGTGCTCACACGGACAGAAGCAGGAGAACACGACACGACATCAGATTTGTTTGAATCTGATGTCGTGTCAAATACAAATGTTAGTGGGGGAGTCAATCTCCATGTGCGTAATCACTCATTCCCTGTGATTATGGAGCTGCCCAGATCCTAGAAGAAACAGTGATAAAAGCTTTAACCTAAAAAGAATGTCGTGTCTGTCATTTGGCCACATTTAGGCTATGTCTTAAAAAAAAAAAGCATGCAAAATAATTGTTCCTGAATCGTTATCGAAGTAAAAGTTTTAAATTATTGTTTTAACTTGAAGCCATATTACCCAGCCCTAGTTTGTAGTGATATCTGTTGTGTTTTTGTACAAAACACTGCAAATTAATGGTCATTTTAGGCAAATAAAAATGAGAATAACAAGGAGACAAAGAATACTGCATATTAATTATTGCATACTCATGAATTAGTTTGTGCCCACGTTAAGCGTAGTAGGAGCCACTAGCAGCAGTAGCATCTACAAAATGAGAAATTAGCTGCCTGTGCCTGTGCATTCAGCGCAAGACACGTCCCATGACTAATAAGTTAAAGTTTACATAACAGCAGGCAAAAAAAAGACTTGTGCCAATGTCACTGCTGCCTATGCAATAACAATAAATTATTAATTCTCCTAGACGTTCCCAAAAACCACATTTGGAATCACAGCTCCAGTCGTGCTCTTTATATCTGATACCAATTACTCCTTTGTCCAGAACGTCAAGTTAAACTGTGTGTGTGTGACTGATTTTCACATGGTATCCACATCTGATGCTCGAGGCAGGTGAAGGAAGCAATTACACCGAGGGATGACGTGTGGTCACGTCCTGATGGCGAGGCAGCGAGGCTGAGCAGAGGAATGCATGAGTGATTGATAACGGTCACCACATTGCTGTCATAGCCTCTCGCCAAATTCTCAGACCTCACATTTATTTACTCCAGTCCTCTCCAGATGCAAACCAGGCTGTCTGGTTTACACCCACATGCACAAAATGTAAACACTCCCACACATGCACAGCCACGGAGACACAGGAAACCCACATGCAGATGTAGAGGCTCAGGTACGCTTGTACAGACGCACAAATACGCATAGATACATGCTGTGATACACACAGCTTGAGGACTCGGGCTTTGGCACAGCAAAACAGGATTTGAGATCATTGCAATGGGTCTCAGACCAGTCTTATCAGGATGAGATAAATAGATAAGTCCTCTGAAGGCCACACTTCCTGATGCCAGATAAAAGGCTATCCATCTCCATCACCGCATCATTGTCCAGAATTTCGCCTCGGGTTGCATGACTTCGTTGCGATGGAAAAAAAAATACTCCTTACTTTAATTTATAAAATTATTCACATTTTAATTGGAAAGTGAAGAACACTTCCCCGACAGTAAGTATTATGTCATATTCCATTTCAAATTTTAAATATTGTTAAAACAAAATGTGTTAACCATGCTGACCTCACAGCCAATTATAATTCTAATACTACTACTAATAATAATAATGATGATGAAAACGTCATTTTTGTAGTACCTTTCATACAAGAAGTACTTCCTCAAAAGTGCTTTACAATACAAAATTTACATGCACCAAGTGCTTCACATAAAAAAAACTCAAAAATTAGAATGCAACTCATTTATGTTTATTGTCAATAGATGAGTAGTAATGTCTATAATTGTAGCATCATCAGAGATGTACAGCATGTAATCTGCATAATTATGGAAACATACATGATGCTTTCTTATGATGTCACCAAGTGGCAGCCGTGTATTTAGAACTCTAATGGACCAAGTTAGCGCCCCTGTGCAACTCCACAACAGATGTCATGTTTCTCAGACACACGATGGTGCAAGTTTTAACTAGTTGAACACACAGTCAGAAAGACCAGTTAACTTTCAAGACAATTGATTAACACATCATCAATCATATCAAATGCTGCACTTAGGTCTAAGAGGTCAGGAGCCTAAGTCTGAGGTCGCTAAGCTGGGTTTACATGGACGGTTTCGGTGCTGTGGTGTGTTATAAGAGCCTCAATGAAATTCCTCCAGCATAAACTTCTCTTTAGGAATTGAGTTAATATGTGCTGAAACTTTTTCTGCTGAATATTTTTAAGTATCTAACAGATTAATTTAAGATTGGACACCGACCTATAGTTTGTTAATGCATTACCATCTAAGTTGTGATTCTTAATAAAGGTTTTACAACAGCTGTGTTCTGCTAATACTGTGCAGGATCAACCAAAGTTGATGCTCCAAAGTCTGTCTGTAGTTGTCCCTGTCTAAGGATTGTGTACAAAATAAATAAATAAAGTAATTAGATAAAAAAGGATAAAACAGGCACTTTCCTTTTATTATTTACCTTTTATAGTCTTTTTTTTCTCTTTCTAAAACTTTTCATAGGCTCTTTAATTCATGCCACCTTTATGTATTTTTAAAAAAAAGAAAGAATTTCTAATGATCGGTGCTGAACTAAATGTTACTTTAAAGAAAAATGCCTTTAAAATGAGTATGAAACACTTCCACACTGTGCTCTTGTCCACAGATAATTGGACAGTGCTCATGGCCAGCACCACAGCTTCTGCAGGTGAACACAAAGTTGCTCGCTGTGTGGAGCTTCTGCTGTCCAGAAATGCTGATCCCAACATGGTTGACAGGTGACGTTCAGCACAGTATGCATTGTCACACCCCCACTGACGTAGGCCAAATAAAAACACTTCAGACTTTACTTGAACAAGTGGGGGGAAATAGAGGTCGTGATCAAATTACCTTTGATGGTTCTTGTAATGTTTAGCTGCCATGTGGTAGCATTATGCACCACAGCGCTCTATACAGTGTGTGTGTTTGTGTTTTGTTTGGAATGTCCTGTTATGGCGTGTGCATGTACGTACGGGTTACAGACAGACAAACAAACACACCGAGTGTAGGGGGGGGATTTAGAAGCCATTTTGCAAGGTTGGATGCAACCCAGTATAGTTAAGGAGGTTTAGCAGTTGTCCGTTATTCAAGGGGTCGTTGGTTCAGTGCCTGGCTCCTCTTGTCTGCATATTGAAGAAGATGCAGAACCACAAATTGCTCCCAACTGCTGCTCCATCAGCGTCTACGTGGTACCGGCTCGACTCGCCTTTTAGGCAACAGTACCTGGTACCTGGTACCGACTCGTTTGCTATCATCTCCATCAAGGTTCCAGAAAAGCTGAGCAAGTACTAAAAAAGGTGATCTGAAAACACCTCAGACCACTGATTCACCATCTATACTGTACAATATATGAAACCACCTATCCTTAGACTGGGGAGGGACATGACAGACACGCATCCAAAAAAATGTGTGTACAGAATAGATCAACAAAAACAATTCACAGTAAATAAGAATTAGCAAGAGTTAGCAAGCCACCAAGATCATGTTACCATAACAACCTGCCATGATTTAAGTGTCCTCTTGTCCAGTTTTACTCAAACCTGATGCCTAAAAGATGTTATTTATAGTCTTCGGCCCTTTGAGGTTCTATCAGTGAAGTCTGTGCAGTGTTATTGATTACCCTTAAAACACTCTAGCAGTGTGCAATATTACCAAATCAGCCATGTTGATCAGTAACCTAATGGCTAACCTGTCCTAGAGGTTTCTTTAAATAAAAAATAAATATTATTTCAATATATAAATTTGTAAAAGTCACAGAGGATCTATCAGCCATTGCAGACAGTAGATATAAAACCTGCCTCCCAGTCCTGGTGATAAACATGAAAAATTCCATCTCGTGAAAAAAAAGAATGAAGGGATGTCATTCTCAGAGCACTTCTACTGTTTCCATCTGTGGATTTTTGCTGTGTCAGAGTGAGGATTCAGTCCTCGGTGGCTTTTTTTTGTGTGTTTTTTTTTTTTTTGTTTAGCTTTCTCTAATCCCTTGTCACTCTGTCATTGCAAGTATGGCTTTACATGCACGACACACATGGCCTAACAGAGAAGTGGGAGCAATCACTCACTAACATCCAGAGTAAAAGAAGCATGTAAGGTTCATGTGGTGCAGAGGATAAACCTCCTCCTCCACATCACTGCCTCTTACGTCTGAATATCAAACCAATGATTAACACCAGCTGTTTGTCTCTCTGTCGTTGTGTAAACACACATTTGTCTGTCATCTCTCCAAGTCTCTGTTGGAGCACGATGTGGGGTCCATTGCCTCCACGTGTCCGTTCTTTTGGTTGTTTTTCTTCACCACCATTGTACTGCTCTGTGTTAACATCAAGGCATGAAACATGCTTCTCACGGATGCACGTACTGTAAGTAAGTGTTGGGCCACGTCTGGCCTCTCAAAGCTTCCCCTCTGGCCTGCAGAACATTAATTAATTAATTCAGAAAACGTGAAAATCTTCCACTAAGCACCAGACACCCCAGTCCATCCTGAAAGGGATGTTTCATTGGGTTGCCAAATTCCTGGCAATGGACCAGAAGTTTAATTGTTCACCTGTTCTGCAAAATGTGATTCTTTTTAAGTTCATCCTCTCTACATCAAACCGCCCAGCTTCCCAGACTGGTCATCCCACAGTGATGACAGCAGCACACGGTTCAGATTAGAGGAGGTTGAACCAAAGTGGCACCAAGACACAAGTTATATTTAATATGTGTGGCATATAATTGGCACTGAATTGTCATGTTCCTCTGTTAAAAACAAGCATCCGTTAATACTGTTAACAACACCTGTTAACTATATGTCAAAGATATAGACATAGGTTTTCATCTGTGTTGATTGGTTTCCTTGTTTTTTTTGTCAGCAGGATTACACAAAAGCTCCTGTGCAGATTCTCACTAAATTTGGTGGAAGGGTGTTGCATGGGACAAAAAAGAACCCATTAAACTTTGGTCAAATTCACTCAATTGAGAATTTCCCCACTGTGGGACTAATAAAGGAATATCTTATCTTATCTTATCTTATCTTATCTTATCTTATCTTATCTTATCTTAGATAAACAGGCAAATCCATGAATTTTCTTACAGCTTTAACATTGTGAAATAGGGCATTTTTCAACATTTTCACTAGTTGCATAAACACTTCAGAGCTGATTTCCACAGACCTTTTTGGAGGGGTGAGGCATGGATGCTTGGCCAAAGGGGGGCATATATGGCTACCTTGTCCATATGGAGGTATGGTCTATACACTTCTCAAAAACTGCTTGACAGAATTAAATAAAATTTCATACTTGCCTTGTAGGGGTCCTAAAGATGTGTATCTCATAATTGGTTTCTTCAATTTGCTTATTTTCTTCAGGCTTTGTCTGTTTTTAGGCACATTTTAAGGGTATTTTCATGTCCTTTAGCTCACATTCACCTATGAAAGGGCGTTCTGTCTATTCCCAACAACACAAATAGAGTTTTTCCAGTAGCGGGGGGGGGGCATCGTGTCCTTGGACACAAATGTTCTAGTAGAGGATTCACTTTGTGAGAAGCCACATTCAGGTGTCGTGTGTTTAGCCTTGCTACTGTGAGTCAGGTGTTTTCTGGAAGTCATTTTTCTTGCTGTCCTGACACCTGGAATGATGTTCGATGTGCAGACATTTGTCTACTGGCTAAATCCCACAGACTGAAGGACACACACACACACATACAACACGCACGAAAAACTGTATGCGAGTGACCTCGGTAACCAAAACCAGTCTTGGGAAAATACAGTAACACTGGACATGAAAGCAGAAATGAGTGACACTACTATCCTGATCACAGCCATTAGTCATAGCCATTAGTGTATTTGTTTGAGTTCACAGGACAGTGTTTTGAAGTTGTTAAAAGAAATGATGTAGCCACACCTATTTGACAAACATCACCTCTGTCTAGGAGCATTTTCATGTCGTGATAATTTATTGTCAGAAAAGTCAATACTTACTTTGCCAACAAGCCACATCATAACATCTCAACCCTGAGTAACGAAGCACAAACAGGCATTACTGTTAATGGCATTTAGGATCGGGTCACATGACGGAATATACTGTCAGACAGAAACAACTTTGCCGACAACTTTAAAAAGCTATTTTTGAATATCTGAAATGAATAAATATGACTGTTTTATGGATTTACTGGACTTTTGCTGTTTTAAGTATCACGTTTTAGTGGATATTCACACTTTATTTTATTTTATGTCTTTTAATGCTTTTGATTTCTAGAAAGAAAACTGATATCAGTGTCATGGTATGATGTTACAAATACCGTCAAATATTTAATCAGTTTCTCCAACTCCGAACAGTTCTCATGAAAGCTCGAAAGATCCATCTGAATTTGTTATACCCTGAATGCCTCATACGCAAATCAACACTATGTTGTTGTTATCAGTTATTCAGTTTTTGAGTCTTTAAAAATCTCTCATTTTTATGTCGTCTCAATTAAGAGGAAGTTCCATTGAACACAAAATATTAATGTAAATAAACAGAATGCTTGGCCTCCCTTTTGTGTATATGTGAATTATGGATTCACTCTCTGTCACACACACACACACACACACACACACACACACACACACACACACGGTTTCCTGTAAAACTATTAGGTGAAGTGACAAATTGCCCTGGGACTTTCCCACGCTTCTTGATGGACAAATTTTTCTCACCTGTTGTGTTTGAGTCAGAGGTGATAAGATAGAGGTGCAGAGGTTATTTATATACAGTTCTTGTTCTGATAGAAGCAAACACATGAAGGCATCAGACCAATGACTGGGAAGGAAGATCAATGTTATTATAAAACCATGTCTTCCATTTCACAGTTGTTTGCTGTTGAAGGACAACATTCAACACTTGGGGTTTTTTTCGGAGTAGATCACCCGACACTTATTGTTAGGGTCTGACCTTCTGACCTGCACTGACTAGTGTAAAGGCCCTGTTCTGCAAGGGATTATTGTTATTTTCCCCAAATGAATCACATTTTTTGGGGCCTGAACTTGCTCAAAAACTCACGAAAGTCTGCAGAAAAATCAGCCATAGTGGAAATTTTCATGTGATTAGGTGATTGGAACTGGCTGTGGTAAAATGGGTCTCTAGCACCCCCTAACGTTTATCGTACATAATGAGGTAGGCATGTGTAACTTAACCAAGTGTATTGCATTCACTTGAGAAAAAAACATTGAATTTTTCTGAATTAACGAGATATAACTGGCCCAGATCTACAAAAAACAAAAAAAAAGTCTCTAGGAGCCACGACTTAAACCAAACAGGAAGTTGGCCTCTTTGATTTTTGTAGTCATTTTTTGCAATTCACATACGTTGTAATTTAACAAGCTCCTCCTAGAGATTTTTACCCCAATCAAACTTAAAATTTGGTCAGTAACCATCTTAACCCAACAAGGATGAAAAGTTGTTAAAATCTATGAATTTTAATGTTTCACCACGAATCAGTTTCAACGCTGCTTGTAGCTCTAATTTTTTTGTTGTTGTACTTAAAGCAGATGTTCTCCAGCTCCATGGGAGGCATAGATTCAGCTGACTACATAAGTTCATTATGTTTAGACCAGAATGAAGATTGGCTGCATTTAATCTGTTTCTGATTCTGATTCCTCTGTCACAGCTGAACCATTGACTGTGTCTGTTTTGTGTACTAGTTGGTTATCTATAACATGATGTTTGCTGCCCTCTGGTGTCTCCTCACCATCACTCTAGTTCAGTCATATCCTCAATTAAAAAAAAAAAAAAAAAAGTTAATTTTCTCTCTCATTTTTTTCTCTTATTGTTATGCATTTTCTATCAAATATTTTTGTAGTCCTCTTCCCACTTCTCCTCCCCCCCACCCTTTAGCTTTTCTCATTAACTTCTTCTCCATTCCTATAGTTACCTCTCTTCAGTTCTTTAGTTTCTCTTTATTCCCTCCTCATTTTGGTGTATTTTATTTTCATCCCTTTTCTTCTTTCTTTGTCACTTTATCCTTTTCAGATCTCAGATGACCTGCCTGATGCTGGCAGCCAGGGACGGTTACAGTAAAGTCATCAATCTGCTGGTCTCCCATGGAGCAGAAGTCAATGTCCAGGATAGCAATGGATACACGGTGTGCCAAAGTTTGTTTAGTCACACCAGGACACTTGTGCTGATCAACGAATAATTAGTTATGTCTTTTGTACTTTTGACTTTGTGTATGATGAGTAATACTAATATTTCTGTTAGGCTTTGTCTATAGCTGTGCAGTATGGAAGAGAGGAGGCGGTTCTCAAGCTCCTTCAGCTGGGAGCAGACAAAACCATAAAGACTAAGGCTGGCAAGAGCCCTGCGGACCTGGCTGTGATCTTTAAACACACACAGGTATCTGCAGTTCTATGCATTTCAGACACCACATATGTGAAGTTTTTTTTAAGTGTTTTAAATTAAATCTTATTCACTAAAAGGACAAACTGGTCAATGTCTAGTTATCACATGGAAAGAGTTCAGTAAAGCAAGTCAGAAATCTTAATGCCAATTTTTGCTCTTTTTTTTGTTTGCATTATATTAGTCCTAGCCCATTGTAAGGTTGTACTGATGAGGAAATCTTCCACTTGTATTCTAATACCAGTGTCTGTTCACAGATAGGGAGGATCCTGGCCTCTTCAGCCCACATGCCTACTGCCCAGGCCTTCAGCTCCATGGAGGAGACCCTCTCAAAGTTCTTCAAGACCAACTCTGAACAGCCTCCTTCAAAGGAAAAGTGAGATGACCAACGACTTGTTTTTAGTATCTATGGTATGGATGCATTAACTCCCCCACACAGTCAGAGGTGAGCAACTTCAGAGCAACTTCTGATTAGGGTTCACCAGCATTTGGTCTAAAGTATTTTGTGCTGCCCTCCATTTCCATGACTCCTCTCGGTTTCCACCACAGCTGGGTCATTTGGGTCGAGACTCATATGGTAAAGGTCTTCAGCCTTCCAATGTACAATATCTGACACGGTGCTTTAGAAGTCATTGATGCTTTGAATCATGAAGGCTTAGGGGGCAGCCCCGAAGATTTCTAATGTCTATTTCGCTTTTAAAATGCTGATTACATTTAGTACATATGCATAAGAATAATCATCGCCACAATTTATCTTTATTTTAAAATGTGGCCATTATTTCTACTCCATTCGTTCTGTTTCCTGTTCCTGTGGTGAGATTCTTTTACGTGACTGAATATTACCAAATAGGGAAACTTTGGTTTCTATTACAATTTAGCCTTCCAACAATTATGAAAACAAGATAATCAAGATAAAACAATTACTGTGCTGCTTTCCTCTTCCCAAATGATGCTCTCATACGTCTGTTGTCGTACAGTAATTCTAGCTCACCCTGTTCCTTTACAGCACTGGTGCATTCGCACCTCCGTTAAAGCCAAATCTCACCCAGCCAGGCCATGGCATGTTTAATTCATCCCACTTTGGTCGAGTGAGGAGTCATTTAAAAAAAACACAAAAAAAAATGTCAACCCTGTGCCGTTATGGAACTGGAGCTTGAAATGGCTAAAGAGGATGCCAGACTACATGCAGTTTGCAGCCACTATTAACAAAAGAAGAGGAAGAAGAACGCACTGTGACCACAGGGCAGACAGCAGAAGCATGTTAGCCATTCAAAGTCAAATTCAAATGTACGTCTACGTCTTACATCTACTGCTCCCCCTGTTGGACTCTGTGTGTAGCAGCACCTCTGCAGCAGGTGTTGTTGAACCATTGTTCAACCAGACATAAACAATAATAAACCTTTGGATGACTGTATTCCTGCATGTCTGGCACCAGGAATCACAGCCTGTAAACAGTTTAGATGTGTTTTTCTCATGTCCGATACAAAGACTTTAAAAACAAGTAATACTCACATATTCTGAACGTCATGTCAACAGTCCGTCTGACGCTGCGTGTTCACTGCGGTTACTCTGATGTATTCGAACTCAGTGACACTTTAGTTACATCACATGATCCCAAAAGGAAAAAAGATGTTTCCTTTTTGCCCAACCATATCTACAGGGAGGTCAAAGGTTAGGTTCAGGTACAGTGGAGCTGGAAGGGGTGTGAATTAATCAACACTTAGGTGGGGTAGATTTTTTTTGCTGCTGTGAGGTCTTAAACCAAAACCACTGAAAAGCTTTCAGTATGTAGCTCAGCTCTAGAACAACTTTTCATTTTTACAAATAAGCACCATTTTAGTGTATAAGTCATTGAGGTGATCTGTCTGCCATCCTCAGTGTGACCAAGCTTGATGAACTTGAGCTCCTCCTGCACGGCCTCGATCTCGGCAACCTCACTGACATCATGACTGTAAGTACCGATGGCATGCTCAAATCAAATTTAAATGTCTGTAAATGTATGCACAGTGCCTTATTAAAGCTCACTAACTTGTTTCATGCACTTTTTCAATGATCCAAACTAATGTCAGCCTGCAATACTGTATAAATAGAACAACAAAAATGATCATACCTTAATATAAGCAGCATATATAAATTCAATATCGTTCATTTTAAAGGATAACATGAATAAATACATTTATATCATAATGAAATAATATTAAACGCAAACATAATCATAATAAATTAAAATTATTTATTAAAAATAAGTAAATACTTCCAGATTAAAAGGTAATATAGTTTTTTTTTAAAGTTACAACACAGTATATCGTCATAATAGTTCCTTTCTCTCAGTTTAGTTCAGTTTATTTAATCTCCCAAAGGAGAGAAAAACCAAAAACAGCAGAAACCATGAGAAAAACAACTGCAAACATATGGTTTAGTCATGGGCCATGAAATTCATATTCTGTTTCACACGTTTGCAGTAAGGAATGTTATGATAGCAGAAATTTAGGATCCAATACCAATGTCTGATTTGAAGAATTGGCTCCCCGATACCCATGGGAGAAAAATGCGTACTGTCATATGTCAGAATTTAGGCATCAATTTGATATCGAATACGAATATATATATATATATAAAATTTGTATTCCCTGCCTGATGTATGAAGACTGGGTTTGAGGGGTGGAGGTAGATTGTTGTGTCACCGTGTGGCAAAGCCTCAGGCCAGGTACGTATAATTCAGGCGGTGGCGTCAGGAACTGCTGCCGACATTTTGATTTGGTAAATGCTGAGCGATGTTTCCGTTTTTCCCCCCCGTTTCTTTTTGACACACGCACAGGAAAATGACATCACCTGGGGCTACCTGCTGACCATGGAGAAGGAGGACCTGGAGAAGGTAGGGGGACGACTGTACATCTGTTGATCCGTCACCTCGTTTGCTCCCTTCTCGTCTTCAGGGGGATGATGTCATAAATGGTGATGTCATTGCTGTTTAATGGCAGTAGAAAGATGAAAGATTAAACTGATAGCTGTGTTAGCGCTCTATTCTGGCTCTTTCAGTCAGCTGTGTTTCTATAAACATGGGTACACCTGAAATAATGAGGTCAGAAGGGTGCATCTGGTTCTCTTCACCTGGCCAACATTTCACTTAAAACAATGTGTTTCATTTAGAATATCTGACAGAACGTGAAATTGAATTCCATTCCAGATGGGTTTTTCAGACATGAAAAATACCTTACAGTGAATTACAGACAAACGTGTGTGAAAATACACGAATACATCAATTTTTCATTTATGGTCGTGCAGTAAGAAAAACGCTTCTGGAGTAACTTAAAACTCAAAGCATGGTGTAGCTTTAGAGGAGAGTAATCAAATGAAGAATAATCATACAGTTTGATGATGATTTTTT
This sequence comes from Chaunax sp. Z400, assembly GCA_037577475.1. NCBI lineage: Eukaryota > Metazoa > Chordata > Actinopteri > Lophiiformes > Chaunacidae > Chaunax > Chaunax sp. Z400. The sequence goes on from CM075186.1 coordinate 2,968,926, forward strand.
CTGAACATTCTAATAGAAAATATTCTAATCAACAAAGATAAATGTTTTTACATCTTTCAGATTGGTATCACAGACCCAGCGGACCAGCAGAAGGTGCTGAGTGCTGTGCAGCAGATGCACCTGGACAAAGTGGACCTAGACACAATTGGCCAACTGGGAGTTGCAGACAGTGGGTAGGATTGTCACATCTTTTTACCCAGCAGGCCATCAACCACAGAGGAGTATCCCAAGTTAAGGGCTAAGGAAGAACTTAGACCTGAATTTGTCCAAGGTGAAATGTTCAAGGGAAAACAGTGAGTTTGTTAAAGCATTACATACTTTTTCCTATGAAAGTAGTATGATTAGATTAGAATGACTAATGATCTGATTAGAGGCGTCATTCTCTGCCTTTTAACTTTCCTATATCTTTAGCACTGTCTAAATATTACAGGAATCATTGGGGATCGAGGTGTCTAACAGAAAACTTGTCAAAAGATGTTTAGGAATCCTTAGAGTTTGAAAATCTTTGTGTTTGTTTCAGTCTATTAGAAATGTCTGATAACATATCAGTTGCCAAAAAAAATAATCCTCCAAAAATGCTTCGCAAAGCCAGAAACAAATCTGACTGTAGTAGCAAAAAATTTAAACACTTGTCAGCCACACACCTTTAAACCCCCCCCCCCCCACCCCACACACACACACATCCAGCGCTCCTCCATCTCCTTGTAATACTCTGTCTGTCCTCCTCTCCTGGACGTCGTCCATCAGCCTCATGAGCATCTCACTGTCCTAGCTCCACATCCCCCCCCCCCCCTCCCCCCCCCCCCCCCCCCCCATCCCCATAGCCGAGTCCTGATCCAGGCCCTAATTGTTTAAGTGGAGCTGTAATGATTTGTAAGGTGAGAGGAGATGAGGGGTTGCCATGAGCAAAGGAAAACCAGCGGCGAGGGCCAAACAGAGCCATCGCACCGCACCCCATTACTTCATGAGTCCTCAGCAGAGCCGGGGGCTCCAGCGGCTTCACCTGCGCTCTCCTGCCGGATGAGAGACAGTTCACCAGAGACAGGGGGAGGTTAATGAGAGGGATTTTTCAGGGCCAGACCCCCTTGAGAGATCCCTCTGGATCCTTATTTCACACAGAAGTTAGAAAATAGTCGAAAATTACTCTTAAAAACATTCCCTTGACGTGTCAGAGACCTGTGCTGATAGTTATTCCTGGAGCGATTGCTTTTGCCTTTAATGAACTGAAATACTGTGATTCATCAATGCCCGTCTGTGCAAAAAGTTAGATACCACTTTGCAGCAATCTTAGCTCTGTCACCTCATGCCAGAGTAGCTTTACCTTTAAAAGTGGAGGCTGATCAGACTGAAACCAAACCTAACATAGGACCACTGCATTTTTCCTCAATCTCAGGGCAGCTTTTGGATTCTAAATACTAGTTTGTGATGGTCAAAGCCTCAAATTATGACACACCTGCTTGCTTAATTTAGAGGCCGTTTATGCGACAACCATTTTAGCCAAAAACGGAAAAAGTTTTGTCGGGTTTTGGACGTTGATTTACACAAGAACAACATTTTTTGGGGCCTGAAAACAAGCAAAACAGGTTCCACTGTAGCATCGTGTAAACAGGCACAACGCAACTGCTCTGAAAACGATGATGTCATAGCCCAGCTTCATACATTACGGTTCCAGCCTTACACGCGTGCATTGAGAACATACTATGGATAGAACAACAACAACAACAAACAATGTCTGACTCTCCTGTTTTGTTTGTGCTGCAGATTCTGTTGCGGTTATTAACGCTCCTCCATTGTAGATTTGCTGCGTCTCTACTGTGATCTTATTCTGTGGTGTTGATTTTGAAAGGGTACACTTCAAATTACTGCCCTGACATTCACACTACAGCGTTTTCAGTCACTTTGGCGGATCTGTGTGTACGGGGATGGTTTTGAAAACGTGCACCTCTGTAAAGCAATTTGAGATGCCTTTATGTCTGAATGGTGCTATAGAAATAAACTCGCTTTGCCCTGCCTTCTGGCTGGCCTCAAAGACTTTCCGGGCAAACCATCAGATGACTCAGTTAGCGGAGACAGGGTCTGGCCCAGACTATTAGACAACTGCTGATCTTGACGGGGGATATTGTGGGCAGTGGAAGGACCACCAAGAGGAGGGCTGAATCCAACTGAGAGGCAATATGTCAAAGAGCCGGCGTTAGAAGACTGAAGGAGACAAATGTACACCGAGGCCAAGACACCAGTGGTGGATGAGATCCACCATGGATGACGTCGGGTTCTCCTCTTAATTGATGGGTCATTGACTGACCGGAGACACAGTTAATAGAGTTTGAATTCTCACTAATAAGTTGCATGTTTTAAATTGAAAAGATTGTTTCACACACTTCCATTGATCCAAAGTTGGGAGCATTTATATTTAATGTAGCAATTAGTCTCTAAAGGCAAGGAAGAAGCAAGCACTGATTTAAATCATCTGTGGCTTTGTATTCAGAAAGTCAATTATTTTTAGGCCTCAAAGATGCACACAGAACGTTTCCTTGAGAATGTAAATATAATTTTGTTTGCAAAAGTCCCCACTGGGCTCCTAAAGTAGCAGTCCTGCACAGATTTAGATTTAGATTGGCTTATTACTTTGGAACTTTCTTCACACTGCCACATCCAAAGGTCTTTGGAGTATGCAGTGAAAGCCAGTGTGTATAATTCTTCTTTCATCGACTGCCATTGAGTATGGCCTGTGTTTGGTGCTGCTGCAAAGAGCCAGCGTGCTCAGGTGACATTCCCTGCATACATTATGTCACAACAAAGTGGCACAAAACTGTTCTCTGTCCGCAGTCCCACGTAAGATAATGTCCTTTTCCGTGTACGATTCCTTTAACAATCTTCCCACTGCGCTCCACATCATCATTCTCCGCTCCCTAGATAAACTAACAGCCGGGAGAAGGGAGGTGAGGGTGCAGCACAGCCCGACTGACAGTGTTTACTCGCCTCTCTGACAGAGTGTGAGGAGGGCCGGGACGGCTGGCTGCCCAGTCCCCTCACCGAGGGAAATGTACCATTAAGATAAGAGCTATCAATATTCTGCAGGACTTTAGGGGATGGGAAGATCAGGACAGAGAGGTTGATAAATAGAAAGAAGTCATCATTTAAGGTGGATGTTTTCAGGGAGGGATGACAGTACGGGTTAGCCCGGGGAGGAGGTGGGGAGAAAGCTCGGCCACCTGCTCAGCTTTCTATCGGGTTTTATTAAGGTGGTCTCCAGGGAAATGCATGGAGCATGTTGAAACTAAGCTTGGTCCAAACTATCAATCTGTCTGCCCCGTCATCGCTGGGCATTTTCAACAGGCTTTACATTGTTTGTTTGTTTGTTTGTTTCTTTAATGTGGACGTACCCTCAGGGCTCACTTTAGCTTGGTAAACCCACTGTAGAACAGGATTAGTATTAAAAATCAGACGATCACTCACATTCAGTTACGCAAATTACAACAGGCCATTTAAATTTTTAATCTAATTACTGAGTTGTAGATACAAAACCTAAATGCTGCGACTAATGATTATATCCAACGTCAATCTGTTGACTCTTTTCATGATTAATCGATCAGTTGTTTAGTATTGGATGTCAGTTTATTATTACAAATGCCCATCACAAGTTTCCAGAGCCCAAGGCGACACCTTCAAATGACTTGCATCCAAACCGTCATCTTAAATCCAGAGATACAAACGTTTGATCATCAGCTAAGTGATTAATCCACCAATACTCTCAGCACTGTTCCTGCGTGTGTGAAGATAAATGAAAATTGTCGGTTGTTAATTTAAAAAAAGGAAAATACATTTAATTATATGTCTAATTCATTTGTTTTTGCAGGAGTGAAGACCTGCTGAACTTTCTCATAAGTGTGAGTCAGCAGTGCTGCTACCTGACAGAAACCATTCAGGACGTCATCGGCCGTTTTCCACACCAGGCTTCTCAGGTACGGTCGTCCAAACTGTATGAAAGGAATAATGCATATTAGGAATATTTCTTGGAGTGGGTAAACCTTCTAATATTCTAGAATTAATTACATTCACTGACTGGTACGAGGCCAGTTCTCTTAATGGTTAGCATCCTCTGTCTGCTCGTTTCTTTGTTCTTTACCTTTTTTTTGTCCCGCCTGCCATCCAGCTGCATTTCTAAACTAGAATCTGGTCTCTGTCTCACTGGTCCTCCATGTAGCTGGTCTTCTCACTGGATCCAAAGAAGGAGGCCCAGACCATCTGCAACCAGCTGGTGGTCCAGACCAAAGACCTTCAGAAGGAAGTCGCCTGCCTCCGTAATCTGATATGCCAGGTCAACACACACACCTACACACAAACACACACACACACACACACCTACAAACACACACACACACACACACACACCTACAAACACACACACACACACACACCTACAAACACACACACACACACCTACAAACACACACACACACACCTACTGCTTTTCTCAATTTCAAAGACGATTCTTGTAAAAAAAAAAAAAAAAATTTAAACGCCTAAATGAAAAGAAGCACAAACCATATCACACACAATGTTTGTGTTTTCAAGCACTGCAATATTTTATAAGATGAAAAATGTTAAACTTTTACAATCTGTTTTTATTTATTTTCCAATCTTTACAGTCAGAAAAGCTCTCATGCTGAAAGAAATGGATTTCTGGCCTCACATTTGATTGAAAACCTTTGAAAATAATGTACAGCTGAACAATATATATGCATTTTAGCAATAATGATAGTTAATTATTTTTTTTAAACAACGTTTATGTCTTCAGAGTTTCACTGAGAGCTTGTTCTCTTCTTGAAGAACATCCTGACCACATTCAAACAACCCCAGTCTGACCTGCTAGCCCCTGCTAGGAGTTTAGGGCTTTGCTCAGGGGCTCCTCAGGAAATGAGGGACGAGCAATTATTTCTCACTTTCTTCTCCTGGACACATCCTGTAGGTCCAGAGAACAGAATGGGTAAACCTCAGGTCACAGGTTTGCTTCTCTAATCTTAAGACAATCCACTAGACAAAAAACACTCAGTATTGTTAGAAATTAGATATAAATATTATAACTATCACTAAATATTCAAAATAAGTAATTGTGACTTAAGAAATGTCAATATACTTAAAAATAGAGCTGGTAAAATATGAATGAACTATAATTAGCATCTGTTGGTAGAATATCTGATAATCTACAGCTGTTAATAACATCATTCAATCATCTAAATTCTTTTCTCTGTCGACTGTCGTTCTGGGAGCTTTTCCTCTTTCTACTGACGACTAAAAGCAACATGAACAGAGCTCAGACTGTGTGTGTGTGTGTGTGTGTGTGTGTGTGTGTGTGTGTGTGTGTGTGTGTGTGTGTGTGTGTGTGTGTGTGTGTGTGTGTGTGTGTGTGTGTGTGTGTGTGTGTGTGTGTGTGTGTGTGTGTGTGTGTTAGATGTTGGTGCACATGAAGGCTGGCGAGCTCCAACAGGTATGTGCGGGGGTGCTTGCATGTGTGCACCTGACTCTGTGAATGTGTGTGTTTGCATTTGTATTCCAAGAGGAGAGAGTCGTTCCTGACAGGGCAGAATCCTCACAGCCCATAAGTCAGCACCACTGTGACATTGACCTGTCAGCACACAGACGATGAGGTGGAGGGATGAGGGGTGGGGTGAGGGAGTTTAAGAGGGGAGAAAGGGGAATGAGTAGATGTGTGGGTACGGGGGTGAGGAGGTAGGTGAGGAGCAGATAGTTGTGTGGATGTGTTTAGAGTGTAGGTAGATGTTTGCGTGTGTTGATGGTTGGTTGGGGGTTAAGGGTGGGTGGATGGGTTCCTCCGTTGTGTCATGCAAGAATCTGACGCCCAATGGAACCCATTTGGAACCACTGGCTCCCAGCCCGGCTTCTACACACCATAAACACACACAGACAGACACACACACACACAATCTAACCGCGTCAATAGAAGCTAGTCTGTTGAAATAACAAACATTATCACCACAGGCTGCGACACACTCTGAGGTGGATTTTGATGCTTCTTTGACAAGCCTCTGAAAATAATAAAGAGAAACATGTGAATGTGAGTGGTGATGGTGCTCATCACTGTTCCAAGGAAGAATGTACTACAGTTATTTAAATTTAGATGTTTGCACAAAGTTGACCAGGTTTTGCCTAAACGACAACAAAATTGGACCAATTTGCCTTCAGCTTCAAATTCCTCTTGTTTAAACATGAATACAAATGTGTTCTGTTAGATTCTGCAGTGGCCTTGGGTTACAAATATGTTTTAACATAGAATGAAATTAAGCAAGAACATTTCCTTTAGAAAGAACAAACAAACCCTGATCTACTTCCTGGAATGTGATCACACAGAGCACCAGCTGATGGGTTGACTGTCTGACCTGTCAGGTGAGAACACACCTGTTTCCCTCATGCAGGACCAGTTAATGCACTGGTGCAAACAGTTAATCTACCGAGCCAAAAAGCCCTGATCACAAACACATGAACCACAGAAACACAAACCCCATAGTGCTGCTTTTTCATTCATATCATTGGCTGTTATAATGTAATGCTGGTTCCTGGGCCGCAGCACCATCTTCTACTGTTCAGCTGTTAAAAAGGTGACGAGTATATTTCACTGGGTGGGATCTTATTCACCTAAAACAGAGCAGGCTGGAAAATTAGTTTTCAATTCCAGAAATTTTCAACACTTGGTGAAATAATGGAGTAATTCTGTTAAAGTTATCGATCAGCCACCATCTTCCCCATCCGTAGAGATATTATGATCATTTAGTGGGTTTAGGTGATCCGCTTCACTTTGTCTTGGGAGTTTTCAAGGGAGCATTATGTCTGGTCGTATGCCATCAGCCAATCAGAATCAACATTCGGTTTAATCACGATGAGCAAGTCATCAGTCATTTGATAGAATTAACTTGTAATTTGATGTCATAGTCAAAGCCACTATGTGTAGACTTTGTATGTGATTATAGCCTTGTTGTCTGTTTGATGCACCAGGAGACGCCACTATGGAAGAGGATTAGGGCCACATGGATTTTTTTTCTATAATTCTAACTTGAATAAATATAGAATAAAGATAGAATTGTGAGAATAAAGTCAGAATTATGAGAATTAAATCAGAATTATGAGAATAAAGTCAGAATTCTGTTTTTTTTGTTTGTTTTTGACTTTAAAAAAAACATAAACTTAAGTACACAAGTATTTATTTATTTATTTATGCTGTGGCTTCCAAGTGAATTCTCCCTCCTCCTCCTCCTCCTCCTCCCTCCTCAGATAAACGAGGCTGATGATTGCTGTCAACCTCCTCGACCGCGTTCCCACGGCAACTGGAGGATGCGGGCCCTGACCAGGATTGCACTGAGCGCCCTCGGAGCCACCTTCCTGTTGGTCCTCTGCAGGGCTGCCAGTGGAAAAGTTTAACCTGCAGATGTAGAGGAGCATCTGCTAAACACTGTGATCAATCAGTTAGTTAATAACCTCATTAGAATATTTAGTAGTAGGTGAAAACGTTGTGTTATGGAAGGACTGATATGTTTTACAGCTTCATTTGAGAAGACAGCTTGTTTTTAATTTTGCTTCTACTTGTTTTGCTGCTTCGCTCCGACTTGTCTTGGAGTTTAGTTCTCAGTTCTTTTAAGGTTTTTTTAAGTTTTAAGAGAAGATTAAAGTTTGTTTTGACATAGTCACATTAAAATTGCTATCAGACTCGTTTCTGTTTCCAGCAACAACATTTTAGCAAAGCTTCTCGTTTGCTTCCTTTCAGGATGAGAGGATTGACGTATTGAATATTGAGTTTCTCACACACCAACAGAAAATGTCAAAATGACTATTTGTCATTTTAAGGGATGTTGCATGCTGGAGGTATTTCTTGGCAACGTCTGCCCCGGAGTTTGTTGTTACAATGAGATTGCCAAGAAACGAGTGTTGAGGTGTTATTAATCAAATGAGATATAACATGTCAGTCAGTTGGGTTTTAAAGATATTTGTTCGTATGGAGCATCTCGACCTGCTTTTACCTGCTGCCTCCAGTCTTTATGCTAAGCTTTGCTGTAGTTTCCTGACCTGAGCTGAATCATTAACCCACATCAGGAGTATTGACCTTTATTAACTGAAGAAAGTGTCTTTCTAAAAATGTTAAAGTTTATTAGTTCGGAGCTGTGATTATAGGAACACTTCACCAAAGATGCTCAAGACTTTAAATGTGAAATAGAGACTCAAATAGTTCAGTTCTGACTTCCTGTATTTTTTTTTACACCATTCACAAACTTCTCTGCAGATCAGCTGAAGCCTTTTCCTCCAGGCTCTGACCTGACTTTACATCAGCGATGCTAAATTCTTTCTTTATATAAACCATGTAGTGAAATCCAGAAAACAAGCCATAATGCGATTTAGTTTTCGAGGTGAACGAATTACTCCCAATTAAATTGGATTTATATTACAGACTTATTACAACGATTGCTGCAGCAAACAAAGTCGTGTTCAATGGGCTGACAAGGAGCAGATGGATCGCTCTAAATCTCCTTGTTGTTTTATGGTTTTTCTTCCACGGGGATCATGAGGGGAAAATCCAATTTGACCATTAATCTCATCTGGTCAGCGGCTCCGGACCTCCAGAAACACCCGGGCCAGATCAAAGATGGAGGAAATGCTTTGTGACGTTGGTACAGATTTCCCCCAAGAGACTTCAAAAAGGCCGTGATAGATAATCCAATTGAAATGGACACATCACCTTTAGGTGCTGGTTTGGGAGGATAAGAGCATGACTTTTCTTTCCCGCTCTTCTTTTTTTTTTAAACCATCATTCCTGAGTTATTAATTAAAATGAGGGATGGTTCATATAAGGCTGCAAAAGCCCAACACGTCAATCAGAAATGTTTGGTTCCTGTGGGTCAGTGGATGAGTGGCAAAGTCATCAGATTTATGAAAATCCAACAAAATCACGTTCTAGGCCTCAATGAATTAAAAAAAACTCACAAAATAAGAAAATAACTTCCTGCAAACTACAATGTGGGAGTTTACGGGAAGCAGAAGGGTCATTCTGTAATGTGAATTTATCGTTTGACGTCTAATTTATCACATTCCAAATAAAAATGCCCCCCAGCTCATGAAAATATTTGTGGATCTCTTGTGCGCAATGGATCATATCAAGACACTTTGTGCGCCAAAGTCAAAACATCTTAATCTGCTCTATTATATCCCTGAGACTGGATTGAAACGGGTTTGTGCGCTTTTTTTTTTTTGGCTGACTGACATCGCCTGAGTGTGCCGGCTCCTTCCCTGAACGCGTCGGTGCAGATTGAGTGAAGAGGCCATCAGCCTGGACCGCATCTCAGAGCAGCCGGAGCTCCGGTCTGGACGCGGGCCAAGCCTGTCTGGTGTCAAACCAGCCTGAACAGATACTCTCAGACATCTTATTTCTTCACCTCATTCCTGAGACGGGACTCTGCCCACCCCTTGTGTAAAGCAATTTAAACCTGATAGCTCATCATCTCCACTGAAAATATTTGCTGGACTAATAGACAGTCGCTCACGACTTTTTTCCTTATAAGCACTTTGCCACCGTGTAGAACCCGCCGAGCCAGTCATGGCTTTTACGCGCAAACCTCCGTCCTCCAACTGTCCTGTGATGATTTATTTAACAACCCAAGCTTGATTCGGAGATTCAACGAGTTTTTTAAAACTTCTCTCATGTTTTATATTTTTCTTCCATCCGTGGAAATGCTCCGTCCAGACCCATAAAGGACCAAATGGTTAATATGAACTTATTGCCAAGTGGAATATGTTTTTATTTTTCTGTAGCAATCTGCTGGCTGACGGCCGAGGTCGATGCGTCCTGGTGGTAAGTTCTGTTTAATTTCTACGTCTTTATTTAAAAGCACGCGGTGAATGCGTGGCTTTTTTCTTCTTCTTTAAACTCGCGTTTACCGCGACGCGCAAAATGCGCACCAATAAACGTGGTTTAACTTATCTATGTATCAAACTACCTGTAAAATAGTCTTGACTTGTGGGAAATTAAGTGGTGCGTTTTTGCTTATTATTAAAAACGTGTCTGGATCAGTTTTACTTTAATTGAGTGATTAATTTCCCTGCATGGTTTTCATAACTGTATTTTTTTTAAATACTGACGTTGAAGGCTGAATGTTTGGACAGATAACTTTCCAGGATGAAGTCATTCGATATAATTTAATTTCTCTTTATTTGCTGTCTTTCTCTTTGACTTCAATTTAATGAAAATTTGCAAAGGCTCCGTTTCCAAATTCCAAACGTCATTCTGCCCGTGAGACTGAGATGCTGTTTGGACTGATAATTTCCCCTTTTCTTTTTTTCCTCTTGCTGCTCTGGTCTTTCTTTAATCGCTGGAGAAAATCCCTGCAGCCTGCAAGTGTTCAAATTCCCTGCCAGTCTTTCATCACCTTGTTCTGCACGTACATGGGAGTGTGGGCTTGTTTCAGTGATTTCAACACGTTTCTCCAGATGATGCCTTTCTGTCTTGTTATTTCATTATCATTTTCTCCCCTTTTCTGCCTCTATAGACCAACTACAGTACAAAGGTAAAGTCTGTTCTGCAGGTGAAGGCACATATTGACTTATTTGCACTTTTGCTGAAAGAATAGGTTCTAATTTCAGTTTTAAAGAATATTGTGTCCGAGTCTTCTAATCCTGTCCATCCGGACATTTTTTGCACACAGTTTTAAAAAATGTTTCCAAGATGTAACAAGCACTCATCTTTTCTGACGTCTGCTCCTCCGCTCTGCAGGTACATGGGCACCCTGGGCTCCCAGGTGATGTGTGATAACATCCCTGGTCTGGTGAACAAGCAGCGCCAGCTGTGCCGTCAGCACCCAAAAGTGATGCAGGCCATAGGGGCCGGGATGAAGGACTGGATCTCAGAGTGCCAGCACCAATTCCGCAACCACCGCTGGAACTGCAACACCACGGCCAGGGACCACAACCTATTTGGACGCCTGCTGTTGCGCAGTGAGTGGAGGCACACTTATCTTAAGTTAGCCTAAAAACATCACATTTTAAACTAATGGAGTCCTTAAAAATTTTTGGGCACAGCAGGGAAGGATTGTCCTTAATGAAGAGGATCTAAAAATCAAACATTTGGACAGATCTGAGGTTTTTGAGGGATTAGAACATAGAATCATTCAGGGGTAGTTTTCCCTGTAAACCATTGTCGTCACTTTGTCTTCATGAAATATGTCAGTAGACTTCAGGCACATTAAATTAAGGCATTTAAATTCCTCTCTATGGTCATATTGTTGGTTAAATTCAATCAAACTGAACCATATTTTAACATTTTGTTGCAGGAAAACACCAACAATCATTTGACGCCGTGTCATGAGCATAACTTTAATGAATTAATGTCACCATATCAGTCTTATTGCAATGCTTTGATAATCATATAGCTTTAGTGTTTGTCCACACTGAGTGATATAAGATGCAGGGACGAGGTGCAGAAAGTATGCAGAAAGCATCTTATTCATGGTTTGGTGACTTCAGATGTTTTAAACTCTCCACAATTAAGAGCAGAAAGTGAGACCAGCTTACCTGCAACACTATCCAGTCCTCCGGCTCGTGTTTCCAGGTCAGTGTGTGCTGCTGGCACCTTTGGAGTAGAATTCCTGCGCGATCAAGTGTGTGACGGCACACCAATCTGTTTGCAGTGACAAACATGACAAATCTAAACAATTGGTTGTTTTTCAAAGTGTCGGCGAGATTTACTGCGACACCGAGGCTTTAATATCCCTCGCAGACATGCTCTCCGTTTCACAGGGGTTAGATCACATTCCACACCTCTTCTCACGTTACAGTTGTACATTTATCATAATGGTGCAGCCCACTGGTTTCTCTGCCCATATGTTCTTGTGTTGGCAGCTAACATGCTAGTCAGAACTTTGTTATGACGTCTAGTCTACAGATTTAGTGTTAAAATGACTTTGTCAATGGAAGGAAAACGAATCGGCAACAGTTTTGAGGCGGGATAGAGATAAATTATCAGCCTGGATGATTCTTGGATCTGATAGTCAGCACTTTAATTCACTTATTTATCCATGTTTTGGGCCATTTGCCAATAAAATCAATTCAAAGATAATATTTCATAATTACAGATTTATTTGTATAAATGGTAGATATTTTGACTTCTTCCAAAGATCCACGTCGGGTCATTAGCTCTGTTTTTCTTCTGCAATCATTAACAAAGGAAGAGACTTGATTTATTAAACTTTAGGAAGCGAAGACACTCTTTTTTTCCCCCCTCTTTTTGGGGAGGGTGTAGAGACAAATAAATGTTATGAGGACAATGACAAACGACTCCTCCCCTGCAGTTTTAATGCATTCTGCAGCATCAGAGATCAGATTGATTTGAGTAGCAGAAAGCAGGCCTGCTGCTGTCTGACAGGTTGAGCTCTTGACAGAAGCATCCTGTCAAATTAGATGTGTCAGTGTGGATCTCAGCAGCTAAAAATCAGCCTGTTTCTCCTGTGAAGACATGTTTTAACAAGCCATAATCTTTCCTAGTGCCACTGGAACATCGTCAGGTATCGGCGGCCTGATGTTCCTCTCCCATGCCCCGAGATTTAACCCGTGAGGTGGATCCTTCAGCTTAGTCCGTTTCATGTCAGGGCCTCTAATCAGCCGTGTGGTATTCGGACCTCCCAGCTGGGCCCCGACTGTGTCACACAGCTTTATCAGGGCCCGTCAGAAGCTCCTTATTGTCAATGTCAGCGGGCTAATTTCAAACAATTACACAGGACTTTTCTCTCTGTGGCGTCATGTTCTCTCAGCGTTCTGCTCATTAACCTCGTTAGACACACTCAATTTAACTGCTGGACTGAAACACACGCACACACACACAGACAAACACACACACACACACACACACACACACACACACACACACACACACACACACACACACACACACACACACACAGACACACAGACACACAGACACACACACACACACAGACACACACACACACACACACAGACACACAGACACACACACACACACACAGACACACACACACACACACACAGACACACAGACACACAGACACACACACACACACACACACAGACACACACACACACACACACATGCACAGACACACACACACACTTCAGAAACCCTTTGTCGGTTTGTCTTTGAATCTACAAATGCAAATGAAGTCCACCTTGCAAAGGGAAATCAACACCATCCAGAAACACAGCTGATTTCTCTGGGCCTGAATTTGTCGGAGGTGGACGGACACAAAGTGGAAAACTGTGCTGTCGTCTCATGAGTCCTCATTTCTAATTGTTTTTTTTTTTTAAACTTCTGGACATTCTGTCCTTTTGGCTAAAGAGGAAAAGGACGATCCAGATGGGTAACCTGCACTCTGTGAAGGATACTTGATACCGCCAACCAGACGACATCTTTTTCAAGGACGTCCCAGCAAGATAATGCCAAACCACATTCTGCACGCGTTACAACAGTGAGACTGTTTTAGTGTCCTTTACTTTGTCTTTGGCTTCTAGTGTCTTTTTACACACTATTTTAATTAAAAGGTGTTTTTCATGCTTCTAATTGTTTTTCTGGCCCTGAATTTTGTCTGCAGGTGTACTTCTCAGGTCACTGCACATAGGAGATGATCTACGGCATGGATTTCTGATAGAAAAGCTTTTTTGTAGCATCTGTTTGAGTTGTGAAAGGGTCTATTTTAAAAAACAAAACAAAACCATGATCCTTCCTAAACCTAAAGAATAGTTTTAGTTACCTGAACATAAACAAGTAGGTTTGATGCCTTAATCTAACCAAACTGTGATTGTGAGCTGAAAATAGTAATAATAGAAGAAAAGGCTTCTCATGGGACACAAACCCGTCTCCTGAGTCAAAGTGATATGCATGACGCACTAACCTAATTTAACCTGCTGGCTTTCCATAATTTATTGCTTTTTATCTCAACGACATAAAAATAAAGTATCTTGCAAACTGCACATATTAGCTTCACCAGACTTTATGCATATATAAATCATGATAAGTAGTTGTGCCTTTTGATATTTAGACTTTTCTACAAATTGAACTTTTGAGTTTTCCATGAAAAGACGATTTAAAAAAAAAATTTTGCCAGCTGTTTTAAATAAATATCTTTATTGGTTTTTATCATAGGCATACATTAGGTAGTACGGCACAATTTCACTTTTTGAAATGCAAAGAACACACTGAACAACTCCCATGTGATGATGAAATTAAAAATCTCACATTTGAACAAAGGGAATGTCAACCATAAAAACACCCGACAAATAAATCAATAAATGAAGATATCAATATGGGCAAAGTAACTCAAATATAAAACTTATAAATAAACAGAAATGTAAAATTAGGAATACATTATGAGAATAAATGAAAGGCTAAATTAGGGTTAAAATAAATTCATCAATAAATAAATTAAATGGAAAGATGATTTACAGGTGACTGAAGGTTGGTCATCTCTCTATTGCATAAATCCATAATAATACACTCCTCTGTGCTCAGGAATGGAGGATATGTCAAATACTCATATATTTGTTTTGCTTCTTCTTTTTTTGGGTTCGGGGGGGATGTTTCTTCTTATACTATACACCTGACTTCATAAAGGCTTTCTGTTTCCTGGCAGGATGCCCTGCCGTACATCCCTATTAAGCTTCGACAGATAGAAGTTGAGGGCAGCCTTAATGTGGTCTGACAGGCCAAGAAGTAGTCCAACAAAGACTAAATGCTACGTGCAAAGCTTCTGGATGCTAATAATGGAGAGTGCATAGAAACTGCTGTCTTCTGTCATCTGCTTTATGATGAATGGGCCGTTTAGAGATTTAATAACAGTGTTTTCTTTTTTTCCCTGACATTTCATAGAGAATTTATGAATAAAAAAAAGATCATTTTGTTACTCTAAAGATATCAGAATATCCACCTCTTTCATTTTCTGTCGCTGTTTGCCTTCACGTGTCATAACTGTGTTGCAGATGTTTGAGACAAACACACTTCCCCCCCGAGCCTTTGATCGCTCTCCGATCTCTCATCAGTTACATGTGGAGGGAGATAAGGGTCGTCTGTCAGGGCATTGCTGGTAAACGTTAGTTGTTTATCCATCTTGGCAGCAGATGAAGCATTTTTCATTTCATGCCTTGCATGAAATAAAGGTTTGTAGCAGACAACAAACAGGTCATGGAGGTAGCAGCGGTGGCCTGACGTTTAAAGGATCTCTCTGTCAGGCCTTAATTGTGCTGTCAGCCAGCCTGTATTGAGAAATCATCCCAGATCATGCAGATAAAACCTGGTGTCTGATTCGAATCTCACATCAGTGGAGTTTATTGATGTAGAGCAGCAGAGAACAGAGCTGATTGTTTTTGGGTTTTTTAGTATTTGGATAAACGATATGGTGGCAGCCTCTGAGCTCAGTATGTGGCCCTGTTTGCTTTTGATCCACACATGGCTTCATGGATGGGGAGGTTGTTTTCTGGGGTGTATTATAGTTCTAACTCATCCAGTACTGAAAGGATTTCTATGAAATCTTAATGCGTTTCAAATAATTCAGATTCTCCTGTTCTGCCCTTTGTTACAAATGTTTGCTTCCTCGTTTACGACATCTCCTCGTCTCCCTTCAGGCAGCCGCGAGGTGGCCTTCATGTACGCCATTTCCTCGGCCGGTGTGGTCTACACGTTGGCGCGAGCCTGCAGCCAAGGCGAGCTGGACTCGTGTTCCTGCGATCCCACTAAGAAGGGGTCATCGCGGGATGCCAAGGGCTCTTTCGACTGGGGCGGCTGCAGTGACCACGTGGAGCACGCCATGCGCTTCAGCCAGGCCTTCGTGGACGCCAAGGAAAGGAAGGAGAGGGACGCCCGGGCGCTCATGAACCTCCACAACAACCGGGCCGGCAGGAAGGTGAGGTGGTCTGGATCATCTCTACACCTGAAAGATAGTCTCCGAGACTTATTTACATTTTCTCTTCCTCTCTCTCCTTGCCAGGCGGTGAAGCGCTTCATGACCCTGGAGTGTAAGTGTCACGGCGTCAGCGGGTCGTGTAGCGTTCGGACCTGCTGGCTGGCCATGGCAGACTTCCGGCGCACCGGAGACCACCTTCGCAGGAGGTACAACGGCGCGGTGCAGGTGGCCGTTAACCAGTACGGCACCGGGTTCACTGCAGCGCACACACACTTCAAACGCCCCAGCAAGAATGACCTTGTGTACTTTGAGGACTCACCAGACTACTGTATACGGGACCACGAGTCAGGTAAACCCCCCTGCAACCTTTATCGGTGTGAATAAATCAATCTGTTGTAAATCGACTGTCCATTAAACAGAGATATGGTGATTTGCAGGTTAAAAAAAATGTGGAAATGTCCTAACCTCTCCAGAGCTGACACAGTTTCATACTGGACTTCATCGCGGTGGATTTCTAAACCACTTCAGCTGATGAATACTTTTTTGCCATGTGATCATGGAGGCTGTGGTTTGAGCTTGTATCGTCAGTGTTGTGTGAGTCTGGGCTGTCCGTGTCCTGCAGAGTTGATGAATCCTCATTCCAGCTGCTGCTCGGCACCTGAATGGTATAGTTGTCTGGATGTTCTTTGAAGGGATTAAAACGAGCTGATATAAGGAAGCAGCTCATGGAAGTCATTCTACTGCTCCAGTGTCAGCTTGAGAAACGTACGGGGTCGTTCACATGACAACCGTTTCACCCAAAAATGGTAAACTTTTGTTTCATTTAGAGAACGGCGTTTTGGGGGCCTGAAAACCCAAACTTTTGAAAACGCCACCCTACCGTTGTCGTGTAAACGGGCAAAACGCAACTCCTCTAAAAACGATGACATCACGGTCCTGCTTCGCGCATGTCTATTACAGTTCCTGCCAGACTTTTT
This sequence comes from Chaunax sp. Z400, assembly GCA_037577475.1. NCBI lineage: Eukaryota > Metazoa > Chordata > Actinopteri > Lophiiformes > Chaunacidae > Chaunax > Chaunax sp. Z400. Next base: position 2,985,826 of record CM075186.1, read on the forward strand.
CTACGTTCACAGACAACAAACAGCCTACTATGGCCAGAACAACAACAACAAAAAAACAATGTCTGACTGTCTGGTTTTGTTTGTGCTGCAGACTCTGCAGACTTTATTAACGGTCCTCCATTGTAGATTTGGTTTTAAATTGTTTTTGTGGATCTGTGTGTACAGGGATCGTTTCGAAAATGGTGCAAAATGGTGTAAATGGGGCTTTAAGACCGTTTTCACCAGGCCAGGAGTGTCAGATTCTCCATCACTGATAGGTTGATGAGACTACAGCGAGGTGCACAGACTCTGCTGTCCAGACAGATGAGCCGGTAAAGAAATGAGCAAAATCTGTGTTTATGTATGTGTGTGAGCTTTGGAACGGGACGGTGAGGCGGTGTTTGTGTTTGAAAACTGTGAGAGAAAGAGAAGAGCATGAGTGTGTGTGTCTGTGTGTGTGTGTTCCAGTGGATACCTGTCAGGCAGCAGATGATCCGTGGCGATCGGGTGTCGGTCAGTTTAAGACCCATTACACACTTCTGTAGACTGAAACCTTAGAACGCCGCAGATCACGATAAATCACCACCACTGGAAACACACACACACACACACACACACACACACACACACACACACACACACACACACACACACACACACACACACACACACACACACACACACACACACACACACACACACACACACACACACACACACACACACACACACACACACACGCCTGAAGCCACGATCTGTCTGCAAACAGAGGCATATTTCAGGGGCAGGTTGGATCACACAACACAATACAGAACAGACACACAACCATGCAGGAGTGTGTTTAGTGATAGAGTGGGACACTTCTCCAAAATCTTCTACTTTTGCATTCAATATTTTACTCAAATGTACTTTGATGCTTTTATGTCTTTCTAATGCAGTTTAAATTTACCTTCAAAATAAAGCAAGAGGAGAGGAAGCTGCTAAGTCATTAACGACAGCATTCATTTCTCCTGTTTGGCGCAACAGTTAAAACAGAACCCTTTATTTTCTTTTCTTTATTCTGGTTTTAAGTTCTGCATTTTGACTTGCACTTGGTCGTGCGATTGAGCTGCACATCTTTGCATGTAGTTGTGTAGGGGGTCCAAGAAAACACTGGATCCTGTAAGTAATAGTCCGCCATGTATTCTGGATGCACCAGTTATCAGCCGCCGTCATGGCTTTTAGGTGCTAGGAGAGTTTTATGACCTCAAAGAAGCATGAAGAATTTTCAGCAGCACGGTTTAGACAAGCAGGACTTTTTGATGTGTGGAACGTATTCTAGTCTTTGAGCATGAAGGCATCATCACTTCACTGAAGACTCAAATGTGTTTATTACTTCTTGTTATTTTGCTTTTGCATAGGGACAGTTTAGGGAGACTGCAGGGACATCACAGTTACATGGTAGGCATCTTAAACCACTACCTAACCCTAAGCCATGTGACAACACCTAAACAAGGTGCATTTGCAGAATAATACCAGGATTTGTGGACCTAAAGTTAATTGTTTAACTGGTTAAGTCTATTTTCCTTTGTTTCAGTTCTGCTTTTCTTTGTTTTATGTGATGAAAATTTGCGTATTTTTGGGGTTTTTTGAATTGTTGGACAAGTAAGACATGATATCCAGCAAGGAATTAACGGACGACGCAGAGGCTGCCATTTCAAAAGGTATTATTCAGCTTACACTCTGATCACTTACCAAATAAATAAAAAAAGTAAAACCATTAATCTATATCTTCATGCACTTTGCTATCAAAATTAAAAGCGTCCCTCTCAACACCATGTTTGACCAAAACCATCACAGCGTTCCTATACAATCAAAACACTGATTACGCCACTAAATAGGACGAACCTTAGATCAGTGGGAACTGTCTCCAGAAAGCTAACATCATGCTAACATGATTTAAAGTCAGTAACACTGCATACACTGGACACACAGTGAATATAATCTGACAGTTTGACCTTCTAGCTATCCAGTCCTGTCACATCACTATTGAGATTCTCACAAACAAGTGATAGTCCATGTTTACTGTCGGCCACAGCCTTATGTTGACTGGCGAATGGGGCGTGAGAACAGATGATTGCTTATTGTAGGGACAGTATAGGGACAGTGTAGGCTGCCCTCAGCTGGTGTTACAGTCGCCATCTTGTGGTGAGGAAGAGGCACAAAGGACTAAAGTCAGTGCTGGTGTTCAGATTTTATATTTCTCTTATTCCTGGTTTACATCACAATGTTTTTGCTGAAAAAGCTTCTTTTTTTTTTTTTTTTTTGCTCAAAATGATTCGTACACACAGATACACAAAAACGATTGAAAACTTGCAGTATGTTTGCCAGGGCAGTAGTTGGTGTTGCAACTTTTCAAAATCAACACCACAGAATGAGATCACAGTGCTGGTTCAGCTAATCTACAATAGAGGAGCTTAAATAAACTCAAACTTTTTGGTTGTTGTTCTGGTCATAGTAGGATGTTTGTTGTCTGCATATGTGAAAAGGGTTGGCAGGAACCGTAATAGGCATGTGTGAAGCAGGACTGTGACGTCATCGTTTTCAGAGGCGACGCAACAAAAGTTACAGTTTTGGGGTGAAATGGTCATGTAAACGGCCCCTTAGTGGGTGTCCATCATCAGGAATTGACACCCTGCACCCAATCAGAATCAAGTATTTACCTACAACATTGCATGAAACAAGACGGCACCTTGGCCTTAATAAAGTGTGACAGGCATTTGTTTTGATCTTTCATAGACTGAACGATGAATCATTTATTTGAGAAAATAATCACCAAATTAAATAACAATAAAAAACTAATCATCAGCAGCATCCCGACTGTTGATGGTCTCAAACTGGCCTCACTGGGTTTCCAACATCCTAGGAAAACCATTTTCCTCATGAGCCTCTTAGGGCCTCCGTTTGTGAACAAGTAGAGGCTTCGCAGCAGACATGAGGGCTTTGTGTGATGTGTACATGTAAGCAGGATGAGGTAACACACACACACACACACACACACACACACACACACACACACACACACACACACACACACACACACACACACACACACACACACACACACACACACACACACACACTTTGCCCTGGGCCTCTCATGAGAACTTAACTCGCTGCTCCTCTGAAGACCAACTCTTCTGGGACACACAGACAGGCATATAAACTCTCTCAATCATGGCGCCTACTTTACACTGAATCATCCTTTTTCTCTTTCAGACACACACACACATACACACACACACACACACACAGACACACACACACACAGACACACACACACACAGACACACACAGACACACACACACACATACACACACACACACACACACACTGGAAAACCTCTTGAAGACATGCAAACTCACCCTCAATCATTCTGGAAACACACAGAACCCATTGTTACAGGCAGATGGACACACACACACACACACACACACACACACATGGACACACACACACAGACACACACACACAGACACACACACACAGACAGACACACACATACACACACACAGAGAGACAGAGATGGCCCCTTTGTGCCTCTTTAAAGTGTGAAATCAATTTCCCTCGGTCCCGGCAGGCTCAGGTGCTAAACTCATCTCTCGACGCCCCCTCATCTTAATTCTATGAGCAGACACAGGAGAGTGAAGGCTTGTGAGGAAGACTCTGACCGTGATGTCATCCCTAGCAGGGCAGCATACCGTAGATGACGGGCGGACGCACTGCCAGAGAGGGGCGGGGCTTCAGGTCATGCCCAGACATATTACCTGGCAAGGGAAACAGAATGTAAACATGAGCGAATTCCAGAACAATGTTTGAGATGATACTTGAAGCCAGTGCATTTTTTTTCTTTCTAAAACTTTATTTATACCGGAGACACACATGTTCTTCCTCATTAGAACATATAGACTACAGAGTCCCTCATTGGAACATAAAGACTACAGAGTCCCTCATTAGAACATAAAGACTACAGAGTCCCTCATTAGAACATAAAGACTACAGAGTCCTCATTAGAACACAAAGACTACAGAGTCCTCATTAGAACATAAAGACTACAGAGTCCCTCATAAGAACATAAAGACTACAGAGTACCTCATTAGAACATAAAGACTACAGAGTCCTCATTAGAACATAAAGACTACAGAGTCCTCATTAG